>JAHREE010000122.1:3603856-4184768 GCA_033628505.1 Tringa tobata
GCCCCCGGGGCGGGCTTTGGGAACGGACGGTGGTAACGAGTGAACTTCCAAGGGAGCGAGGCGGCCCGCCCGCTCTGTCCCTCTCGGGGGCAATCCCGGTCTCTTTAATAAACACTGCCGCCGCGTCCAGCCGCCCGGTGTCCCCGTGTGACACAGCCGTGCCAGGTCGCAAACAGCAGCGCCTCGGGGAGCGGGACTGCTCCGCTGCTGTGCTTTATTTTCATTGTTTAAAGCAAAAAGGCGGCGGGGCGTGATTTAACGTAACGGGAACGGGCTGCTGCCGGCTGCTGCGGCTGGGTGGCTGCAGATTGACACCCAGTGACAGGGCAGACCTGGTCAGCGCTCGCTGTTTGCGTGCAGAACAAGGTTCGACGTTGATCTGTATTTACTCGTTATTGCAGCCCTTGGGTCCCTTGTTCTGATAGGCGGGATCACCGTGGAGACCCCCGTCCAGGCAGTTAGAGAGGCTTTTTTTTTTTTTTTTTCCTTTTTAAAGTAGTTTTCTAACCACAATCGGGTGGTTAGAATAGTTCTTGATAGTTCAGGCATGGTTTATCATTTTAGAATGAGTTTCTTTTTAAGCTGCCATAGAATCGTAGAATGGTTTAGGTTTGAAGGGACCTTAAAGACCATCGAGTTCCAAACCCCCTGAGATGGGCAGGGACACCTCCCACTAGAGCAGGCTACCGAAAGCCCCATCCAGCCTGGCCTTGAACATTTCCAGAAATGAGGCATCCACAACTTTACTGGGCAACTTATCCTTTCTTGAAACATCCATGCAGTGACAGGTTCTCACTTCTTGAATCTTACTGTTTTGTGCTGTGAAGCCAAGAGTTTATAGTCGAAAGCATGGGGCAAAAAAAGTAAGTCGGACAGAAAAAGAGCACTCACCAACTCAAATCAGCAACCCTTGTATTAAAACATATTTTCGTTGCTGTTGATTACTGACAATTACTACCAATTTTAACCTGCCTGATGTTAGAGCCGCAAGCAGGATTGGAATGAAATTTGTGCGATTTGTCATCGCGGTGGAATAAAATGGAAATTTGGAAAAGCATGGTTGTAAGAAAAGATGAAGATAAAATGCCTTTTATCAGAGGAGTGAATGACTGGGGTGATCGGGAGTTCTTGCAGACCTGCATGGAAATGGGCAAATCAGAAGACAAAATACTGCTGACAGCAGGGGGTATAATGCACTTTACAAATGCAAGAAAATATTTAAGCAGGTATTATTCTTGTGTATTTAGACTTTGTATAGGAATAATTGAACTGCCAAATAGGTGTTGCAGTGACATTTCTCCAGAGTTACTGTATTACACTTCAATACTGATGCCCCGGTTATGATTTAAAAAACAACAGCAGCAACAAAAGACATATTAACTTTTTGAATAATCAGGCTAGCTTAAGACATGGAGTGAAAGGTGGTGGTAAAATGTGTTTCCCAGTATTCTTTGTGTAACTTTTCAGATACAATTTGCTTTTTTTTTTTTTTTAATACACTTGGATAAAGTCATATTGGGCGAGATCCTTACCTTGTGTAAGGTAGCATTGTTATATTGAAATCAGTGGCATTTTTTTCTTTACACCACCTCACTTATATTTCTTTCAGTAAAACGTTTTGAAAACTGTAATCAGTGCTTGGTTACAGTTTCAGGTGTTTAATAGAACTGGTGTTTTTCCTTTTCACCTGTCACAGGCTTAACGACTCACTAGAGTATAAAGTAAATAATACGCATTCTAAACCAGGGAACTTCTTTGTGCAGAGCGTGCTTTTGCAGTGTAGCAATTTTAATTTTGATTAGTAACTCATTTTTAGTGTAAGACATATAACCATTTGTAGTCCTTAAATATGGACTGCTTCTACTATGATAGGTAAACAGGCTTCTCTCGTGCTCTGAGAGACCTTGATGTTCCAGCAGGACTTTAGCTTTCTGACATCTTTATATTTGATTAAAATACAGCAACATCGTTGGAGTAGCGGTTGCTATAAAAGGTTCTAAACCATCGTTTTTTCACTTTTGTTGTATATGAGGACTGAATAACTCTGGCTAACTGAGGCTTCATAAACATAGTAATGCTTTCACTTGATACTTTTTTTTTTTTTTTTCCATAAAGTTAGTTCATTTTCTGTGGTCTCCACAGGTGAAAGTCATAAATCATCCTGAAATGTTGATATCCACATAAAAGTATTTATTTTCTTACTGAAATCTTTGCTACTTTATTGAAATGTAAAATGCAACTGATATGCTACAAATTTACTGTGCATTATGGGCCAGAATGTACTGGCAGTAATCAACAAACAGTTAATATAGAGCTACTGGAGAGTACCATAAGAATATACATGCATAATTTAAATGAACATTAAACTTTGGCATAAATGAAAATGAAAAAAAATAGCTTATATTGTGCAGACAAAACAGACATATTCTTCCATCTTACATCAACTGAGATGTCAAAATAGATAGGTTGTTGAGGAAACATATGTCTTCCTTTAATAGATGAGGTGGAATTAAAACACCTGCAAATTACTGCTGTGCTTACGCTGAGAAGACAGGCTGCAAGGCTGTCATTCCCAGAAGAACAACTTTTTGTGGTGATATTTTTGGGAATTGGAGATAAAAATGTCAGTGCCTAGAGAAGCGTGTGGAGAGGTGGATGAAATGCTTAGCCTGCTCTTCACTTTTGGCATGCTATAGAAGTTTGTTTGTTTTTTCCTCCAAACACACGGAGAGAAATAGACAATATTTTGGGTTCTTTCGGTTTTGTTTTTTTTTGAACATGAGTAAGGCTTTAGTCTTTGGGAAGCAGTTTTTAAGTTTTTGTTTGTTTTGCTTTTTGGCACAACAAGCAAATCAATATTTGATAGTAATGCACACGTTAAAAATATCACTGTTATTGGTAGTTGATGTATTTTTAGTATGAAATATTGACTGCCCAGTGCTTTCCCAGTTATGTGTACGTGGATATATCTGTCTGTCTGAGAATACAGAAGCTGTGGAGTTTACCAGGTTCTATTAGCCTGGGGAAGGGATTGTTTCAATGGCCTAACACATAACAAGTATTAGAAGATTACCGATAAGATCTCTGATAACTAGTGTGTGTGTGTGTGTGGGAAAGCTCCCTTTATTTAGAGAGTGTCAGAACATATACAGTATTCCCTAAGTATGCATTTACATGTGTGTCTGAGCTCATTAAAATTGTTAATTGTAGAGGAAAGTTCATCATTCTTGCTTTATTAATAACAGGCCAGTACAGTTTTCTGTGCTCACTTGCAGCTTCTGTTGATGTCTGTAGCTGTTTAGTGTGCCTAGAATGCAGAATCAGGTCCACTTGAAACACTTTGCATATAAATTAAGTTGCTTGCTTAACTTAATTGGCTGATTTGGCTTTGTTGCACTAGTACAAATCCACTGATAATATGGAATTTTGCTGGATTTAGACTGGAATACCTGACACCAACTTTTTACGTTAAATTTAGAAACCTTATGCAGAATTATGATTTTAGTAATCCATCTTTTATAGTGAGACAAGAAAAATTTGATATGATAAATTCCTTCAATAATCACTAACTAAATAAGGCTTTTTATTTTAGAGGAAAGACCAATGGTAACTGTTTCAGAGGTGAAAAAAATTCTCAAGTTTTTAAAAAATTTGCCTTATTGGAAAGAAGTGATAATTTCACTGCAAAACATATATCTAGTTCTATCAGGTGTGAATGCACTATGGCAAAATAAAAGTGCAACATTTCAGGAATTTTATTTCTTCATTGATTTTTATAAAATAATGCTCCAAAATATGTATAAAACCCAGTAATTTTTACAGAGAGTTAATTAGATACTTTATTTTCCTTATGGGCTACTTATTTTATTCTTCTTTGGCATTAGAGAATATCATATTGCAGAGTAATGCTTATAGACTGATTAATAATAGGTGCCACCATTTTCATTAAATCAAATCTCTCCACCCATCCTCTTCCCTCAGAGGAATAACAGATGATTTGTCAGCCTCTAAAATTCTGATAAATATTTGCCTGGTACCTAAAATTGCGTGGTTATTTCCTCTGATAGAACCTTGGAAAGCGAGACGTGAATCAATACCACTCAAAAAGCCTACATATGTGCTACCTATAGAGTTATGTAGTTGTCATTTTCTCATCCTGTATGCCTCCAGAAATTATTCTTACTGAACCCAATAATTCAGCCTCTGTAGCTTCTTGTTTCTGCAAAGAGATCATTGCACATGGTTTTTCTCCAAAAGTGTAAATATAAGTCTCTATGCAGAAAGGTTCCTATTCTTTACCTGGATCAAAATCTCTTTAGTTCCAAAAAAAGTTATAGATTTTATTGTCAAACTAAAGCCTTCCCATTCTCTGCAGTGGGGTAATAAATGTCTTTTCCTCCTTCACAGATCTTTTAATAATTTGACCCATTAACCAAGAACATCAATTTGTTCTCTATAAAATGCACCAGAAAAGAAAAGCATGTGTAGAAGAATGATGAACTACTCGCTGTGCTTGTTTAATCATTTGCTTATATTTGTAATTCTACAAAGCTCACAGAATGGTTTTTTGGACTTGCATAGTCACAGCAGTGCTGTATAGTAGTGTGTTTCAGACCTATATGCAACCGGTACATTTGTAGACCATTACTTTATATCAATTGCATTGCAGCACGGGTAGTAAGAAAGTGATAAAGCAGTGTTCAAACACTATATAGCTTGTATGGTTTGCTTTTTCCTCATCTTAGACCACGATATTCAAGCAGTGTCTGATTTGGTATATCCACGAATCAAGTGCTGTGCACAGTTAGTAATAGCTTTGCTTTTTTTTGTTTCCTTCTTTTCTAGGTTTCTTGGTGTTACGCAGTTTTCTCCTACTCATGCCAGAAAAGCCTTTCCTTGCTTCGACGAGCCTATCTTCAAGGCCACTTTCAAAATCAGCATCAGACATCAAGCAACTTACTTATCTTTGTCCAACATGCCAGTTGAAACTTCTGTTTTTGAAGAGGATGGATGGGTTACAGATCACTTTTCACAGACCCCTCTCATGTCTACATATTACCTAGCTTGGGCAGTGTGCAATTTTACATACCGGGAAACTGTCACCAAGAGTGGAGTAGTTGTAAGTATTTCTTATGTTGTATCAAATACATTTCGTTGTTTTGAAAATCCTCACTTTTTGTAAGGGATCATAACATCAAGTACTTAAAGTACTTTCTTGATTAGCGTTCCTAAAATTTGCCAGTTTATTTAACGATAGCGTGTATTGTTTGGGACCTTTTCTGAAGGTTTGACATTTTTGGTTTGTCTACTGCTTTTTGTAACTGGTTAACTTGGTAGGTGTGGTTATCTGATGAAATTTTAAGCTTTTAAATATGCCAGTTCAATTCACCTTGGTTTTCTTGGGAAGTTTTCTCTTGTTTTTCCAGTGGCCTTTTCAATACCAGTGTTTGTGGAACTATTTATTGAAAGACAGCAGTAATACTGGCAGGGTTTCCAGTCTCTATCCTTCAGTACTGACATGTCCCTTGGTGTGTTGTGTGCTAGCTCACGAGGCTCATAGAGTAATTTCTGTCTTAGGACTTTACAACCTATCAACTTCCTGTGGGGGTCCAGGTTGATGAAAGCACTTTCTGGAAATGTTGTTTCCAAACATGGCATGGTTCCAAGACTTATGCCATGAAAAAAAAGAGAAGATCCTTTATTTACGTCAGTTTTGTTTTTGTTTACAAATATCAAGCTCAGAACTGTGTAACAAGCCAAAACATATATGAGAAATGCTGTCAGCTTAATAGAATATTTCACAGCGCTGTCATCTCAATTTTTGAGGTGAACATCCAGAGAAACCTTTCCTTCTTAGTTACTGTGGATAACAAAACAGAGCTAGTTCTGAAAGCAGAGGGCCAGGCAGCAGTTTAAGCTGTGTGCCTGTCCTAGTTTGAGATAAAACAGAACCAGTTTTCTTTTACTGGCCAGCCCAGCCCAAACCATGACAGTACCTGAGCAAAAGGGGTGTTTACCTTGTACTTCTGCAAATACTTTATGAGTTTCTACTGTCGCCTGGGGACATGAGTAAGGACAGCAAGCCTGCCTTCCATGGCTAATCAGATCAGGGAACAACTCCATAACCGCTTTTAGCTAGCCTAAGCGTTGAGCTGCTGTGGAAGGAGCTGATCCCACCTTCTCTGAACCAAAGGTATTTTTGGCCTTCCTTATGCCAGCCTTCAGCCCTGTACAACTGTATGATCTGGTTGAAAACTGATCTGAAAAAAACAAATGAGGTAAGTTTTCAGCCAAATCAGTTCTCTGATCCAACTTTTTGTGGGTGCCCTAGGAAGTGAATCTCTGACATGCTTTAACCTGTGAGTGTAAGGAGGTGGGAACTGCTGAGGCCATGCTTGCAGTCCTAGTGGTTACCTGTGATGGCTGAAAGCTTTTCATTTTGTGGAGTTGGTTTTGTTTGGTTTTCTTTTTCTTTTTTTTGGCTAGGTTGTTTCTCTGTCAGTTCAGTGAGCTGAGTTAATTTAGAAAAGAACCTCACAAGTGCCAAGGCAAGGTAAGGAGGGAGAAGTAGATGCCTCATTCTTAGTGTTGCTACCATCAGATTAAACGAGGGAATTGCTCTTGGGATGAGGAATTGATTGTCTCTGGCTGTTGTAATAGTCGTAGAATCATGAATGGTTTGGGTTGGAAGGGACCTTAAAGATCATTGAGTTCCAACCCCCCTGCCATGGGCAGGGACACCTCCCACTAGAGCAGGCTGCTCAAAGCCCCATTCAGCCTGGTCTTGAACACCTCCAGGGATGAGGCATTCACAATGTCTCTGTTCCAGTGTCTCACCACCCTCACAGTGAAGAATATCTTTTTAATATCTAATTTAAATCTACCCTCTTTCAGTTTAAAGCTCATCTTATCACTACGCTCCCTGATAAAGAGGAGTGTTCACTGGCCTAATAGAACAGGGCGAGATGTCAGGCCATTTCTTACTCCCTATCAACCAGTACCAAAACAGACTTCTGTCCAGGTAGGAGTTGATGATTTTCATTGTAATGTACTTCTCCTGCTGAAGGATTTAGGCTTAAGCTAAGAATGGCCTCATATTTTTCAGCTGTAGAAAACACTCATTACTTGAGGTTCTCCTTTAACTCTAGGAAGTTTTTGGTGTATACTCTAGTAGGCAGGTCTTGTGTTCCTTGTGCTCTAGTGCAGTGTAACGCTTGCAAGTTTGTCCTATGTAATACTACCCTCTTATCTCAGTTTGAAATGTCCCAAACTCATCTGAGAGAGAGCTGTAAGTAGTTCAGCTTCCAACATTGGTGCAAGCAAATACATGAAACAGGGGGGATGGACCTCAGGACCATCATTTTGAAATATATAACCTAATTCCTCTTTAACTCATTTTCTTTTATTGTTATTCAGAGCTTAGACTTTTGCTGCTTCAGTATGTTTGATACCATGAAAAAAGAGGGACACTCATGCCTTATAGACAATATTTGATAACATTCTGCTTTTCTCATGTTTGGCAAAACTGTTCTCGGGACTTTAGGTTTAACAGGAATCTGAAGAGAAAACCTAAGTATTAATTTGTTAGGAATTTCTGGCTACTGAAGCCTGATAGGTATGCTTGAGTCTGTTGGTTCAGCGCATGTAGGACATACATATATATACTCTACCAGCTTGCCAGTACCACTGTACAGAACTTTGCCAAAAATTATGCAAATTAGTAGGTAATCTTTGCAAAGATTTGAAGACCAATTGTCTACATAGACTGAGAGAGTTTCTTATCCCATGAAATTGTTCAGTTAGTCTAGACTTTTACCTCCTGTTTTTTATAATGCCTGTATCACAGAGGTCTATTAATACCCTAGAATACCAAAATAGTTTACACTGAGTTATTGGTTAAATATATCTTGCTGTTTTTCAGTCCATTTGTGATCTGATCATCTTTAAACCTAGTTCAGTTTTGTTGAAAGAGTATCTTTTAGGGTATGAACTTACAGCAAACACTTCAGTTCAGAGCTGTGTTCGTTCAGATGAATTGCTGAGGTAATCCATCTTTTTTGAGTCATTTGTATTGCAGTAGCAGGAGTTCATGGACACTACTGAGTGAATTTGAAATTATCTGAATCCTGGCACATACCGCTGTAAACTTCTTGATTTTCTCCAGAGGCACTTTTTCACTAAAATTTAGTTGCTTTGGTATCCACAGCAATGAGCTTAAATGTATGGTAAAAGTAAGTTTGCTTGTAAAAATGAATGAAAGTTCAGGAAAGTTAACCAAACCTTCATACTGAAGCATCTTGATAGGCATTTTCTTGCATTGGGGAATCTTTCTTCAATTAATGCAATATATATTTTATAGAAGACTTCAGCTTGCACCTACTTTTGCTTTTGTTTCGCCACTTTTGTGGATGTGGTTTTGGTTCACAAAACATTTTGGGGGGAGGGGGCTGTTCTTTCAAATTTTGACAGCTTACTAATGATGGAAATCTCACCTCTCTTCCAGCTGACCAGTCTTACTAAAATGCTATGGCTGAGGGTAGGTAAACTCCCCAAGGAACAGGAAAAAATGGTGAGATTAAAAGCAGATTTGTTCCTCAAAAATGGTTAAGTGCTAGCTGTTCAGTTTTTCTCAAAGAATGACATTGACCTCAAAATTAATATTAACTTAAGTGCAAGATTCAACCAAGTTATAAATAGAAACTGGCTTTTGAAAAGCTTGCGTATCCAATCAAAATAGTAATTTTGATATATCCTATATAATTCTTGCAGGCATTAAGGTGTTCTGTACGCTAAAATGAATTTGGAAAGGGGAATTGAGACAAGCAGTGCTTTTCTAGAAGTACAGCTCAGTGGACGTGAATCAATAGCATAACTCTTCAGTTTCCATATGGGTCTGATCAGAATTCCTTCCAGAGCAGGTAATTTAAAAGCAGAGTTGACTTTCTATATGCATTACTGATATATAATATGTTGTTCAAATTCACCTGGAATTACAGGAAATCACTGCAACTGCCTTTGCCTTTGGGCAGGGCCTTGATTCCTGTGGAAAGGACTGTGGTGCAGTCATCTGTGCTGCTGCAAACTAGGGAGCAGTATAATTCTACCAGGGTGCTGACTGAGGTAATGCTCTCTTGAGGGAAGAGGGATGCCCTTACGAGCAGGCTTAGCTGATCTTCATATGGCTCGAGCAGTTGTGCCAGCTGTAGTTGGTGAAATTCATGGATCTGTGTACTGTCCTCTTTTCATAGTACAATAATCCAGAAGACTCACCTTCACGTGCTTGCTTACTTCTGCTCATATGTTGTGTTTCCTAATCATACCTCTTATGTATGCTCATTGTGAATAATTCTTAAAAGCAAAATATTGCTGGCTGGATTGTGATGTCTGTCCCATCATCTCTGTGTCTCTTTCCTTCATTGTTTTCTTTGTCTGTGCTTTTAGTCCACCTACTATTGTTACTTCATTTTTCCACTATCTGGATTTATTTTTACTGTAGATGTTTAACTGTACTTCCTTTCTCCAAACCCTCCGTTTCTCATTCCTTTGTCAGGTGCACATACCTTCTTACTGTCTCACAAGTTATTTTAATTTCTTTTTTCCGTGCTAATTCTTTCTCTTCTCAGTTAGTGGAAGGAGTGAGCGCTCAGGGACAAAGCAGAGCGTATCAGTGGAGATGAATGCCCTGCTGGAAAGAGATGTTTCATCTTTTACCATTCTTCTCTTTTGCTGTGGCTGGGAGGTGGAGATAGGTATGGAAATAAAGTGCCAGCTGGCAGCTGTAAAGTGTTTGGCTCTTCTCAGGGGGTGTATCTGTTAAAAATGAAAAACAGAAAGAGCGTGGAAAGGTGTGGAGTCAGGAGTTGTGGGTGCAGGGGTTAGAAGAGCAAGTGCAGGCAGTGCCAGAGCAGGTGGGAGTGAGCAGCAGTGAAAGGAAGTGGCTATCTGGCTGGGTGGTGGTGAGTGGGAGGAGGAATGCCGACGGAAGGCAGTGCTGAAAGAAGAATTTTGCGTGGTTTCACTTTTTCTACTCCTGCTCCTGTTCCAAAATGGTTGCAGCTTATGTTGCAGGACTGGCTGTGTGTGGGCCTGACCACAGCTTGGTCAGCTGCTCAGGTTTGGACCTCCACTGGCTGGCTGAATCTATTCGTGTTACACTTTGAAGAGACCTCTACAACTGGGTATGTCTTGGTTTCAGTTATATTAAATGTTACTGTAGAGTCATCAGTGCCGAGTAATTTCAGAGAAAGAGCTTGAGGCTAAGAAAGATGAGAAGAGTCATAACACAATAAGGCCAAACTTTATTGCACTGCTGTTGTTTTGGTATTACTTTATCTAAGATGTAATTAGAGATTACAAGCTCCTGGTTAGTAAAGATCTTAATTCAATACTTTACAGTGCAGTTAAGTTTATCCTGGCCAATAAGGAGGAACTGTAATAATCTGGCCAAAGGAAAATAAGATAATTACTGTTTCCATAGTGCTCTCTGGCTCGCAGAGAGCCTGCATAAACATCCCAGCACTGAATTCTCTTGGGCTTGTGTTTGGGGGCCTCGCTCAGCTTGGCTCAGCATCACACAGAGTTGCTTGATTCTGCACAAGTGAAAAATCATTTTGGCCCAGGAAAGGCTAGCAAAAAGAGTCATGTAAGCAAACTCAGGTCAGAATTGGTGCATGTCCAACATCTCTTGTTAGTTTACATCCCGCACCATGGCACCATGGTTTTATACTTGTCCTTAAGACAAGATAACTGGAGGTAGTGTAGTGCTTCTAGCAATCGCTGAGGTGCTGGAGAGCTGGGCTGTGCTTTCCCTCATCTGCAGTGCGGTGATCAGGCTGAGGAGACTGAACAGCTGACTTTCATTAATAGTCTAAAAAAAATAAAATCAGGTTGAATAACTATTCAGAATAACTTTTTCCCCAGTGGGTTCCGTGATTTGTTACCTGCTAGAAAAAAACAAAACTATCAGTTGTCTCAAAAAATAACTCTGCACGTACTGTGCAGTTCAGCCTGTAGCTTTTAGAAAATTATTCTGTATTTGAAAAATGTTTTAACATTTTTATGTAATAGCAGTAATGACCTCAAGACCAGGCATTTTCTGTCAGTTAATGACTACCTGGGTTAAAGGCCTGAGGCTGTGCCTTAGGGCCTCTCTTCAGCTGCTGGTTATTAACTGCCAGCAAAGTCTCTCCATCAGTTATTATTTATTAATCAGTATTGAAGCAATTATACACCAGATAATTCTTTGTGGGTGAGCAAATTGGTTACAGCAGAATGATTTAGCTGTCAAAAGCAGAATTAGTCCTCAATTAAAATTAAGTTTTCTTCCTCTGCAACCTGAATTTAGTCCAGCTCCAGAACTGAGCATTACTTTCGAAGCCCACCTATACCTGAAAAGTAACTTTTGTTAGCCCATCACTTACCACTGGGAGGCCACATGTGTATCTGATAAACTGATAGCAGCTAATGCAGGAAGCACCAAGCATATTGCTGAAGCCTGATGCGATGCAGACTTGTAACGTTTATATGTCCTGGAATGGTCCTCTGATAGTGATATGGTGATACCCATTCAATTTTGGTCTTTGTTACAAATGTCCCACTCCCCAAAATAGCTTTCATCACACAGTTAAAAATAAAATGTGTGTTACAAAGAATGTGTTGGGAGTTATGCAGTTATATTGAGCTAGAAAAGCGCACACATATGAACACGGATAGGCGTATTTATGCTTTCTTTTGCTTGTATGAAATTTTCTCTGTAACAACAGAAAGGCTGGGTCTACAAGTACCTTTTACTCAGTTTAGTGCTTACTATTGTAAATTGTTTTAGTTAAATGGGGAACTGTAATATAGTGCATTAGTAATCCAAAGGAATCGTAGCTTTTTCAGATTCACTGCATCAATATTTGTTTACCCATTCTGTTTCAGGTTTGTATATTGAAAATGACTTTTAGTTTATTAATTTTTAAGTACTATAACTACAAAATACGCTACAAACAAACAAAAACCTATGTGATCAGCATCCATGCTAAACTGAATATGCCAGGGAATCTGTTAAAAACATAAATTGCAAACTTGCAATCCATTGTTATTGATTTCTGGTTGAATTTGCAAGTCGAATGCACCAGGAAAACACTGTACATGTATTGTGCTTACTCCTTTAAAAAAAAGTGCTGTCCGTCAGCACTTGTAGTACATGCAGTATTTAAATGTGATATTTATTTTGTTAACATAAACTTTCTGCAAGGCACTCTAGAAATAACAGTATTGAGTTGAAAGACTTGAGTATGGCAATGTCCCTCAAACCAGGACAAGGAACGTTTTGTTTTGGTTTTGCTTGGGAAGATCACCTATTAAGTATCTGGTGGCAGTGATGTACTGAACTTTGTATGTAGTATCAAGAAGACTTTTTCAAAAAGCATATATTCTTAATTTATGCCTAATTTGTAGGTTTATGACCTACAGGGAGCAGATAGAGAGGCAACACCCATGATTGCTGCTCTGATGAGTATCAGGCTGGGGTCTTGATTGCAATTCCGTACATTCAAGGGCATTGCTTCATCTGGGATCTCTTCTGGCTAATGAAAAGAAAGAAAAATCTGGGACTCTTAGTATACTTTCCATTCCTTCCCTGCCATTTGCTCAGGGGAGAGTGGCATGAAGTCCTTACATGAAATCCTCCCATTTCTCACATTACAAGCAGGGGAAAGAGGGAGATGGAGGATGAAAGTCTCTATTTCCTTTTCCTTTCATGTACTAATGAGCATATGCTTAGTAGTACGTACTGTGACAATGTAACTCATAGTGAAGGCTGAACACTCTGCTGTGCTCTGCTTTCTGTACTACATACTTTCATGTCTCCCTGTGCCTCCTATGTTCTGCTGTCATATTTGACTTAATTAACTTATTCGTTAAGGTCTCTGTCCTTGGCATCAATATGAATTCTGCTTTCTGACATCCAAGGAACAGTCTATTAACATGTTTCTGTAAGAGTCATGCTCTTGCTATGAAAGCAAAAATGAAGTGCCAAATAATCTGTAGGAGGTATCTCACCTCAGGACAACGTAAAGGTGAACATGTTTCTTCACCAGCCTGAACATCTGTCAGTCAAACCGGTGTTACCCCATATACCTACCATAGTAACTGTGCTCTGTGCAGTGAAAAGTGGATTACTGAGGCAGGTGGCTTAGTTGACATCTAGTTGAATGACAGGTACAGTATTCATGAGGGAGGAGAGTGATGTGTACATTTATTTATTTATAGACCAGTCTCTCCTCCAGAGTTTAGGTAAGTTTTAATCATATTTTTCATACAGAAACAAGGAATTTAGCCTGTTTGGTCCGAGCTTTTATAGCCAGTAGTGGGAAAGTAACCACTTATTTCAGAGATTCATAACTATTGCCAGACCAACCCCTACCTTGCTGACAGTCAAATGTCTGTAACATTCACCTTTTAGGCTTGGTTTACCTCAGTTTTCTGTGTTGGAAAACCTGCACAAATGCCATCTGATTTTTGCTTTTGTCCCAGTACTTTTTTCTGCCTTGAAAGGCTCTAGGGTTTGTGGTGTTACCCCTATTGGTACTAGTAGAGGACGTAGTCTGTTTGTTTGGTTTTCTATGAAGATGTCTGTAGGGTTAATAAGACTTCTTCAATCTTACATTGGGGTGCTTCCATGCTTCAGGTACCTCTTCTGAAGATTTTTTTATCAGATGCCAGAATTGCACAGCTTCATAGCGTAAATGAGCTTTTCCAGGGTCCAGCCTGGCACAGACTGGCTTCGCATGTCCATCCCTGCTACTCTCCAAGGGTATGGTTTGCACAGGGCAGACTCTGCAGCTGTGGGTGACTCTTGACTGCCTTGCAGACGGTGTTTCATTCTCAAGTTTATTCCATCTTGTAGCGGCTGCTGTGACTGCCCGACGTCTCGAGCCCAGTACATGGCTCTGTCCCCTGGGCACCCCTTTTGTGCAGTGGGGTGGGGACAGGTGGCAGAGAACCAGCCACGTTGGCCTGGTTCCACTGAACGGTACCCCTAGGAGATCCTCCACTGCTCCCGTCTGGCAGCTTTGTGGCTGCTGCGTGCTGTTAAAACATAGGAAGAGCAGCCAGAGATGAGAACTGAGCTTGTTATCTTCTTATTTGGAACAGCATAATTTGAAAGCAGATTATGTTTCTCTTTGAAGGGTAAATGACCTAAAGTGTATTAAAAAAAGTTATCCTCACAGTGGATTATCCTGAAAAATATTTAGCGATGCATTTTGTTTCACAGCATGCAGTGGAGCTGTGTGGCAGTGTGCGACGGAAGGAGAAGACTAAGACTTTATTTAAAATGACTACAGTGGGGGAGGGGATAAGAAGCAAGTAGTTATTAGCATTTACTGGGGGTGCCTCTGTGGGTACCCACGCTTTCTTCCCTCTCACCCTCCCTTTCCTGAGAGCAGCAGATAGTTTGGTAGTCACAGTCGCTTGGAACCTCTACTAAGAGTTTGTATCCTCAGGACAGCAAGCAGTACCTTAGTTAATAAAGATAAAAGAAGAAGGAAATAAAATGTGGAGGAGATAAAAGAAGAAAAGAATAAAAGGTGGAGGAGGAAGAAGGGAAGTGGATTCCTATGGATTAATTTCAAAGAAAGAAATACACTTACTGAATCATTCGCATACCGCATGTGTGTTTCTTGTAGTTCTCCAGTCCTGCGGCTAATTAAATCACAGTCCGTGGTTGAACAACAATACATCAGGCTGCTTTTTGCTTTACTGAAAAGTGTTCTTATATGTTTAAAATTTGATAATGCTGTTCTGGAGTAAGTTCATTGTTATTCTTTAAATACCATGGGGGAAAAAACAAAAAAGGAGACTGACTTATACCTGGTGAGAAAGCTTGATAGTTTTATATCTGACTTGAGTAATTCAGATAGAAGCCCACATCTGTATGTGGGAATGTCAGTGAGGGATAACATGTACTGCCTCATTTGAAGTCGTATGTATGAATGCGTAAGCATTCATAAAATAAACAGTAATATTTTTGACTGCCACTGTGTCAGAGAAGACATAAGTTTCCCCCACTCCTCATCTTATTGAAGTTCTGCTAACTGCATTCAGGTGATGGAAAGGGATTGATGCCCAAACTTGTATTTCTTCTCTTCATTAACCTTTGGTTTTTATTCCTTAGCAAGTCTGTATGTTTAAAATGTGTTGAATATGCAGTTCTAGAGGAGAACAGAGTGATCAGAGGGAATATCTGATACATTTCAGTCCATAGTACTTTTACTGTATCACCTTTCTGCGATGAGCACCATCAAAAGTAGTGGTAGCATTCTGCCCATATTTGGAAGCCTCTTGTCATCCCATGCTCAAGTTGTATTCGTGCAAATATTTCTCCATCTGCTTGCACAGAGAGTATGTGTCTGTGATGCATGTAAATTATACGTTAGCCTTTGTGCTTGAATTTAAAACTCTTGCTGTGCTAGGTCCTATTGGGAAAGGGATGTATATTATTTCTTCTCTATTCCTTTTGTTTCTTTTGAAGGAGTACATAGCAGGGATTTCTTCTGGAAACTGAGGCTTTCCTCAGTTTGAGGTTTGGTTAGGTACTCTCTGGGGGCCTGTGATTCTTAGTATGCTGTATTGTGATCTGCTGTTTTACCCACAAAATGTGGAGTGGCGTTGCCTTCTTGTGTTTGGTTTGAAAAAAACCCCATAAGGTTATACTTTGCTCTTTAATGTTTATTCTTGAGCCAGGGCCATTTGGTCTGAACTGGAAATTTAGGCAGTTAATACGAGCAGTTCTAAAATTACATTGCAGTCACCTGTTGACCCTGATGATCAGTTTCTAACAAGTTTTAATATGCAGCAGATTAAGAAATAGAGTAGACTCTATTAAGTTTTCTACTTAAAAATATTAGATCTATTGTGGACAGGGATAGCAATGGGTATGTTAAAATTAATAGGCCCCGAGATAGTGGAAATATGAATTCACTGGGAGTATGATATCTTGGCATAGAAAAAGAAAGTTTGAAACTTTTCCTTGTGTCTCCGTATCGCTTGGCTTGTGATGATCCACAGAGGACTGGTCATTCAGAGTTGCTGTGGGAAGTATTGTATAATTTGTCTGCCAAGTCAATTTACATTAAGGAAACATGTGAGGCATACAGAGGAGATATGGTGGTAGCTTAGAGTTAAGAACCTAGTGCAAACCTTTTCAAAACAGTGAAAGCACAAAGAGGCTTGAGAAAGTGAAAGAAGATGAAGGAGGCTACCTCTCAGAAAGCCTGGGACTCCTTGCTACAAAGAACTTTGAAATGCTTAACTAGCTTGTATGTGAGAGCTGCTTGAGCAGCAGAAAAAGTTCAGCGAAAGCATAATTTAGGTATGGAAATGAAGATTTGTAATTTGCATGGTTACAATAGGGCATATTATAACATTTGTCTTTACTACAAAATACTTTGATGAGTCACACATGACTAGGAATGATTACACTACCATGAAGTATTGTGAGAATAAAAAGGATCAGTGATTCATAGTGCAGCTGGTAGTGTAGAGTTGCCTGGTTTCATAATTCCGTTATTCAGGGGTTGATGGCTAAGAAGAAATATACCGAGTACTGCTTTATACGTACATATATGCTTTAGCAGCATATAAAGTATTTAAATACAGTCAATTATACAGTCTGTTCCCTAATTGAACTCACCAGTATAATGATACCTTGCAGTACCTACATGAGGAAGTCCAGAAAAGAACAAAACTGATTGCCCTGCAGAATCTATCTGCTCTGAAAGATGCTTCCTCTCAAATGCAGAGAAGATTTACTGATGCTGGGGTGTTTTCATGGAGTTGGAACTACTATAACAGCTACGATAAACATTAACATGTTGAAGTGCATTTCCACGTTTATTGTGCTCTGTCACCTGAGCTTGGACAAGCTCCCCCCTACCTGCCAACCCTTAACCACAGATTCTCATATCCTTTTCCTTTTTCTTCAGTGGCTGCTTTGTGGCATCTAGTCACTTCAGACTCATTGTCTTTAAAGTCCAAGGATTTCTGTGATTTTTATTCAGTAGTCCAAATAATGTTGCTGAACCATAGGTTGCAATTTAGCGTTGTATGTAGCGCAGTGTAGCTGAGGGTTCCTACGGAGCAGGGTTGTTCCCCCCCACCCTCACCTGCACACTTCTACTGTATTATTTTTGTCAGATCTAGTGATCTGTGGCTAAACAGTTAACCTGTTTGCTGCAATAATCCAAAGGGAAAATAATGAAAACATTTGTGAAACTTTTGACCAAACCATCTCACCCAATGTGTGGATAGTCTGTGGATCTAACTTGGGAGGAGGAGGAAGTGTGTGACTGTCCTTTTTAGTGATATGCTGTCATAACTGTGGAGTAAGAGCAATATAAAACTGTGAAAGTATTCTGCGCCTCTGACTCGTGGAGGTGTCACTCTTTCATATCCAAGTTGCTCTCATTATTACTCAGGTGAAGAAGTTAATGCCAGGTGCTTGGTATGTGTGAATTACAAGTGAGACCCTTCAGAGGGGTAAGATGTTTTTATTGTTTCTCTATCTATACCTCACCTTCCTGATTATTAAGAACCCATTACCAGTTATTTCCTGGCATCTAGCTGTGTTGGTTACAGTAGTTGGAGGAAAAAAAACCCTGTATTATCCACTAGGAAGTGGAACTGTGCAAGGGACTCACAGCCAGAGGTGGCCTTCAAGTCACGTGTTAGATTACACTGAAATATATTTTTTTTTCTCTGTATTTTCAAAAAAACTGATGCTTATTGTAAGAATTGCCATGGCAGAAAATATTTTACCATGTCCTATATGGAGACCAGTTTAGAGATGACAACCAGTGGAGTATTACTCCTGGATTCCAGCTATCGGTGGCGCTGACCTGAAGTTATACATGGGCCACTGGTTTAATAGCCTCCAAAGGACCTACTCTCTGTGAATGTACATTATCTGTGTTGGAAGCTGCTGCACTTTGCTCTCTGTGACAATTGGTGGCAACAAGATCTGTCTTTTACTTATGTGTTTCGTTTACTTAAATACATTTATTTCACATCATCATTGGCTGCCCTCTTCCTTTGCGGTGATGATCGGTGGCTGGTTGTTCTTCATTCGCTTCTCATGTACTAGTTCTGATTTTATAGATGGTTTAGCTGGCCTTTTTCAGAACTCAGAAGTACTTAATCTCTCCTTGTAGGGGATTCACTTCCCATCTCTTCTTATTCTTATCACCTTTCTCTGTGCCTTTTAAGTTCCACAGTGCCTGTTTTGAAACACTGAGTGAAAGCGAGGGGTGGTGCCACAACTGCTTGCAGTACTCAAAGTTTGTATGCTTGAGTTTGTTCTGTGGCATGATAATGTTTAGGGTTTTATTCTCTCCTTAATCAGTTGTAACACTGTGTCTGCCTATTGAATATCTGCCGAGCGCTGAACTGACATTTTCAGAGAACTATCCACAGTGACTCCAAGAATTCTTCCCTGAGCCATAGCTAATTTAGACTTTATTACTGTGTATGTATAGTTATGGTTATTTTTTCCTGTTTGCATTTCTTTGCACTTACCAGTGTTGAATTTCATCTGCCATTTTACCAACTAGCCACTCAGTATCATGAGATTCACCTGCAGCATTTTGTACATATGACTATTCTAAGTAATTCTGTACAGACTGCACACTTTTCTCCTTATATGTCCATGTCAATTCTGGACACGTTCCTTACTGTTTGTATCTGCTGGTGTGGCAGAAGAGTTTATGATTAACAGAAAAATGGCAGTTCCATATTCTGTTTCATGTCAGGAAACTTTGATGGAACTTTACTGAAAAGTATTGCTGAAAAAGATTCTGACAAAGGGATAATGTGCACGCCTAAAGAGGTAAGAGTCTCAAAGTTGTCTACAGAAGTCTTAGGTAATCATGGGTCAGGTCACTGCTGGGTAAGAAGTCTAGTAATATTAGCAATTGCTATGCTGAAGTTGACCAACATCTTCAACACTTCGAGTGTATTTTAGTCAGTGTCATCTGATCTGATGTAGATGTATCTGGAATATTCTGAATCACTTTTGAGGTTCTGTTAACTCTATTGAACAGACCTCCATTAACTGACAGTGGAGGTACAGATACCATCTTGTATGCAGACATGTATATCATAGAGACCTTTAGGACCTGAAGGACATCTGAGGTGTTGGCTTTGTTGAAGCATCTCTCTAATCATAAGGTGTAGTATTTTGACTATAATTCTGTTATATTTGTTTTTTGAACAAATCTTAGGAAATGAAACATTCTGCTTTATTCCAAGAGGAACGTATTGTCTAATCATGACATTATATACTTTGGTTTTGTTTTGGTAGGCAAGAGCATTAAGGCAATCTTGGTTCAATACTAACAAATTAAGAATGGCAAGTTGAGCTGATAAATTGAAAAAGCCAGTTGTTTGTACATCCCTGGTGAGATGCTAACACACTTAAAGGCTAAGTACTACAACACTAGGAAGATTTTCTTTATATTTTCAATTTTCGTGACTTTTATGGAATGCTAGTAATCTACAAGTGTAACAAGTTGAATGCAAAAAAAAATTTAAAACTGTGGTTCTGATATGTGGAAAAGTGTTTTTGCATTGGTCATTTTATATTTTTTTTTTAATTGGAACATCCAAGGCTGCAGTGACAGGAAGATAATTTCTCTTCTTAACAGAGAGTACATTAGAACCATGAAAGAAACACCGTGTCATTGTTTGAAAGTCTGTCTATTCTAGAGAAAGACAGCTAGTGAAGTATATAACTGATCTTTATATAGCTGGACAATGCCAAATATGTAGCTTCTTTAGGAACTCCAAAATGGAAAAAGTTGGACCTTCCATACCTGAACTTTTAATCTGAAAGAGACTGTCTGTGGTTTTGTACCATTTTCTGCTCATCAGCATTCAGCAACACTGCAGGATAGAGGAAAAATACAGAAGCGTAAGAAAAAGATAAAAGGAGACTGGGAGCTGAAAAAAGATAAATGACTTTGCCGTCAGTGCAGCATAATGAAAATCAAATCAGTGCTTGGCAATGCACAATTGCCCAGTATGGCTAACCCCAGACAGTGTCTTAAGTAGAATACATACCTTTTTATATTTAATTCTTACATTCATATAAAGATAAATGACTTTGTTTTTAGTTGATTGCAAGGGAAATAGACGTCCTGATTTTGTAAAGTCATAAGAATCAGTGTGACTTACATGTGCAGTGTCTGTTCAGTTATTGGCATTGCCAATCATGGAATTTTGCTGTTGCAAGGTAAGGCGTATAACATCCCTGATTTGGTTTGTTTGAGCTGGGTATAAAAAAGTTCTGCAAGCAGGATACATTCACCTTATCAGTGTAAACAATTATTTGTTTGGTGACACACACAAAAGATACGTAGGAATTAACGAGCTATGAGGCTTGGTGTTAGTGTGCTCGTTATTGCTCACAATCTTTGCTGGCCTGGCAGGCATTGGCTGGGGAGAAAGGGTTATCCTGCATCCTCCCATCACAGACCCTCAGTGTTGCTGAGCTGCCGTCTTCCAGCAGCTCCGATGACACTGATGGTGGTGATGACTGGAGATGACGATTCCCAGAGGGGCCAGCTAAGCTCTCTCTATGGTTTTATGCCTTTGTGTTGGCATTTTCTTCTTGAATCCTTGAGCTAGTGATGATGTTGTCTTGATAATCTTAACCTCTGTAACTTTAATGTTTTTCTCTGCCTTCAGACTTTCTCGTAACTCTACTTCAGTAGTTACACAGTGAGGCAATACCAGAGCTGCACCTTGGCATGCAGGCAGCCGAACCCCTGGGTGGTGAAAGCGGAGTTACCAGAGAGATTTATAGGCTATAGTGGTATTATTTATGTGACTGAATTACACTGTAATTGAAAGTACTATAAAAAAGAATTTTAACAAACTTATCAATTTCATTTTATCAAAAGAAATAATAAAAATACGTTTTACACGTTATTTTCAAATGACATTAATATTTCAAATTATTATGCATTGGCACAGTGCTGTACTGTTTGCGGGAAATGCACAATGGAAACATAATTAATTTTAGAATGTGCCTATACTGGAATCAAAACACATAAAGGAATCCACAACAACTTTGAAAGACTTTTGCAAACTTGCATTTTGTTCCCGATTGGATCTGACAATGTATTTTTAATGAATGTAGTCTTGAACATCTGCAAACTGTTTGCAAGCTGGAATTTTCTTTTCGAATAGCTGTGGAATCACAGACTCTGTAATCATGGATGCTGTGTCTTCACAGTACCTATTTGCAATATAATAATATAATAATCATAATAATAGCAATAATGAAACCCCTTCCCTCCCAGTTAAAATTCAATGTGCTGGATAGCATTTCATACTAGTATAATGTGCTATTGGCTGTTTAGCATGGCTCACAGATGACTGCAAATGGCCTCAAAAGACCTTGTACAGCTGAAAATAGACTCGTTTTCTGGGATGCTCCTCTCCAGCTTCTTCATTTTAGTAAATGAATCCCAAAATCCACAAGTGTACAGGAAACCTCTGAACCAGATCTCTTTTTTTCTTTTCAGATCAGATTACAGTGTATAAACCTGTAGGGAGCCCTGCTTTTGTGTCCAGAGAATGAACTAGGCTTGCTGCGAACTCTCATCATGGGAGTTAAATGAGACAGAATAGTTCACAGGGTCCTGTTGTTCCATCCATTCCTGTACTTCCTAAATATTTGTGTCGATATTGATTGTTGTAAATTTTAAGTCCTTAAATACATCCACGTGAATGCAGTGGAACGTACAGCTAGGAAAGCTACCAGGATATAAACTATCAGAAATGGGTAACATACACCCTAATGTCAGGTGTCGAGACACCACTTCTTTAAATGGAGAGACTGTATAGTTGTGATCATGCTGTGTAATGTGGGAGTAAATGCATCACAGATCAACTCTTCAAACATTGCAGTGTTTAGTGTAGACAAACCCTTAATCTTGTATTTGCTTTCTTGGCTCAGTTTTCTTTTTAAGCTGCAAGACCAAAACGGGGTAAAGTGCTATCAGATCTTTTCCTTGCTGTGCTTACTGGCTTTCTTACGTGAGTGACCTAGTAACTCGATCTATTTCTGTAATTCGTGAGCCCTCAGTGATCTAGGATTTTGGAGTTTGTTCCCAAATACCTGCTCTTTCTAGCATCTGATGAAGATGCTTCAGTTTTTAAGAGCTCAAAGCCACCACCTCTTAAACTACCTTTATTTTTTTTTTTCATTCAGTACTACCCTAGAGCTTTCAGAACGCCTGCTGCTTGAGAGTCTGAAAAACCCTTAGCCATCTCAGCAGTAATGAAAAAGTAAAAATCATCATTCAATGAAGAGTAATTTCTCAGAGTCTTACGTGAGAGTGCTTGGCAAAGTGTGCAAGTGCATCAGTGAAACTTGGGTCAGTGCAACGGAGTGGCCTTTGCTGCTGCTTAAGGGTCTGTGGTATGATGTCCAGATACAGAAAATGATGGAGAAGAATGTGGAGAGCAATAGCTGTTCAGCTGACTTACAGCTATCACACAGCTCCTATTTGACCCCATTCCTGCATTGGTATAAAATGAATGAAGCACATCTGTTTTTTTTTAGGGAGAGAAGAGTAATCCTCAGTGGAATACAGCACGAGGACAGCATGGTGCTCCCTTAATTGGCACTGATTGAGCTGCCTCTGGATGGGAGAGTGGGATAGCAATGTCAGCAGCACCTCGTGTCCCAGGTCATTTACTGTGCTGCAAGTCGAGGCTTATTAGCTCAGACACGGCTCTGCCTCTGCTGTACACGTGTCTGTGAGCGACGCTGGATTGTACCACGCAGGGATGCCAGTGTGCCTGCTCGCTCCTCTGCCCCACGCTCTGCTGTCGAGCATGTGGGAGCTCTCTCCTCTCAAGCACAGTCCACACTGCTGCTGAGGTTGCTTATCTCTCCACATGCCCTGTTCTCCAAAAGCTTGCCATCTTCTGAGGCTGAGCGTACCATCTACAGGCCTGCACTGATCTCATGGTTAGTTCGGGGTTTTTTTGTGTGAGGAATCAGTCCTTGTCATTTTGTTAGACAGAAAAACAGAGGTGAAGTACTCTAATCATAGAATCATAAAATGGTTTGGGTTGGAAGGGACATTAAAGATCATGGAGTTCCAACCCCCCTGCCATGGGCAGGGACACCTCCCATTAAACCAGGTTATTCAAAGCCCCATCCAGCCTGGCCTTGAACACTTCCAGGGATCGGGTATCCACAACTTCTCTGGGCAGCCTCTTCCAGTGTCTCACCACCCTCACAGTAAAGAATTTCTTTCTGATATTTAATCTAAATTTCCCCTCTTTCAGTTTAAAACTGTTACCCCTCAACCTATTGCTCCACTCCCTGACAAAGAGTCCCTCCCCATCTCTCTTGCAGGCCCCCTTCAGGTACTGAAAGGTTGCTATAAGGTCTCTCCATAGCCTCCTCTTCTCAAGGCTGAACAACCCCAACTCTCTCAGCCTATCCTTATAGGAGAGGTGCTCCAGCCCTCTGATCATCTTGGTGGCCCTCCTCTGGACCTGATCCAACAGCTCCATGTCCTTCCTGTGCTGAGGACTCCAGAGGTGGACACAGTACTCCAGGTGGGGGTCTCACCAGAGTGGAGCAGAGGGGCAGAATCACCTCCCTCAACCTACTGGCCACACTTCCTTTGATGCAGTCCAGGATGTGGTTGGCTTTCTGGGCTGCAGGCGTGCCTTGCCTGCTCGCGTCCAGCTTCTCATCAACCAACACCCCCAAGTCCCTCTCCTTAGGGCTGCTCTCAGTCCATTTTCTGCCTGACCTGCATTTGTGCTTGGGATTGCTGTGACCCAGGTGCAGGACCTTGCACTTGGCCTGGTTGAATTTAATGAGGCTTGCGTGGGCCCACCTCTCAAGCCCGTCCAGGTCCCTCTGGATGGCATCCCTTCCCTCCAGCGTGTCGACTGCGCTACACAGCTTGGTGGTGTCGGCAAACTTGCTGAGGGTGCACTAATATTTGTTTAACATGATCTGTGACTACTAACCTTTTTTATTCTTTGTGAGCAATCTGTGCAGTGGTCAAACGCAGCTGTAAAAGTCACAAGTCCTATTTGGATCCATAAGCTTAAGGCATGGAGGCACTTGGGGACAGCAGCTGGCTGGGTAGTGCTTTGGAGCCCCTGAAGTACGGCAGCTGGAGCCTGATTGCCTCTCATAGGCTTAATCCTTTGGGGTGCTGGCGAGGAGAGTCCCTGGTCCTTGAACCAGGGAAGGTTTTAATCTTTGGCCTTTAGTTTCATAAGGAGTCAGTCAGCACTGTGAGCGTGCGATCCAGCAGCAGTGCTTCTCCCTGGCATGTTTTTCTTGTTCCCTCATAATTTATTTTTTTTTCCCCCCTTTGCTCTGCCTAACGGGAAACGGCAGCTTTGAGGACCCTCGTGGGAGAAGCGTAGCAGGTATTTTAGCGGCAGCAGCAATGAGCTGCTTGAGAGCTTTCGGCAAAACTGGCAGCAGGGTATTAGTCGGTGATATTTATACAAATGTTTTTCTTAGAAGCTTCTGGTAGCAGTTTCCTTCACTTCATACACTGATCTGAAGGCTCTCAACTGAGTATTAGTTTATGTTTTCTCTCTGCCTAGCTCCTTCAGTCCCCTTCTCTGTTTAATAATCTTCCTGTATCCCCGTGGCACTCCTGGCAGTTTGCTTTTCATAGGAGTCACAGGGACTGCAACTCCTCGCTGATACTTTGTTGCAAATAATTAGAGTACACAAACAGTTGGGACAGCACTCCTCCTTCTTGTCTACTGTCCTCCAAAACACAGAGTTACGCACCAGAAACTTGGGGAAAGAAAACTCCTGGAGGTCCTGTCCTGACATTCTGAACCTAGAGGAAGTGTCCTTACAAAGCTCCTGCTTTATCGTTTCCAACATTTATATCCCACGGAAGCTTCCAAAAGATTTTGCATTTCTTCATGTCAGTACGTGCTACAGTGCACAAATGCTCTTGCTGCCCGTATGCTGTTGATATTGCCCCTAATAATTGTACTTAATGTTTGTTAATTTGGCTACCTGGAGGTGCAAATCCTCCCGTTGTAGACACAGTTTATTCTGTGAGCACAGATAGGATGAAAGCAAATAAAGCCTGCCGTTTCAAAGGTTTACCTTGCACTGTGCAGTCAGGGTATGCCTCATGAGAGGGATGTTATCTTAGACTCCAAGAAAGTGTTAAAGAGAGGCAGGCTAATGAAGCTGTTATATTGATGTGGATGTCGGCTGGAAGCTAAGCAGGGGAATAGCTTTCTCCATCAGCTCGGAAAAGGGAAGGAAGGACTGTTCAAACAACAGCGATCTGCTCCGCTGTCAGCAAAGGAATATATCTGTGCAGTCTGTTTTGTTGTGCTTGGAATTAAAGATATGATTGTGGAAAAAATGCTTCTGACTTCCTATTTGCCTGATTGATTGATTATGTAAGAATTAAACCTTTGGTGCGAGTTCAGTTCTGCCTGCGGTATCACCGCCGTGCCTGCAGCATCTAAAAGTTTGGAAAGCCCAGGCTTCAGAAATATTTATCTTCCTGTAATCCGTTGGATTCCGTTGTTGCGTTTTGTGCTCGTTAGCTTCCCGGGGAAGGAATTACCCTGACTTTTTTATAAGAAAGGGTTTTAATCTTTTTTCATCTCTTAGATATCATCTTGTTCTAAACAAACTATATTGATCTAATGTGAACCAGCCTATCTGTATGAATAAAGAGATCAGCTCTCACCAAATTGCTTTATTTTAGGAAACCTGTGTGATAGCGATCCAGACCTAGTTAAATCTCAGATAATTAGTTGGCTGTCTAGTTGTCCAGATGTAAACCAGATGTGTTTGAGCTGTGGTTGATCAGAAAGTGTTAGCAAATTGGCCTTTTCCATAGGCATGCAGAGGACATTGCTGATTAACTTGTATCTTCCTAATGGGAAATATATCTTGAGTAGTGGAGGTTTTAAGATGAGGAATGTAATTTGAATGATAAAATGTGCAAAAATAATTCTTCATAATCATAAACATCTGAGCATTTTATATATTGGAAGGGATTTGATTAATAACCCTGCACTTCAACATTTTATAGTATTTTATTTTAATTTAAACAATTCACGTTATATTAACGTGTGTTCTGTAGATTAAAACCAGCATGTCTCAGAGTCTTAATACATTTGTCTAAGTTTGTATATGTCAGAGTACTTGAATTTTGTAGCTTCTTCTGTCTTAAGGTGCAAAAAGCCTCTGTTTGCTAGTTCAGATTCTTTGTGTATATATGATCTGCCACTTCTCATCTGTGTCTCTGCTGGCTGCTGGTTAGGCGGTTAATCACTTTGATCCCGGGTTGTGGGGCCTTGATCTTTCTCAGATGAGAGGCCTGTGATAGGAATAATGTTCTAATTGATTCAGCCCTTCTTTTTTTGATTTCTCTATTTGTAATTGTAGTTTGCCTTCAGATTATTGGTGTGTTTTTTGTTTTTTTTTTTTTTTTTTTTTTTTTTTTTAATTCACATGTTTTACACTGAGATTGGTGTGCCCAAAAAGGGTCTGGAATCCTTCCAGCCACGGTTTGGAGATGTTATTGATAGTTAACTCTTTTCCCTAATTTATCTTCTCTGGCTGAAGTGCTCATTCCGCCCATGGTTTTGTTAGAGACTAGTTGTGCAAAAGTGTTTGGATACTACTAGCACGTACAGCTTTTTTTGTTTACTTTTTATATTGTTTTGTGGATTTGGAGACTTTTTAAAAACATTTAAAATCTTTGCTGAGAGTCAGAAACAGAGCATTTAATGAAGGTTTTTTTTAGTGGATTTTAGTGTGTGTCCATACAAAAAATTTGATTTCTTATTTCCTTATTTCATGGTGTATGAAATTTGCTTTTACTGGCCAAATTGTTTGTGTCTCTGCTCCCAACAAGTTTTTAGCCTGAAGGAACTCTCACTGTTAATATGGTTGCTGCTGTTATTGATGTAACCTGTTTTTTGTTATGGATTTTATACCAGTCAGAGCACAAAATTTCCCACGTGCATATTTTTCTCCCTCCTAAGGGCTAGGTACATTTTTTTCAAGAAGTATTGTGGGGTCAGCCCAGCACAATGCAGACTTATCTGCAAAGTGCTTGAGTTTCCGCAGTGCCAACGAGTTTTATAGAGTACTTTAAAACTCAGCACCTCATTGTACTAATCTGTTTACCTTGCAAACAGTTTTTCTATGAAGTTTATGTGTAGTGCAAGATACTTTCCTGTGTTCCTTTTGCTTATTGCTACTATTATAAGCTATGCATTGAGTAAATGCATTTGAGCTCACAGATGAACTGTGCTTCTGCTTTGCTTTTCTTCGGCCGGTATTTTGTCATCAGTTGTCTTTATTTACCACTGAATTTTTTTTTCCTAATACTGCTAAAGATGACTGCAAACATAGGATGAGTATGATGAAATGTATATCTGCCAGACTCCGGCTTCCACTATGGTTGTGCTGAATTTATGTGAAACATGAAAGTACTGACATGGCCTTGCAATCCTCTTTGCTGGATTGTCATGTACACTACGTGTCCATCTCCTCCCATTTTTTTTGTTGTGCTCTGGTCAGTTACATCACTTTACTTAGTAGCTATTTTGTAGGGCACCACTTTGTTGAAATCTCTTGAAGTAATGACTTTTAAGTTAATAACAAAGTAGCCTTTCCCTTTAAACAAAGCTAAATAGTCTCAGCATGGTAGACACTTGACAAAAGATGTTATTATGGGAATGGGATGGTTACTCTTAGACATGAGTGATCGTGGGGAACTTCATTTTTCAGAACGTCTTCTGAAGGTGAACAATTTCATGGATACAGGTCTATGGTTTAGGATATAGTTTAGATCCGTTTTTTGAAAAACATGGTGTGACTGAGGAACCTGAAAAAAGGTTTATTTATTTTAAATTTCTAATGGAAAAGGTGATGTTTTCCAGAAAAGGTGTTTTAGGAATAATAATTCGATGATTTATAATGAAAATATGATTTATCAGTTTGGGGCAGTGAGGAAATTAAAAGTTCTGTTTCCAGCCCTTTTTCAGATTTTCTTACTGATATTAAGCCCATCTTTCTGCATCCTTCATTTATAAAATGGAGATAGTAACAGTTCATTTCCCCTATGTTTTGCCTGTCTCTGTTTAGACAGAAAGATCTGAGAGTAAGAGTCAACCCTTGCTCCTATTTATGTAGCCTGCTGAGCAGAGGGGAGCCTCGCTGTCATATTGATGGTCTCTAGACAATGCCAAAATATAAATCAGCAGTTACAGTAGTTACAGATTATAATTTCAAATGGAATCACTCTAAGGTAACATCTGTATACTTGTGACAGAACAATCTCTAGCCAGGCAAAGCTGGTCATGCTGTAGGGCTGCTGTATGTTGTAGGTCACTTGCTAGCACTTTCTTTAAACTTGTGTACTTTTGTAACTCTGTTTTTTATCCAAGGGTAGGTGAAATATTATTTATGAATGATGTGTAATGTGAATGCTTTGACTGTAAAATAGCCAGTGGAATATATTCTGAATAAGAGAATTCTTCTAAACACCAATCCAATCCCAGTTCAACCAAAGGAAATGGAAACTGGTATTACCCTTTGGGATATGTCTACTGCAGATTCTTCCTGGAGGTAAAAGCCAGGCCACGCTGGTGGTGTGGCACAGAGCTTTTATGTGTCATAGGTAAATAATGTAAATATTTGTGCTTTGTTTCTTAAAGCTATGCTGATTTTTTCACCTCTACAAAGAACTGGAAAGAACCTTAACTTAACCAGTGGGAATCTCAACAATTTAGGCACCAAATCCCCCACTATAGCAAAGTTTTTCTTCCTAGATTGAAGTTCTGTAATGACTCAAATTTATCTGTATCCAGTCTGTCATGGTCCTCTCTTCTCTCCACAAATGCTTTCTCGTGCTGGCTCTAGCACCAGCCTGAGGGGTGGCCAGGCAAGGAAACTGGGGTGCCTGGGTGCTCCCCACCTGGCTGGCATAGTTACCGGACCCATCTGGTTGAAAGCTCACTGTGGGATGAGCTGAGCTTTAGTTCTGATGTAACGGGAGAGGGGAGGCTGAATGACTATGTGGTGGTGGAACTGTGGCAGTCTTAGTTGGCTGAAATGGTTATGAAACAGTGTCCGTAATTACATTTGTTATACATTAGTTGTTAACATGTTCCCTTTCTGTCCCTGAGCCATTTCAACAAGATGATACAGATTCTGAGTGCTCCAAATTAATCTTAATGGCATTGTGATCAGTGACATGGCCAGTATTTTATTTTATGCCGGATGAGCGTTGGTTGGATTTATATGTGAGTGCAGCTCATTAACTTTCCAAAGTATTTTATGATCTCTTCTCAAGTTAGAAATTGCAGCATGTCTGCATGACAGTTTTGCCTCCTGGTGAAATATATTGTTGGACCTTTGGCTGGAGCAGCCAGCAAACACTTGCATTTGGTTTTGTCCAGATGAGAAATTGATGAGGCAACTGGATGCTTTTCCCATGGGGTCACCTTTAGAAAGGAGATGCACAAAACTATTTCCCCCTGCTTCCCCTTGCCCCCCAATTTCACGGCTCTGAAAATATATGGCAATCTCTTTGCTTACTATTCCTCATTTTCCCACTGTCAGCTGGAACAGCAGAAGTTTCTTCCACTACTTTCTCTCTCAGGGTCATGCTACGAATTTTTATCCAGGAGCATCTGCTATGTCAGTTCGAAACTTCTTTCCCTTTGCCTTGCAACAATGTTCAGGCATCCCTGTGCTTACATTTAGTTTCCTGACACACCTCTCTACCAACATGACTGCCTCCATGATCATTTCTTTCATATAAACTATTTTTAGTAGTGTCTTTTCTTATTTTAACTGGTTTATTCAACTAGTTTGTTTATTAAACCAGTTAAAGCTGTCTTGAATGAGGATGCAAAGATGATGTTTGTTTATTTTAGAAGAAAGTCCACCCAATCGCAAGCAAAACAGTGTTTCCTTAGAAAGTGTCAGGTTATTGAACTCTCACTGTTTCCAGCTAGCTTTAAAAAAATACCCTAAATTTATTAAACCATTTTTGATTATAATTATATCCAAATAAGGCTCAGTGCAGTGCTGTGTGTGACTGCTCAGTTTGGGGAAAAGTCATCTCCTTATAAAGGTGAGCTATCACTTCGGTATTCAGTAAGCACACCTCATTACCATACAGACCCTTTTGGGTATTGTCCATGATGAATAATGAATAGGAGATTGAAACAAGGCATTTTTCTGTCATTTCTCCCCATTATCAAGTTTAACTATGTTCACTACAGCAGAATTGGTATTTCACTACAGCTGCCTCTCTCTCTCCTTCATTTCTCAATGTTGTAAAATTTATTGCATTTGAATACACAGAACTTGTGGAGTTATGTACACATGTGAGACAACTCATACACATTCTTAGTGGGACTTGGCTTGTAGCTTGTTTGTGTATGCAGTGAAGTCTTATTTCTTTTGAATTTATCATACTTAAAAACTCGCTTGAGATGCAATGCCTTGTTTGCAGAAGTGACCAGCTGAGGTTGCAGATAAAACTGTTGTGTCCAGACATCTGTCTGCTATATTAAATATGTAATGTGAACATATATTTATCTCTGTAACAATAATAAAAGCAATACCTGTGCCTAAAATAGTCAGTAAGGAAAATAAAGATATAAGAGATCTCAGATTATCAAGTAAATTGAAACTTTTATATACAGAGGCAATGCATATGTTTTTCAGCTGAGAGTCTCGCTGCAGAAGTATTACAGATCTTGAAACCAAGAACATAAGACTGTTTTCTCCCCCTTCATAAAATTTGTAACCGGCTGTTCTATTGAAATGTTAGGGCCTTCTGAAACATGTAAATGCACATTTCAGGTTAAACACACATTTAAAATTAAACATATGCATAAGTGCTTCCCTGAACTGAGATTTGTAACTCATTGTGAGTGAGATCCCAGATGCACCAGGGCTGGGCTGAGCCTGTGGGTATAGCCACACAGAGGACTGGAGCTAGTTTGGAGGGGCCTCCCAAGAACACTGCTTTACATGGAATCTACTGGCTTTGAGGAAGAGATTAAAGAACAAGTATTATTCCCAGGGTGGCATTGCTGACACCAGTTGATGTGCAGAAACATCTGTTTCCTAATGGGAAAGCACTCTGAGCTGCTTTAAAACACCTGACAAAGTTACTTTTAATTCTGCTTGAAGTAGGTGGGAGGGGAAACTGTCCTTAACTGTGAAGTGGATTCCTGTGTTGATACAAGGTTACCTAATCCATGCTTGCTTGAAAAACTAAGATTTAATGTTGTCATCAGCCTTGTGCTCATCTTCCATAACCCCGTTTGCTCCCAGTTCTGTTCAAAGTACACGTAGCAAAATGGACCAAAGACAAAATGACGGGAGGGAAAATCTAGACAGTAGCAAAATAGGTAGATGCCATCCTTGGAACATTAACCATGTTAGCTTGGAAAGATGCTATTATAGTGCCAAGCAAAAGAAAAGAGAGATTCAGGTCTCTTGTGGTCCCACAGGCTTATGTGATGTGACAGCATTCAGGGCTGAGCAAAGGCCCTCCGTGGATGGGGTACCTTCTGGAATGTTTCTCTGTAGTTACGTGTGTGGCAATGTCCAGGTATCAAATGGTGTGAACCAAGGGCTGGGATTATAGATGTCTTCTCTGTCAGAAACAAAGCTGGCCTTGTTGTACCTGATTCTGTGGAAGAGATACTTCAATGGTTACTGCTGTGTAAATTCTGTGTCAGGATGTTTTCAAGATGCAGATTTTCCTTATAGCACATGGGATATAACTGTAAGCTCCAGTCAGTGGTCCTGCTTCTCGAGATCTGAACTATCAGTGGTCATGACCATACTATTGCAATTTAAAGGACTATTTTTTTTTCTTCCATGTTTTCCTGTGTACTACCTAATGAGGACTATGCAAGTGGTGATCTAAAAACATGGACTGTAGATGCGGCACATGTTGTTAGTGGAGGTTGCCTTGGCAGAAGTGCCCCTAGCCCAGAGGCTGGATTGGTCATGCCTCCTCTGAAAGCCTGATTTAAAGCCCCTGTAGTTAACAGGAGTCATTCAGTTGAAGTCAGCGCATGTTGTGTTAGGTTGTTAGAGCCCAATGAGCCATCTGTTCTCACAAGCCATCCCTTGCTAAAACAGAGGTGCACTTTATTCCCTTGGAGCAGTATTTCTCATCCAGTGAGCTGTGATCTTCCCGGGGGCATCAGGGAAGGCAGCGATGGCAATTGGAGTGGTCTTAAAACATGGAAAAGATGACTAAACATTTGAAGAGAAGACACCTTGCAGAATGAATGCAAACCATTATATGGGATTATTGTGATCAGCAAACTTTACTGTTACAATAAACGAATAAAAATATGTCTCGTTATCAAGCAAGGTGACACTCCCCTAAAAAGACAACACCACTGTAAGAATGAAGGTTTCAAAGGGGATGCACACATAAAATAAAAGGTGGCATGAAGAATAATGGCTTCAAGAGCAGGCTTCAAAAGTAAAAGTGGATACTTAATTTTAAAGTAAGAGGTGGGCTCTGGGGTATGGCATGCTTCAGGCTTGCAAGCCTCTTGCTGTAACATCCTGATTCCTGCCAGGTTGTCAGCTTCCTTAATTCCCTGGGGAAGTAGGTTGGCAGGCTGATGGCACCTCTAGCAAAGGTTATTAGTGTCTTCCTCTAGTGCCAGAGGGAAAACATAGTGTGGTTCTGTCTGGTCTTCCTTTGCCTTTGGTGAATTCCTGCAGAGGGAGAAAGTTGAACAACAGTCTTTTTGCATTTAGACAGGTGTAAATAATGGATTTTTACTTTTTATTTCCATGGTCAAAATGCTGGATGTATTCCATATTCCTCCTACCTGCTAAGCAGAACTGAACAAAGCCTTCAGTTTGACCTGAAGTATTTCACAGAATGTGAAAAAATGACTGCAGTTTTTTTTCCTTGCTGTTCTTCATTCCTTTCATCCTTTGCTTTTTTCATGTACTTCAATTTTAATGAAAAAAAAAAAAGAGAAAATCGTGATTCTAAAATATCAAAATAGAACTGTTCTACTTTTTTTGAACCCATTCTGCTGTTTATTATGTGCTGAAATTATCACTAGTCATTGGTACAGTGGAAAAAATTTTAGTGAATTTTCTATTCACCAGAAATTAAGATGTTCATTGCTATTTACAGTTTGTACTTGTCAAAATCTACCCATTGTACCTTGTGTATAATTACTAATTCACATTTTTTTGAAACACACAGAAGTAATAAGACAAAAAACCCTCTTCTTTTGATGAATAATTTTTACCTGTTGTAGACAGTGCACAGTAGTTAATAACCTGACTTGAGTTAGACGTGATTTCTTCTAAATCTATTACATGTTTCTTAGCGTATATCACAACTGTCCCTCACTATGGGAAACAGCTCTCATTTTAAAGTCACATTCATCTCTTCCGGTGACCTGTATTACAAATATTTTTAAATTACTTTGACTTATTTTATGTAACAAATGCTGAAATATTAAGAGAGACTACAGAAAATGTTGCAGTATGTACAAATTATTTGTGAAAATTCACTTTTTGTTGAGTAAATACTTTTGACTAACTGTAGGGAAGTAGACCGTTGATCACTTAGAACAAATACATGGAATTTACCACACAAGTCTCAGGAATATTTCAGCATTTTATCTGATAATGCTGCCGAAGTCATTCTAAGAACTTCAGTTAGGTTACTAATATTTTTAAATTAATCCTTCAGGATGATTTTTCTGCGGTGGTAGTTTTTCTGAGTGTGGCTATTGTGTTGCCTCTAAAGTTCTAATGAAAATAGCCCAGGGCTTCTGGAGAGGAAACAAGGGGAAACAACTTACATTTTTGCTCACTTTAGAAAAGAATGAGAAAATATACATTGCAGCTATTTCATTTAGGATCTCTAATAACAAAAGTGAAAATGATTTCTAGCAAAGTGTGTCTGGTCTCCTTCATCTGTGGCTCTGCAGTATAAGAACAACAGTGTCTTATAAAAGCGAAAGGGGAGGTCTGGGTTGTAGGGCTGAAGGTGTGAACCTAGTTTACTCATACTTGTGGTAGGAAGGAGGTGGTCTGGTTCCATCTGAGAGAGAAATGAGAGGTCTGGATCTTTTTTTCATAATAGTCAGAACTTCTATTGAAAGATTGGTAATGGTTGTAAATGTAGGTGCAAAGGAGTTAAGAGAGCTTAACCATGTGAACTTCTTTTATATTTGTAGGCATTATGACAGAGTCATTACTAATATGACCCCTCATAATATTTTTCCAGTATTTTTGTTATTTAAGATGCATGGGGAACTACGCTGCACCGGGACGCACACCAGTGTACTGGGAATCTGCCTGTTGTCTGAATAGTCCCTGCCTTATTCATTCCCAAAGGTGGAAGGCACTTGTTGCAGCCTCTCAGGTGGCCGTGAGGCTGAGTGCCATCTTTGAATTCCCTCCCTGCCTCTGCCACCAGAATTGCTGTGAGATGCCGAGCAGATCACATAAACTGACACAGTCTCATTTAGTCACTAATCGTGTGTTACTAATTTTCTTAATACCCAAACTAAGGCACCTGTGACCAGACTCAAAGCTGTATAAAGTGTTCACCACTGCAATAAGATATAATGGTGCTATAACAGTGCTTTAAGTGTGTGCAATAAAACTGTTAAGTATACTTGACATTGAGAGGTGTCAAGATAAGCACCCAGAATTAGTCTCAGTCTCTCTTTGTTCTCCACTTTCTTACATGAAAATAATAAGCTAATCTTGCAAAGATAGTGAAAAAGAGCTTCACTGATATTTGCAGGGCAGTAGGTACCATTGCAGTGAGTGATGAATTATATACCTAAGCTAGAAACCTATTTATCTTTTGTAGGAGAACACATACTTCTTTTATTTATGCTTGGGTCTAACCCTGTGGAAGATTTTCTGTTCTTTCTCTTATTAATGTAAAATCAAATTCTTACTATAGTGATCAAAGAGCGTGTGGGAAAGTATATAATAATTATGCACTATTGGTCAGTCCAACATAGAGCGGTTGTGTTGCTTTATAACTGCCTCTTGAAATGAAAGCAGTAAACAAACAAAAAGATTATGCTAAACAAATCTCATGTCTTCATTCTGTTTTATTTACTTAAGTTCCTCTTCAGAGCAGTATTTGAAAACTTTACAGTCCTTATTATTTAACACTTAGAGTGTTTGTATAAGCTAAGGAAATAATATAATAATGCCTCTCTTATAGACTTGGAGGTAAATCATGGTCAAGACAAGCCCGTACACATTAAAGGACATGGGTCTGTGAAAGTTAGGGGCTTCAGTTTCAAGTTTATGGGTGCCAGCCTTTAGACTGAACTCTGGACCAAGCTCCTTACATTGTGAATGACACCAGAGAAGGTGTCATCCGAAACAGCCAGCCCAAGTAGGCAGGGTGTCATAGACTGTCCCAGTGGTAGCCCTGTGCTAACCCAGAGGGAATTTTCTGAGTCCAAGGCTGAGTCTGCCATGGTCCCTCTACGGTTCCTCCACACATTTCATGTTCAGTGGTTGTTGGGTAAAGGGCAGAAGCAGACCCAGCATTTGGAGGTGGCTCTCATGCTTCGGCACTGCCTGTTGCTTCAAAATCCATGAGAGACCTGGGCAAAGACACAGGTCATTTTTGAATTTAGGGGTTCCAGCTTAGAAGTGACCTTGGTGTGAGCCATGGAGCTGTGGCAGTCTGGAGCTGCTCTGGGCAGGCAAAGATAAGGAACCCAAGGAAACTTTACAGGAAAAATAAAGCTATATTCAGTGTTAGGCAGGTGGCAAATGAAAGTTTGCAGCATTGCGGTTTCTGAGCTTTGGTACAGGGCTCCATCTTAGACACCATTAAATGCCTTTTCTGCATTTGCCAAAAGACACGCATTGTAATGCAGTAAGTTGAACCTCGATTTTTCTTGTATGTACCTATTTTTTTTTTTTTCTTCCCTTCTGTTGTCCTATTCCTTATTATGGACACATTTGGCCACTGTCAAATTGAATGATTTTTTGCATACTTGGTTGGCTGACTCTTTTTTTCCTAATTTGCTGATACAGTCAACTGTGCCAGTAAAGCAATTATGCAAAATTGTGTATAAAGGTTTAATGATACAAAACAGTGTTCATCACAAATCTAATTGTGATTCTTACCATCCTTCAATAAACTAAAGGTTTTGAGATGTTTGAATTAGGATCTCTGTGGCTAATACTATTTTGTTAAAAAATATATTTAGTGTAGCAGATCAGAGAACATTTAATGCACATGTCACTGTTAACTGTGGAAGGAAGTGATAAACAAAAATAGTGACTTGGAGGTGTTCAGATAATGGTTTATATGCTTTCAGGTGGTGATTATGAGAAGTCTGCTTTATTACATGTCTCATTAGGTTACACTGTTATCTGTTTTACATTACAAATGATAACGATGTATGGTTGATTGTACTGTATTACAGACTCAGTGCACAAAGATAAAAAATAGAAAGGTGGACATAGTAGCAAAGCAGAATAATGTGTCTGAATAGTGAAAACAAAGAGATACTGGCTTAAAACAGAATTGACAGGTAGAGTATACTGAGGTTTGATATCTTGTTTCCACTTGGGTAACTGAACTGGTTCAGGAAAAGAGCACTAAAGCAATACTTGTTAATGCTTTCACTGAAGCTGAAAATCCCATTGGCTTTTCTTGATCCAGAATAGAGCATTTAGAAACATTTCAAAACTGATATTTTGGCTTCATGTTTGCATTGATAGTTTCTGATTTCTGCCCTTCTGCTTTCCTCGGAGCCCTGGCTGGGATTTAATCCTACCACAGAAAGTATTAGCGAGTCAGATATTATTATTAGGACCGACATTTAGTAGAGTCTTGTTTGTATCAGGTCATTATATACTGCAGGGAGAGACCTTCTGCCACAGCCAGAAAGCACACACTGCTTCCCCTTGGCTACGTCCGTCAGACGGCGTATGGAGAGGGAGAGCAAAAAGTGGCTCTCCTTTCTGTTCCTGTCTTCGTTAACAGTTCTCAGCTGTGTGTCAGCTTTGCACTAAGGAAGCATTAAGGGCTGTGAGGACAGGGAATAATGAATAACCTGGTGGTGCTTTCCTCTACCTCCTTAGTCAGGAGGGAAGCGGTTCACACTTGGGTGCTGAATTATTAAGGTGAGTTCTGTGCACTTTGGTGCTCTATGTAGTCAAATACACGAGCTATTTTATACTGAACACAACAGTCTGTGGATTGGATAAACAGCTTTAACTTACTGCTTTCTGAAAACAGAGGCCTGAAGCAGTCATGGAGGTTTCAGGAATGTTAATTGTTTGTGTACATGAATGAGCTTATAAATGGTTGTTTTTGCAGTCTTCCATAGCTCGTCAAGAGTATCTGTGTCACTGCCAGAGAAAAGAAAAGAGAACGATTTTTTTTTTTTTTCTCTACAGTCTACTAATACTTTCAGGGCTCGATATAATGTGCCTTTAACAAACCATGAACTTCTCTCCTACTGAGCTGCTGCATCCTGCCTACATTCACTGTGGGCAGAGAACCATTATACCAATCCACTCTCCCATCATATCTCTAGCAAACACATGTAAGTGTTTTCTTTGAATATTTATTTTTGATGCAAGCAGTGTTAAGTCTTTTATTTGGCAACACAAACAAATCGGAGATTGTGACTTCTCAACTTTGTAACCTTAATAGTGGAAGTTCTGGTTTTCAGCTATGACATGTTGTGACAAATATATGACAATCACATTTGGCTTTAAGAGAATAATCCTGCCATCTCACAACAACTTTAAAATAGTTCACCTCTGCAGGTAGGATAGCTTTAAAATGCTGATGCTGAAATGATCAGTCTTTTGCTTTGTTTTTTTAACAGGTACGGTTATATGCAAGGCCTGATGCAATCCGAAGAGGATCAGGAGACTATGCTCTAAATATTACAAGGAGACTCATTGAATTTTATGAAGATTATTTTAAAGTGCCCTATTCCCTGCCAAAATTAGGTAAGATTTGCCCAAGAACATGAAGTTCACCCAGAGATGGAAGATAAAGTCAGCTTTTTTACAGGAAATTTGAGATTGGAATGTACTAGATTTCAAGGTAAGGAATGTTTAGGTTAATTCAGAAGGATCAATAAGTAAGGAATTTTTCATCTATTCCTTGCAGAGGAAGGGAAGCCAAATTGTCCCCTCTCCAGCCTTGCACTGAAAGGAGCAGTAAACAGACAGTACTTAAATTTGTTAGGCAATAAGAAGAGAACTTGAGACTGATAAGTGGGTTGAGGTTTTTCTTAATGCTGTTTATTTTGACCCTTACTTTCATTAGATAGCCCCTGAGAGATGTTTGTTCTTTAATGTTTGTATCTTGATGCCTCAGCCTTAGATGGGGAACAGAACTGAAAATGTTTGTGGAAACTGAAAACCTGTAACAGTGCAAGGCTGGTTCTTTTTTCTTTTTTTTTTTTTTCTTTTTAAATGCTGGCTTATGTGTTTTAATAATGATGATTAGCACATATGCTTAATTATATTGTTGCTTATTGAAAGAATTGCTGTGAACTTACTTTGCTGCTCAAGTGACCTAAATGCTGTCAATTTCCATTATTTTTTTAAAATAGTTTTTTCTCCTCCTCCTCACCACAATCAATTGTTCTCCTGCACACTTGAATACCTTACACCATATTATTACACCCTCCCTCCTTTGGAGCATGTTTGATCAAGATCCAGAAAAGCCTATTGCTCAGCAGCAGGAAGAGAGCTTGTATTTGATCAGAAGTGTTAGGTTGGAACCACAGGTGATCCTCCCAGGAACTCAGGGTCTATTTCATTAAATCCCTTGCCTGCTGAGTAGCTTTATTAGTCTTGCAGCTAACGGTGTAGGAGGTAGATAAAGTAGCTGATATTGCTAGATGAGGGTGTTGCATAAAATTTTTAGAAGAATGTTGTGGCATTTGCTTCTTGTTGTCTTTAAATGATGGGGTACAGGCAGTGTTCTCCTGGAGAAATATGCAGATGAGTTAAACATGGCACGTGGATCAGACTTTCTGTGTATCCTTTCATACCTGGCTTCAGATATGTAAAGATGATTTCGTAAAGGAGGTTACAGACTTACAGGTGCCAGAAATTTAGAAAGAAAAAATATTCGAAAACCTTCTGTTGAATATAAAGGGCGAACATCATTGCTTTGGGTAGTTTATTGAGGATGCCAGGCAGCAGCAGGCAGTGGTTGACTGTATCTGCTTCAGAATATCTTTCACAATTGCAACATACAGTCTTTCAACTAACTCAGTGTGCTGTATGCGTATAAAAGATGCTGTGACATTTTTAAAAATATCTCATCAGAAATCATAGATTCATGGAACCATACAATAGTTTGGGTTGGAAGGGACCTTTAAAGGTCATCTAGTCCAACCCCCCTGCAATGACAAGGATGTCTTCAGCTAGATCAAGTTGCTCAGAGACCTGTCCAACCTGACCTTGAATATTTCCAAGGATGCCACATCTGTGGGCAACCTGTTCCAGTGTTTCACCACCCTCATTGTAAAAAATTTCTTCCTTATATCTAGTCTAAATCTTCCCTGTTTTAGTTTAAAACTATTACCACTGTCTATTTCAAAACTCTCTGTGATGTATTTTTGAAAATTTGATTTGAATATGAACATAGGCATGTTTGTTCCCAGTTCAACTGAGCACTAAGATCACTATATTTAAGCATGTGCGAGTGTCTTTAACCTGAAGGAATTCTGAATTTCTGTATATTTTTTTTTACTGGAAAATGGAAGGCTAGGGACAATAGAATAGAAGGACTGAAAGTGAAAACACTGTAGTCTTCTATGACAGTGATTTTGCAGTAGTATTAAAGATTTTTTTCTGAAGGAGGAAACAAAACAGCATTAGCTACAGCAGTGGAAGGGGTGTGCATCAGGAGGATGCGTTGATACAGAAAACACGCCTGTGCTCTCTGAAGCCTCGGGATTATCACCAGATACGTTGCTGTCACCACTGCAAAGGAATGTATACTTCATTAAGGTTTTAAGAAAAATCAGAATTTTCTCTGTGGGACATTTTAGCAGTTTTTAATTTTGTTTATAAATGAAAAGTGAAATGTCTTGAGGTGGGAGTGAAAATTGAAGAATTTAGTTTAAAAAGCTTTTTAATGACAGCATCAGTTTTGCAGAAGATGTTCTATTTCAAATGTAGAAGTTTTAAAAAAAATGAAATTTTTTTTTCCATATATTGTCTAGATCTAACAAGAGTGAGCTAAACCAAATGTAATTATTTTTATTAAAAATACATTTTATTTTTTTCAAAAGACTTTGTTGAAATACTGACCAGCTCACTATGCAGGTGCCATATGAGCTACTGAGCAATATGGTAGTGACAGTGCTGTGTGCTGGGCTGTCTGTGTGGGGACAAAGGGCCTGCAACCCTTGGCAAAACACTTCCATCATCTGTGGTCATCCATTTGAACTCTGTATGATAGGAATATCTGAGGACATTCAGGTGTTCCAGATGTGTTGCTGTATCAGAGGGACCTGTGTTCATTTCTTCAATTCTTATGTCATTGAGGTCCCTTTGCATGGGTCCATGGCATTTGAAACTAGTGCTTGTCATCTGAGATTGTAATAAATCAGCTATTGTTCTCTGTGGGAACCACTTTCTCTTGATGTTCTTGACTACTTGACTGGTTTTCACCAGGCTTTTTTACTGCACTTCAGTCAAATGTCTGTACTTGCTGTTGCCAGTTGTGGGCTCATCTGACATCTTGGCAGTCTCTGTTACTATTGGGAACTGTAGAGAATCTGGGGGAACCTTCTTATCACCCAGTGACTAAGAATTTCTAGGTCTTATATGGCCTGTACTGACTTCTGAATGCACTGGGACAGTAGATTTGTTTGCCAGTTGATGTGAGTTCTGGTAATGAATGTGAATTGGGGATGTTTCTCATTTGAGTAACCAATTTCCACAGTTAAAAGTTCTACTTCGCTTGTAGATAGGTGCTTTTTTCCTACATCATACTCTGAACTGAAAGGTACTTGTGTAGGGCTTTAAACTAGTATTTTTTTATTAATGTCATTTCTGAAAAATAATTCATGTCTTTAAAAAAACAGATTTTTTCAAGATTATAGTATCATTACAATCACTAGCTAAAATGAGGGGTGGATAAAGAGCTGGGTTTGATTTAATTCTAAAAAGATATGCAGTAGGGTTTTTAATTGAGTTTCTATGGCAGGTGAATATAAAACATATTTCTGTATTTGTGTCATGTATTTATTTTTAATCCAGTTTGCAATACAGAAAAAAATTCTTTGTATGCATAGAGCTTTTTCTTATGAGGATCTCGGAGACTACAAGGAATGAATAGCTAAGCAAGCACTCTTTACATGTAGACAGTTGTGGCTCTTAAGTTGTGAATGATTTGGGGTGGAGGTGCTGACTGCCTTTTCCAACCAAGACTCAAAGGCCACCCCCACCCAATGAGGTTAGCAGGAGTGAGGTACAGAGAACACAAAAAGATCACTGTTACTGCAGGAGGTGGTAGATTTGTGACACTCCTTGTCAAAATAGGTTGTAGATACAAAAAGATGATACAGTTCCAAAGAGGGACATGGACAAGTACTTGGAGACGTGCTCCTTGGGAGGAAATCCCATGGTTTGAACACAGAAGCTAGGAAATACTCAAGAGAGTGCTATTTATACATCCCTGGTCTTACTCTTTCCTGAACATCTGCTTGCGGCTGCTGTTGGAGAGGAGAATAATGAGACAGACAGTCTTTTTGTCTGATCTGGCACGGTTATCCATATGTTCATAGTCTTCCAGTTTCCCAAGTGTTTCTACTCAAGGGCCACAGAATCTCTTTTCCAGAATACTTAACATACTGGAACTGGGAAACTCTATAAGGCTCCAGGTACGAAAGACTGACAAAGCTTCCCTAGTGGTGCATAAATGAGCTACTTGTGTGAAGATTTTTGAGTTTCTGGGCCTTGGTTTTCCTCCCCTTAACAGCATTGCAGTATCACAGTGTTAGAGGGATGCATTTGCTGTTTCTCTGAAAACTCATTTTACATCTCAGTTTATTTTATTCTGAGTAGTGTACTTAGACACCAGTGTAATTAGCGTAACCACTAAGGGTTGTGTAAAGGAACCTGGGTGTCTCAAGAGTCAGACACACAGTGCCTACCTCAAAGGCACTTTACTTGGATTCATTTAACTTAAGGCGCTTAACTGGCACGTCTGAATTAGCAAGCTGGTTGCCCTAGGTTCCTTATTTCATTAGCGGAGAGGAGTTCTTCCTGTTGATAGCTCAAATCTTATATAGACAGAGTCTCCTGCTGGAACTGCCTAGGTAAAAGGAAAAATATTTTATTAACCATTAGCAAGTTCGCTGATGACACTGAAGTGGGAGGTGCTGTTGACTCTCTTTAGTGACACGAGGCCTTGCAGGAGGATCTAGATAGACTGGAACATTGAGCAAAGATTAATGGGATGAAATTTAACAAGTCCAAATGCCAGATCCTGCAGGTAGGATGGAGTACAAGTACAATGCTGGGCACAGGTATAAATTGGGAGAGGAGTGGCTGGAGAGCAGCCCTGCGGGAAGGGATCTGGGGGTGCTGGTTGACAGGAGGCTCGATACGAGCCAGCAGCATGCCCTGGCAGCCCAGAGGGCAAACCGCATCCTGGGGTGCATCAAACACGGTATAACCAGCTGGTCAAAAGAGGTGTTTATCTTGAGGTAGTCAGTGCTGGTGTGGCCTCACCTTGAGAACTGCGTGCAGTTCTGGGCCGCACAATTTGAGAAGGATGTGAAGGTCCCTGAATGTGTCCAGAGGAGGGCGCCAAAGCTGGTGAAAGGGCTGGAAGGCATGTCCTATGAGGAGCAGCTAAGGACTTTGGGTTTGTCTAATTTAGAGAAAAGGAGGCTGAAGGGTGACCTGGTCTAGTGGGAGATGTCCCTGCCCGTGGCAGGGGGGTTGGAACAAGATGATTTTTAAGGTCTCTTCCAACCCAAATCATTCTATGATTCTATGGCCTCATTGCTTTCTATAGCTTCCTGAGGAGGGTTTAAGAGGCATTTGGACAGTCCCCTCAATAACATGCTTTAACTTGGTCAGCCCTGAAGTGGTCAGGCAGTTAGATTAGATGATTGTTGTAGATCCCTTCCAAGTGAACTATGCTGTTCTAACCACAGAGCTTAATTCGAGTGTCATTTGTGCCATTAAACTTCACAATGTGCAGACCCAGGAAGGAGACATATCTAAGGCATTTTAGTGATGGAGAGCTGTGAACAGGGTTAGGAAGAATTTGGGCTTCTCAGAAAGCTTTTAATCCCCATTGAAAGTGTCCTAAAAGGCAGAAATACGAACAACTGAAGAATCCACTTTGGGACTGGCTGCATATGTTACAGAAAGGCTGAGTGAAAGTAAATCCCCGTGCTGTTTTGTATTGAGGTTGCTGGGTATGAATCAATATTTAATTTATATGTGCTGCAATTTATGTGAGCACTATAGTGTTAAAATATATGCTTAATTTTTTTCTCCTAGACTTTAGGAAGTCTCTTCTTCTGTAATTTGCTGTACAAGAAAACTTTGGGGTTAAATCTGATATATTTTATCTTGTTTTTTCTTACAGGTATGTTCAAGGTACTAATTACCTGTTTCATGCAAAAATGATATGGTCTAGTTTTCTTTATACAGCATAAACCACTGTAAAGTTGTGAATGCAAAGTCTCAAAAAATGATTTTGCAAGGGATTTAGTGTGCGTCTTGCACAATGGAAGACAAAATTGGACCATTAACATTTGCTCTTGGAGTGTTTTTGGAGAACAGGATCTAGTTTTTAAAGTGTGTCACGGAATAATTTAAACTCTTATGATGTGAATTTAAAGTCTTATGATGTGAAAAATAGCTCAGCCACGTAAAGAAAAAATTCAACAGGGAACTGTTCTGATTTTTAAAGAAAACTCATGAATGTCTGCTCCATCCCCTGATTGTTGACTGCGGATATTTTGGTGAGACAGAGTGCTGCTCCCTGTTGCTGTGTGAGGCATTGCAGGCACAGAGTAAAAGCATGAGATGCTGTTGTAGGATGGCCAAGTGACTTGCTGTGAGCACTAATGATTAACTGTTCATTTTTATTGAATCACTTCACTATTAGCTTGACTCTTTGACATGTTCCTAACCTGTTCATTGCACTATTGCCTGCTGCCCTGCTTGATCTTCCATCATCTTCATCAGCACTCTTTCGCTGCTACTGCTCTCTTACTTCTCCTTTACTTGTCCTTCCTCCCATCCCTGTTGTTTCTTCTATGGTGAACCTCCCTGTTACTGGACTCTCTGCTTCAGTTCTGCTAAAAGTTTCACAATTCCTGCCCTCGTTACTTTGTCTTTCTCCCTAGCAAGGTGACCTCTTCCTGCAACTAGTCCAACTGCGACCTAGAATTGCTGTATTACACCGAGGAATATAGCTAATTTTTCCTTCTCCATCTGTAAAACGAAAACAATAGTTAGTACTTTTTTGGTCTTGTTTTTATGGTAGTTGAAAATAATCATCAGTTTGGTTGCCTCTTGATTAAGAGGTTGCCAACCTGAAAATTTAAGAAATCCTGATTCGATCTGACCTCCAGCATGGCAAGACTTATAAAGTTTCATAGTGTTCTTATGACATTTTAGACAGACACTACAGCTATACTGTACATAGTCTTTCTGAAAGCTGTCCAGTCTCTTCAACTGAGGAACAATTCATCACAACCCTGCAGGAGAGGGAAAGGAATGTTAGACTCTGTTTAGTCTGAATGAGTTGTACGGTGTTCTGAACAGAGAAGAAAGAAGCATAGGAAGGGAGATGCCCTGGGAGTGGGACATACGACTTCTGGAATGAGGAAGGGTGAGAGAGGAGGCACTAAGGACTCGATTCATGTGCCTAAACATAATGATCTGGTGCTGTTTAAAATGCCTTGGGATATCCTGAAGACCCCTAGCTGCTGCTCCTGCTGGTCTCCAGATGGGATCCTGTTGGTCCATGGCTGGTCCATACCTGACAGCTCCATAAGGATTTTTTTAAATAAGTTTAAGCATCTCTCTTGGGACTATCACTCATATTTAGGCACCAGAACTGAAGCCTACTATTTTCCTTGACCAGGCACTTGAAACAAGGCTAATGCCTCTGCACACAGAGGACTATTTGTTGATACAGAGCATTCGTACACAGAATGAACTGTCACTTTTACCCTGACCTTTGAAGCCTCGGTTTTGAGGTTGTAGGTTTTTTTTTCTTTTTCAATTTCTAAGCTGTGAGCACTTCAAAACAGCAGCTGGTCAGGGCTCCAGAGGGAAAAATGTTTTTTCTTGGAGCAATGCTTTGAAATATGAAAAGGAACTGTGAGTTACTAAACGGAAACAAACTGAGTAGGAAATCAGTCCATAGTATGATGCTAAGAAACAGGGAAAAAAAAGATATCTTCTCTTAGGACATTTTCTTACTGTATTGCTCTAAACTATTTTAAGTGGTAAGCCAGTTCATTCCAAGAATTAATATATAACAGCTCATAAATGGGCATTGTAACTGGTTTTGGAAATTTGTTAAGGGGAACCTGATCTCTGCCTGGTAACGTGGTGCAACAAATCTGATACTCTTTGCAGGAGACAGGAAAAGTTACACCTAGGAATAAAGCAGCTTTTTATAGAATAAAGATGAATGGGCCCTGGTGGAAATAATCCTATTTTGAGTAAAATGTTTTCTTTTCATTATGTAGTGATTTCGCTCACTTCTTAATTGTGGCATGAATAGAATCCAAACCACTTAAACAAGGAAAATGTTCATGTAGTAGCACTGTTTCCGGTGCTTCAGCTAGCCCATCATAAAAGGGTGACCAAACCCAACAGTGTCCCCACTAGCTACTCAACTAAATCAACTTGACTTTTAAATGACTAATTAAAAAAAAACCCAAAGAAGAAAGAGGATGATGCTGCTGTTATGAGAGTGTAATAGGATGTGGAAATGTCAGGTTTCTTTTGAGCCATGCGAATCCTTCATCTGAATGTAAATATATGTTATTTGAACAGTTAGCACCAATGTAGAAGTGGGTGCACAGAATTTTAGCCATGTAAAAGCAGTGTCTACTCGTAAGTTCATTACCTTTTGAGAAACATAGATATCTTCAGAAAATGGCGCATTTTTTCTTGTTAGGAGAAATAAATCTTCTACCTCTGCAGAGGTAGCAGTGGAGGTGTCTCTGCTGACTGTAGAGAGAAGAAAGTAATCTGGCTAGTTTAAATGAGATCTCTGATTTTTATATGGCTAAAAGATGAAGTGAATCCTTCTGCAGGATTTATAAAATGGGGTAAGATCTTTGACAGACACAAGAACTCCACAGAAATTATGGGAATCGCCAGGAAGCGGTGTGAACTTTTACCTGGAACATGATGGTTAAATGGCTAAAAGCGCATGAACCAAAATGCATTTTAGATAGCCAGAACTAAAGGGGTTTTCATTATAACTTCTTTCACTCTGAGCAGAGCTCTCATCCCTGATTGTCTTCTCCAGGTCTGTTATTGGTTGCCTTTTTGTTAGCTTAATCATACTGTTCTTGACCAGAAAAGTTCACTTATGAGTATCAGATTTTTGAAGGGTAGTACTGATTTCTGCTGCAAAATAGTATTGTTGGAACCAGAATCCTCTTGACCACATCTAGCTTTTGAAGTTTTTTTTTTCAGAGAGCCTACTGAAGATTGTTAATAAACTTTTAGATCTGAAAATTGAGAGGATTGATCAGAGACTTTGACCAGTAGTTAAAACATTTTACAGCAGCAACTATAGCTTTGTCTTAAAGAAGCGTATGTAGAAAAAGAGTTAGGCATTGGTCCCACAATGAACTTCATGTTTGTGTAGACATTGGAAAACTGTGTTTTTAGTTATGGGATAGGGGCTATATGTCATTAGGATATTGGGAGAGTTATTTTCTCTGCATGGTATGGCACTATGAAAGTTAGCACGTGGAGATCAGAGCTGCGTGGAGGAAAAACAAATATAGAAGGGTTTGGAAGAAAGAGAAATGATATCACTGAGTATACTGGGATAGATTTAGATTGGGCTCATGAAGGGGGGTGTGTGAATCCTTGGCCAGCGTGTAGGAAGATGGGATTGCAGTAGGATTTGCTAAGCTAGGAACTTTTTTCCGTAAAAGGAATTGTACCTATAATGTTTAGTTTGAATGAAAGTAGGTAGCGTGGTTGGTCTCTATCAATTAACTAGAGTACCAAGGAGGAAGTAATGGCTTTTTCTGTAAGAACTGAGGTAGAAACCTGATACTCTCTACATTTGAAACACTACAGAAGTGTTATACAATCTGCTCAAGTATATTGTCTTTTGATGGAAAAGGGAAATGACTAATGTTGACCTAATGGAACATATGGTCCCACCTATGCAGGCTTCTATAGTGAGCAATGTTCAAACAGCATCTTGAAGATAGCTGTGTATCCGCAGGCAGAGCTAACAGAATAACAGCAACATGTTCATAGAATCATAGAATAGTTTGGGTTGGAAGGGACCTTTAAAGATCACCTAGTCCAACCTCCCCTGCAATAAGCAGGAACATCTTTCACTAGATCAGGTTGCTCAGAGCCCTGTCCAACCTGACCTTGAATGTTGCCGGGGTGGCGCATCTACCACCTCTCTGATCAACCTGTTCCAGTATTTCACCACCCTTGTTGTAAAAATGTTCTTTCTTAAATCTAGTCTAAATCTTCCCTCTTTTAGTTTAAAACCATTACCCCTTGTCCTATTACAACAAGCCCTGCTAAAAAGTTTGTCCTCATCTTTCTTGTACGAGCCCTTTCAGTACTGAAAGGCTGCACTAAGGTCCCCCTGGAGCCTTCTCTTCTCCAGGCTGAACAACACTAACTGAGGTGCTCCATCCCTCTGATCATTTTTGTGTCCCTCCTCTGGAACCACTCCAACAGGTCCATGTTTTTCCTGTGCTGAGGACTCTAGAGCTGGATGCAGTGGAGCAAAAGGGCAGAATCACCTCTCTTGACCTGCTGGCCGCACTGCTTTTTATGCAGCCCAGGATACGGTTGGTCTTGTGGGCTGTGAGTGCACATTGTTGGCTCATGTCTAGCTTTTCATCCACCAGTACCCGCCGAGTCCTTCTCAGCAGGGCTGCTCTTGATCCCTTCATCCCCCAGCCTGTATTGATACTGGGACTTGCCTCGACCCCGGTGCAGGACCCTGTGCTTGGCCTTGTTGAAACTCATGAAGTTCACACGGGCCCACTTCTTGAGCTTGTCCAGGTCCCATGGCAATATTAGAGTAAATATGAAAGTTTACTGAGGGCTTAGTTGACTTTTAGTAATTTTGGGTGTTACCTGTTTCATAATCATATGACAAATTTTAAATAAAATTAATTTCAAATTCAATTTATGAAGGTTCCAGTTTTCACTTAACTCTGCAGTTTCAAGTGTGGGGAGAAAACAAGGATACTATGGTGACTTCTGTTTTTTCTGTCTTATATATGACACAAAGGCTTTCCTGCCTGAAGAATGAATCTTAGTAATATCAAGGCATTGTGCTGATGAGAGGAAAAAAAAAAGGGGGGGGCAGATTAGAGGATTAGAGTACTGTCTGCATCAAACACCAACATAGTTCACTTGCACTTTTTTTAAAATATGTGCAGTTTGAGTACAGGACAATTTTGTTCTTTACTATGAATTTTTGTTGTGAATTGATTGAAACAGGTAGTTTTATGAAATGGAGCGGCAGCAATATATTTCAGTATTATTTTGTTTTCCTTCAACATTGTAAAGGTTTTTGGCCTCCTGCATTTTGTTTGAAAAGTGAAGGCGGCTCATCTTCAGGCTCAGACACAAGTTCAAATGAGTCTAACAGGAGCTATAAATGGTTACAATGGGCTCTTTTGTCCAGTCCTGCTATAAACATGTGTTCTGTACTAATTTTAGCTCTGCTTAGTATTATGCTTGCTGAACCCTGTAGTTGCTATGTTGGCTCTCCAACCCTGGAAGAGCTAATGTCATGACAAAGCCTTTTCAGACTTTTATTTCAGGAGCACAATTTTATTTAGCTTGAAACTTACAGAGCAGCACCAGTATAGCCTATTTCCTTGGTTGAGGCAGGCTAGAAAGGCTTAAAAGACTTTTCTCATGCCTCTTCCTCTCACTCCAGGCGCTTAAAGCTGTTACGGTTTGCCTAGCTCCCAACCTTCCTTCTCTTAGGGTAGGCATGATGTTCAAAGAGTTATTAGCTAAGTGTTTCAGGGTGCTTGGCTATAGTTTTCAGAGCTAATCTGTAACTTCTGCCGCTTACTCAGAGTCTCTGAATGGCTGGAATGACAGCTTCCATGTAGAAAGATTAAAAGATAAGACAAAGAGATTTCAACAATATGTGCATTTGTATTCTTACTTTTTCAGACAGCAATTATTTTCACAGCAATTTTGAAAACACTGTCATCATTTTCATGCTGATTAGGACTTTTAAGAATGAGTGATTTTAATTATTTTTCATATCAGTATCATTGCTAAACTTAAATGAGAATGGAAAACCAGTTTGTTGTTTAGTTGGTTGGTTGTGGGTTTTTTTTTTTTTTTTTCTGCAGCACTGGAGAAGCGTTCCTGTTAACTCCCTGTTTTCAGTTTTGGAAGGATAGTGCTTCTTTAGGGTAGTTTGTTATGCTCTCCAGATGGTATTGTGACAAAGTTTGTTTTCCATTAGATGCTGATTTGAGGGCACCAAATATATTACTTTGAGAAACAGAAGTATCACTAGGCAAAACTGATGAGAAAGCACTTTGTCCACTGACTCAAAGAGACTTGCATTTGCTTTTGTTGGTTTTCTTATGTTTATCTTGAACTATGCATACATACTTAAAATTTTTGACCTTATTCACTCTTACTGTAACACCAAGATCAGGACAAGTCCTTAATTGTCTCTACCAAGAACGTTTCTTCCCTTTGGATCTTTTGTGCCAGAAAGAAAACAGAGGGAAGTACACAGACACACACACACATACACACACAAATATCTATACTATTAATATTTCTTATTTCCTAATAAATCTGAAACTTAAGAGTTATGCATTACTGGTGCAGTGAGAGTTGCAAAAAAGTTCTGATAATGTCCTGAATATTAGAAATAGTTAAAAGTCTGTATGTGGATGTATAAAATGAGCTTTCTCATCTTCTGTAGTATAAAAAAAAACAGATACAGACGTAAAGAAGATACATTTTCATATATCATCAAAGAGTATGAGGAGTTTCTTTCAAGAGATTATGACAGTGTCTTGAAAAAGATTGTAGCACATTAAAGTGGGACTTAAATAGGCCAGAGATTTCTGTTCATACAAAAGATGTGAAGAAGTGTATAACTAGAGAGCTGAATAAACCTATTGCTGCTGCCTAAATTCTGCTGGCTTAGTTATAAACCTTCCACCTGTACTAGCTAGTTTCTGTAAGCTACTGAAATTCAAAGGGATGTATGCGCTCACCTTTTATTGCTTTTGCTAAGGATATTGTAACTGAAAAGATACCCTAACACAATGACTACGTTTGCAGCACCACGCCTGGAGCAACTTCATTTTTGCATTAAGGAAAGCAATGATTTTCAGTATAAAGATGAAAATATTAAGATGGCTGAACAACTTTCATTAAAACAAGTGAATTGTCACTGTAGATTTACTCCCCCTCCCCTGCTGCATGATGGCAAGCTTCTTAAAATGGTATATGGACATTAAAAGAATCGCTTAATAAAAATGCTGTGGAGATCTCTGGCAGATACTGCTAAACTTACTTTCCCTGTTCTCTATTGCTGTGTATGAATTCTGCTTTTCTTTCCTTCTAATTTATTTAAATGCCATCTGCTTGTGTATTTAAAATGTAACATTTCCAGATTCAGGATCAGTTCCGTGAAGACTGCATTTTCCTTTGCTCTCTGATTCTTATCAGTAACACTTCTAACAAAGCTGTCCTTGTGAAGATATATATTTGTCATAGCGATAGCACACTTCAGAAAGTGTATTAAGCTAAACCAACTCCCACTGTTCCACTCAAAAATATGTTCCTTGTCATATGCTACTCCTTACTGAAATTAAACCCAGGCAGTGTTTTAGTCTAGAGAAATCAAGTCCCTTTTTCTCCTGGTTTTGGCGTTGCTGAGTGTGGTTCTGCTGTTGTATGTTATTGGGCAGTTGAATCACAAAGTGAGTGGGAGGGGAAGGCAAGGGGAAAGATACACAAAGATGCGTGAAAGAACTTCTAAATGTATTCTGGAAACCCTTGTTATAAGTTTCTGCAGCTATTGCTGTTTCTCTGGGTGGCTTAGATAAACCTTTAGAAACTTTTTTAGAATAGACCTTGAGTCTGTGGCTTTGTAACTGATGCCTCAGCTCTGCAATGGTAGGGGACTTGTCAACTGAGCTGATGATGGCAAAAGAGCTCCTATATGTATTTTCTTCAGCAGAGGGGGTTTGGTCTGTCACCAGCACTATGGTATCAGCTGCAGATAGGTTTCCTTTGAAGGTCATGGTGTAAAAGCACAGGTATTTTGACAGAACTTTAATAACACATGGCTATGTTTATGATGCAACTCCTAAAACAGTAACAGAAGTCAGTGGTTGAATTTGTCATATGCAATGGTGTGAGATATTTCCATAGTTGTTATAGTACCTAAGCATTTTATAATCACTACTGGCTGTTTACATATAATGCGTTTTGCAAATGCAGAAGCACCATGGTTCTGTTGCCCTATTTAGAAGCACAGCTGAAAAGCCAAAGAGTGCTGAGAGGTGAAAGCAGGCAGATGTTTTTCTCCTCAGACCTGTATAAAATGTTCACGTGTCAGATTAAATTTGAGTATATATTGAAACAGAAGGCTGTTGGAACTTGCATCCTTTCATAATTAAGTATTGATGATTCAGTTTCATGGGAGGGACACAAAAGTGGCTCCAATATTTCCTACTTTAAAACTGGTCCGAGAGTTATTCTTCTTAGGGTGCTAGTTCTCAGGTGTGGAAATATATAAAGTTTCACGACACTGTCAGATGTAACTTAGATACAAAGAAAAAAAGCATTACGTGTCCTTTCAATGCTAATGTAAAATGATTTCCTAGGCGTCTTTTCTCCCAATTCTTGAAATGTTTTAAGTTTTGATTCTGTCTTAAAGTAATCATAGACAATTGAATTTTATGAAGAAGCACGGCTGTTCCTCAGTAACAAACAGATACATTAGGAATGCAGTTATATGCTGCATGCTATCTCTCCAGGTATTTCTGTAGAAACCGTAGAACAGTTTCCAAGTGATTAAAAGGATCTGAATTGTACAAGCTATGATTGATAACAGAATGATATAATGTAGCTCTTAATAAAACCTTCCAAAGATAAGAATGTTGTCAGATGACACCGAAGGATATTCAGGAATTGCTGTAAGTCATTCAGAGTAACTGTGAACAAACGGCTTTCTCTAATGCTTATATTGTGTTGGGAGACAGCTGGATGAAAGTCCAGCCCCAGAAGAATTCACCGTGTTTTATCTTTACTAGTCTATTTCTTAAAAAAAAAAAAAAAGACCAAAAAAGCACGCAAAAAAAAGCTCTTTGCAATCGAATAGCTGTGCTGTGTGGCAGCTCTGATATTTGTGGATATGGAATATACAACAGTCAAATCCAGGTAGTCCGCTGAAGGATAATTTAATGTTGCAATAGTGAAGTGGAGGAATGAAACAGTACGAGTGAATATAATGCGATTTTAAACAATAAAAGAAAATCTTCCTCCAAGTAGTCTAGCCTCTCAAAACTTTACATAAATTTGTCTGTGAATGCTCCTTTATCATTAATCTATCTTTCCAACCATATTTATCTACACATAGGCACATGCAAACATATATATGTATTATCCTGGCTGTATTTATGTGCATATGACTGTAATCCTGTTAATTAAGGTTGTACAAATACTTATCTATAGATAAAATTCCAGTCAGTATGTCACAGACTTTTATGAAGGTTCTTCCAGGTCATAGTTGGCTGTTGGTCATTTTGGCTGTCCCAGATGTAATGGGGCCAAGTCTGACTGTAGAACCAAGAAGTGTTTGCACCACAGGAGAGGGAATCTGAGACCAGGGAGTGTCAATCCAAGCGTGAGATGAGTTTGGGTCTGTGGATAATTAGAGATTTGGGCCAGTGCGCTTGCTTTCAGGCCTTCATCTGAGGGTCCCATGGAGAAGATGGGTCCTGTTTACTGGTTGTGAACTAAACTTCCCTTATTTTACAAGTCTCCTGACCTTTTTCTAGCTGCCTGCTCCACTTACAGATTCTCACTGCAGAGAGATCAGACCTCATCAGACCCAAGAAAGATGAGGCAAGCACGCTATGTCCTACATGCAGCTTCATGAGACATTAACTTCAGTGGTTTAAAGTCGTTTTCTTCCCTTTTATTTTTGGAAGGTTATTTTTAACCACCTCTTTCCAGAGATCTGTTTTTTCGGCTGGTCCCCTAGCTTAGCTGCACTGCTGAGCAGCAGTGAACTGTAAGATGGAGATGGGGACTGGTGGCTGGACTATAGGTGAAATCCAGAATTTCTTAAATCAGCTCTGCTACCAGCATTTATGAGACTATAATCCCAGGAAGATTATATTCATGGCTGTTACAGCAAGGTAAAGTTAAGTGTAATTCCAAATTAACTCTTAAGATTCATATGTAAAGGTTCTCATGTGTGGTGTATCTGTGTTATCAAAATCAGGGACCTCAGCATCAGAAAACCCCTTGTTACTGCTTCTTGGCAAAATAAAGGTGACAGTTAACTCACCTGGAGAGAAAGAACTGTCTCGTAGTCTAGCACCAGCAGCTTGTTTCTATTATTCAAGTAGCCTATAAGTAAAAGTTGACAGACACAGAAACTGTAAAATTGTTTCACTTCAATAATCATATTTAGGAAGAGGGCTCCTACAGAGACATAATAGGACTAGAGATAATATAAATGTCTCTTTCTATATCAAAACTTTTGACTTGACAAGCAAGATATTTTATATTTTGAAAGATAATTCCATGCAGAACCTGACTTGTGACAGCATATTCTTTGATCAGTGAGACTGGTGAGCTTCACTGGAGTTCATTTTAACACTCCTAGCTGGGAATTTGGCTTCAGTGCACATCCAGGATCAAGGTGTTTTGACCCGAGGATTATGGACAAGTCCAGGCGGCGTGGTGTTGCTTTTTCTTTGTGTGAAGATGGAAAATTCCTGATAATGTCAGTATTGGTTCATGGTATTAAAATACAGAACCACTCATGTAGGTATATTTAAAAGCTTTTTTTGATGTCTGTATCCATCTATCATCACTTATATGGGATAATACTTTTCTTGTCTTCAGGTGGCTATAACCTCATCTCTGATGTAGGCCTTTATAAAATTGGATTTAGATAAACACCCACATGTGGGTGGGTTGCTTCCGTAAAACATCTTTTCTCCATCTTGATACTCTAGCACTTTGTTCATCCTAAAACTAAGCATACTCGTGAAATGTATGTGCCATAAAAAGGTATTGAATTTTGATTTGTTGGTGGTGTACCCTCAATACACAAGTTTGTAATTGTTTTGTCAGTAGCTCTGTACCTCCTGCTCTGAGGGAGACATTGCATTGTGCATTTGTCTCGGATGCGTTTCCTTCTTGTCTCGTGACTGGCACTTCTCTGGAGGTGTGTGGGGAGTACCTCAGTAAAGGAAGGGCATCTTCTTCATATTCTTACAAATCTGCTACAGGGGATACATTCTCAGATGAATATGGTACCCTGCACTTCTTTCAGTGTGCCGCTGAATTGGTTGTATTTTTGGTATCATCTATATTACAAAGTTGTACCTGTAAAAGTTCTTTCTTTCTTTCTTTCTTTCCCAAGCAGAGATAGTAAAAGTCAAATGGCAGATGCATGCATTGGGTTTTATAATAAAGAAATATTAGAACCTCAGTTTAGATTTTTCTTTATGCCAATCACTGAGTTTTACTTTAAAAATCTAATCTTTATATTTTCTCCTCTCTGCTTTTCTGGGGAGGATTGTCTGTAGCGACTGGTTGCCGAGTGTCATAATTATAGGGCTAATTGCTGCTGTCATCCTTTTCTGGTCATTCTGGGTGTGCCATTTCAGGATGGTAACCAGCTCTGAGTCAAGGTGTTTTCTCATTTGTACATGATACTTTTCTATGGTGGGCTATAGTTTACAGATACGGACTTGGTTAAAAGGAACCTGAAGCTGAATCCTGTGCCTGATTGTTTAAAACTATCATCTGAGATTTACTTGAGATTTAAAATTTATACGTATTCAAAACGTAATAAAGTTTTGATGAGTTTTAGCAGCGCACTAAGATTTGTATTACTTGAAAAGGATTTTTCTTTAGAAGTTTAAATAGAGAAGAAAAAGGGTGTGGGTTTTTTCCCTTTATTTATCTCTCCTGAAGTCTCACTTTATGACATTTGGGATTATGGACTTACTTGGATCTTACCTTCAGTGTTTGGTTTGCCAGGTAGACTGAACAGTTGTCTCTGTGGATAATACAAGCTCCTCTATGTTACTGTGTTAAGTTCTGCATCCCTGCCAACGTGATTGTGAAGGCAGTATAGTTGTAGAACTCAGCAGCATATAAATAACCTTTTGTTTACCTTCTCTGCTCTCAACGTTATTTTTATGTCCACTGGAGCTGTTCTAACATTGAACCTGGCTCTTCCTCTTTAAACCTGAAAGCGCAGCTCTCCTCTATTACAGCAATCTTTGCTTGACGTTCATGTTTTTATGCATTGTGATGAGCAGTGAGATTGGGAATCCCAGGTGCTGTCAACAAATTCAGCACGTGGTTGGAGAGCTGCCAGGAGCTGGGATGAGTTGCAGATTTGAGAATCAATACAAACTGCCCAATTTTACTTGTGGACTACCAGCTGGTTGTCCTTGGTCCTCAGTAAGCATACTTGATTTACATTTTGAATGGTATTGCACCTAAATATACGCTTTAAAAAAATGATTTCTGACGTGTTCTGTTAATGTTCTGTCTGCTTTATCTTTAAAAGATGATATCCCGTTTTAGCCTTGGAATAATCATAAGTCTGATTTAGAATGTTTTCAGTAAAGAGATTTTATTCAATTGGATCAGACTTGATTCACTTGTTTTATGTTTCTTTTAAATCTTGATGTAATTAACAAAGTTAATTTGTTAGTATACTGTTTTATTCACTATCCAAAGTGAAAATGTTGTACAATTTTAGAAGATGAGATTGGGGAGCATTCATATTCTGTATTTATGTAGACAGAGCTTTTTAAAGCAGAGTTCTGAACAACTGCCTTGCTGAATATACAATTAAGGTATAGCGTATGATCAGTGCACATGAGTTTGTGCTTAAATTTCCCATTACTGTGCACTAAAACTGAGAAAAACCGTAACATATTGAGATCAAAACATTTTAGATTTTTTTACACTCATCGCTATTGATTAATGTACCATGGCTACTAATAGCCCATTTGTGTATTGTGGGTTGCCTCAACTAGGCCGTAATCCCATCAACTATCATAAATCAAACATGGCTAGGCACGATTGGAATTAGCATGGAGGCTGTGCTGTTGGTAAACCGGTCTTTTAATTCAGCTGTTGATCTGCTTCCAACCAGCTTAGTTCTTCTTTTGCAATAGCATGAAACACAAACCAAAGAAATCCTTCATTATATCATGCTTTAAAATAGTTATACGTTTGGAGAGGTATAAATATAGATGCTTACATTAGGTGAAATTCCAGCACAGTGTAAATCACGTTTGTATATAAATGAATCTTCAACATCTAAAACCCTACTAATCCAAAATTGCTTCCAAATAATAAGTGATTAATTTAGCATTGAAGTGCTATAAAATCTGTCATAATTCACTGTTACCCAACCTAAATCATATCCTTCACATAGAATATAATTTGTACTCTTGTTTTTTCTTCAATGAAATTGTATTGTTGGATGCACAGAATTGTTTTCTGTATATTGTCTATTGAACATATATAGTACAAATTATGAAATGAAAGTTTTACGTTGTACTAAAAATGTCAGAATAAATTACATCCCCCATATATATTTTCATATGATGATGGGTAAGGATGGAAGAATATATTTGTGACCAGAAATATTTGACATTAGGAAGTATGACGACTATAAGGTTGGAGGTTTTACAGGTTTTTAAAGCTTGAAAATTCGATTTATAAAAAGATTAACAGTGTTGCTAAAGTGATTTTCTGGAATGGGTAACATTAGAGTGTAGAGTGATATCTACATATGTTAAAAGCATTCCTGCTGAATAACAATTGGAAAAATATTTTAGTATTTTATGGTTAAAAATAATACTACTAATTTTTGTTTTCCAAACAGCAATAGATGGTTTTGGAAGAAAGGCAGTTTTAAAATGTTTTTAGGCCTATTAACTGGCATACCCTCAATGGACACAGAAAATAGCTACTTTTGTCAGTAAGAACATAATAGAAGAGAAAGAGTTGTGCAGGCCTTATACATTCAAATGAGTAATTTGCCAATGGAGATTTCAGTTCAAGAGCTATTTCAACACGTCATGTGTTTGACTGAATTTAAGTACATGATTTTTTTTTTACTGACTCAAACCTAACATGTTTAAGTACCTCATTGGACTGAACTTTTAAATACATAGATGGGGGATGCCAACAGGTGATGTATATCTGCAGTGGTATTAAATGTACAGAATATTTAGTTGCTAACATGTCAATATCAATGAGCTTACAGAAGAAACGTTTAAAATACATGTAATAAAATATAAATGAAGAGGAAGTTGAAATAGATGCAGCACATTTATTTACTTGCAAGAGATTTCATTTTTGAAGAAATGAGCATGCATACCTTTTTTGGCTTTTACTGTGCTGAGGTTTATAATTCATAAGAATGGAAAAAATATGGGTGATAAGTAATTGTTTGCAATTGGCTATAGTAAGTTTTCATTGCAAAAATATTGCCAGCATTTATGACAGATTTTCAAACAGCTTTTTCCTGATATCTCTGATTGCAAAAGAAACCATTTTTCAAATTTTCTTCAGTAGTCTTTAGGAAAGAAGAGTTTTGTAGAACATTTCAGTTAATGGAAGGTGCTTCAGACAGAGTATACTTTCACCTGTGTTCGATGGAATCTTTGATATGGATTTTCAGTCTTAGATTTTCAGTTCTAAGTAATCCCCTTTCCTCTCAAATTCTTAGCTGACTCTTGGTTTGTGTGTCATCACATGCATTACAAGTAAACCATAAATTATATTAGTGCCCTGCGCAGTTCATAAAAAAGTGGTCTGTCTACTAATGGATGTGTCACACTGTTAGAGATCCATGAGTAGTAACGTTCTTGTTGGTGCATGGTACAACTGGTTGGGGTCTCCTTCTCATCTAACACCTACCTGAAGAATCTCTGGCTCTTTTGGACAGTGCTTCAACATAGCAGGGCTCTGCACAGCACTCTCTCCATCAGGATTTTCCCATCCCGGTGCTACAAATTTTAGTGACAAGAGTAACAGACCAGTAGGCCTTTCTGTTGCTACTTGGATTTCCTTGAAATGACTGGCTTAAGGACCAAATTTTAGGTTACTCAAATGTAGATTCAAGTTAAATAAAAAATCAGTTTGCTTTCCAGACCAAGGGAAAAATCTTCAGTCAAACTTTTGAATCCGTAGTCTCTTTTTGAGTCTGCAAGTCTGGGAAATCTTCCCAGTTGGGTCCTCTCAGACTTTATTTGAGATGTGATTGTACCATATCTGGCTTACGAAGCTGCTCTGCCCATTACTGCTTGTTCCTGCTTCCCTCACACGTGGGTCATTAAAACTGTTTGTTGGATACTGCTGTAAATCAGGGTGTTGAAATGACGCAGGTTAAAATAAGCTGGCAGGAAAGATTCCCCTTGATATTTGGATTTTTTTTAAAGACACACTTAAACATATTTTTTTTTAAAGATACATGAAGAAAAAGATACTTTTCTGCAATAAACTAACCTCCCCCAATAAGTTGCATGTTAGTATACGACAATGTTTCATGAAGGGGTGTCCAGAATGACTTATGTAAAAGGCAAAAGCAATGGATTGAAGTCAGCATTTCTTTACTCCAGATTTGTAAACATTGTGTGGTTCTTTGTCAGCCCCTTTTCTAAGAGTCAGATTTTTCCTGTGATACTTTTTTTTTTTGCTTTCTGCCAACAAACTGGTATTTTATTAGCTTTCAAATGTTTTTCTATGCACACTTGCCATTTCTGTGCAAAGTCATCAGTAGTTGAAGTGTCTGTTTCCCTTTGCAAATGAGCCTGAAATGAGTCACCACTTTTCAGTGTGTCTGGGATAATGTTAAAGTAGCTGGAGAAGTAAAGGGACAGATTGTTATTGTTGCTAGAAAGTCGTTAATCAGCTGAGAAATTTTCTTCCTCTATGTTTTTTTCTCTCTTTCTGTGAGATCTTTCTTCAAGCTTATGTTGACAAAATAGCAATGAAAAAGGTTGTTGAGAAGGATATTGGCTGTAGTCCTTTGAAGAACTAGGATAGTCCCCTGTACAGTAACATCAAGAAATAGTACGTGCCAAGTAAATTATGTAAAAAGAGAGAGAATCATTTGCCATTGACTTTTTACTGTCTGAGAATGCCAGCTGTCTTTTCTATCATGTTGTGGAGAATTTACGTTATTTTGTTAAATGATTTCTGGGATAGAATAAAAGCATCTGGAGGAAATAATCGCAGAGAAAAGCCCAAGGGATAATCTTCAGGTACAGCAAGATAATTAGAGCTTTAGCTATACAGGCTGTTTGAAGTGTGATTCCATGCCCAGTGGAGTCAATGGGAAAAACCTGAAATGGTTTCCACAGACATTGATTCAAAGCTTTGAGCTGGCAGAAGCAGCAAGCCAATTTCTTGCAACTGTTCTGTGTGAAAAAAGCTACATTCTGCTTCCATCAGGCAATTTTATAAATTCAGAATTTTTTCACAGGCTCTAATCCATCTCTTAACACTGGGCTCACGACCAAAGAATCTTGTCTGACCTTTGCTGCTTTCTTCTATGGCTAGAAACCCTCTTTATTGCAGGGAAACACTACACAAATAGCTAGAAAGAAGCTGTCTCTTTATATGTAATTACTGATTGTTTCTTCCTGTGTCAGACCGGGGAACAAGATTCTCAAGCCGGCAGAGTCTCTGTTCAATAGCCGAATATATGTCTTTCTGTGAAAACAGATCCCCTCTGGTGGAGGCTCTGGTAGATGGGCCTCCTAGACCAGTCATGTTGTTCATTTGAAGTAGGTCTACTGTGCCTTTGTCTTTTAGATGGGCTGCTGAGCATTGCAAAAATGAGATGCTTGCTGGGCTACTAAGAAAGAGACTGATACTGTGCTTCTAAATATTGTTAGAGGCAGAATTGTAGAACATGGGGAGACCATGCAAAAAGCCTGTTCAGACTTCGCTGAATCCCAGTTCTCTGCAAATCTGGCTCCAGCTTTAAGTTTGTAGATGGTAGCTGTGAATTTGAATTACCTTCTTGACTGGAGAAGCGACTTCAGGATTTCTGCATGGACTTTGGAGTACATACGTAGAAATCTGTCTGCAGGAGAGACCTTTTGCTGATCGGGTGCTGCTGTCAAGTTGTGTGACAAACAGGCAAGAGTCTTCTCACTGCCTCAAGGGAAGTGAGCTCAATTTTGCACCTGGGGTTCTGTAGGAGCCTGTCAGCAAGGTTTCTCTCAGTTTCAGATAGATCAGCATCACTACCTTTTCTTTCACCATGTTTTTGCTACAGATCTAGCTGAGGGAATAAGAAGAATGACAGTACTCTACAACAGCGTGATCTCTAGGTAACCTTTTGTGTCACTTGAAGTGTGGCAGACAAAGCCAATGTCGTGTACGTTGCTGCTGCTGTTGCTGAATTATCCCCCTCAGTAGTGAATTGGCATTTCTAGAAGTAGATTCTTTGGTCAAAGGTTGTGTTACCTGAGGAAATGCTGAGCAAGCGAGTGCTTCCTCCCAGCTATCACTTCATTCTGAACACCAAGGAGCATATTCCTTTCATTGCAGTGTCCTTTTGGAGGACATCAAAGAAAGGAGTTGAAAAAGACAAAAGGAGAGTTTACTTTAGCTGTTAATATATCGCTTCTGCAGTGCTTGCATAAGCATCCTAAGCCCTCTCTTGAGGATGGAAGACAGTGTTTATTCCTCATGTTAATGGTGAAAAATGTCAAGTGATGGAAACATTTTTAGCAATATTTCTGTCTGCCTTCCACATGTGTTTCCACAGCATACACGTGGTTTATAGATGCTGGTTGATTTATGGATCCGACTCTTGAGATTCAAAGCTGTTACTTTTTGTACTGTGTGTAAAAGGGAACATGCAGAACTGTCCTTTTGGAGTCAGATTTCTGAAAGGGCTAAGAATGTTTTCAGTTAACTCTTCTTGGCACACGTGATCTTGGCATCCTTCAGATAAGTGACTGGGAAGCAAGCATAAACAAACAGAAATAGTCATATATCTTTGAGTACCGCTAACATTTTTTTTTTTCTTTCCCAAAATTCAGATTTCTTATAAAATGCTGTGGGGCAGCAGATAACTTATACATCTGGTATAAATAAATAGACTTATTTTCATGCTGGTAGAAATTGACTTGCTGTGGGACCACCTTGAATAGGACAAAATGCAGGGATTGTTTGGGCCAGGTTGACAGAAAGCATCACATAGCTGGGGACACAGCCTGGGAAGGGACTTCCTGGGCCATTGTGCCCAGTCCTGTCCTTCTGTTTGACTGCAAGCTCTATCAGCAACTCATCAAACTCTAGTTTACTCATGTCTAGAACCTTCTGCTCCTGATATTCCTACCAGAAATTGTTCACAATTTCTTGACAGAGAGAAAAGTTTTGGCTGTGTGGTCGGTAATGTGTGTGTTAAGGGAATGTCTACACACTGTACCATCCAGAGTCATTCTCTGTGATTTCTGTGAGGTACATGCCAAACATAAGTGAAATATAATAGAAAGGTTTACATGTAGAAGAGGAGGACAGAGCAAGACAAAGATCTGCAGTGCTGGAAGAGAAGCAGAATTCTCACGTTCTTGCAGGCCCTAGAGACTCAATTGCATCAGTTTACATTTCCTACGCCTGTTTTGCAGAGAAAAAAGCTTTTTTTTTTTTTTTTCAAACTATAAATGGAAGTCTTTTTTCTTTGGCTTACAGATTAGCGTTGTTGACGAAGGACTCATGAGTTGCCTCCAGGTTGTTGCTGTGAGTTGAAAGCCACTGGCAATTTTGTTTGTTAGGGGATGAAACTGTTTAAGAAAAAAGACAGAAGAAAGGATGAGAGAGGGTAAAACATGGAGGGTTTCCTAGGGGGTTGTTTTCAAATGCTCTCTCCATGCTTTGCTCCTGCTGAGAAATTAGGATTTTAGCTTTCCTCAGTTCCCTATGGCTACTCGCTGTCAGTGCCTGTTTTGGCAGCCTCTGAGCAAACAGCGCGGAAGAGCTTTGATTCTGTTTCTTCTCCCCTCCTTCCCATCTGTTGCTTCACTGTGGATCATGAGGTGTGCCAGCCTCCTTGTGCTGGGAAAGAGATAAAGCAGAGGCTCCTCAGCAAACGCTGCCGGAGTCTGAGGCCCCTGTAATTGGCGTTATCTACGGTGTCCCAGGCAGCAGCCGAGGATCAATGCAGAGAGAGCAGGGAGCGACACTCGGAGCCTGTGCACTGGTGTGAGCAGGTTGCTGAGAAAAGGAGCCCAGTCCTGCAAGTTTCTTGCAATCTCCTTGTAAGGCATTAAGAGCATTAATGTTCTTTGAGGCTGATACTTCTCAGGAATCAGTCTTTAGGGTTAAAGCTATGCAGCCAGTGCTATATATTTTTTTCTAGCATATGCCACATTAGGACTAATGTCAGCTAAAGGCAAAAGCATATAGAAAAGGCTGGTGTGTGTATACTTTAAACTGAATGCAGAGATGATATTTTGCCTTTCATTTTTTAATAATTAAGCCATTTTGTACCAAAGCTGAGAGCAGAACAGCAGCCAGGTGTGAGCCAATTCAAGGATTCTGCCTTTCCCAGGAAGAGTGCCAGGTATGGGTGACCAGAGAATATGAGAGATGTGACACTTCGTTCATTAGCTGCATGCTCATGATTTTGAAGTGTGATTATGAAATTCTTCTTGTAACACATGAATTTAAAGGTTTTGTTTCATTCTGACTGCCATTTTTGCAGAAAAACTGCTTTGGAGAATGAAAATTCCAGTCCTGTTTATAAGACCTTGGAAAGCTGGTTGGTAAGCTTACTATTGAATTTATAAAGCTATGTTATAGCTTTCCAAATTTGGCTGTACCTTTCAGCGAAGAAAGCTGTTTTTTTTTTCTCTCTTGTAACATTTCGTCCTGAACGTTTTTGTAAACAGGACAAAATCAGTAACATCCTTTTTTTATTGTCTTGTTTTCAGGAGAAGGGGAGTCTGGCAACAAAGAAAGGTGTATTTTGCAATATTGAAGTGATTCAGATAAGAATTGTTCTGAGAGATAGAATTTAAAATTAAAAATTACGTGTAACTCTCTTTCTCCCTTCTTTCTAGACTCCCCTATTTTTGTCCAAAACTGTTTTGACTTTTGAGTACACAATATATTACTAAGGGGGCTCTTCAGAGAGATTTTATTAAAGGGAAAAATAAAACTGTAAATGAATTTGTGCAGAACTACAGTTCATCAAACCCTGCAAGGGACACTATTACATGTGATGCTCATTGAAAGCAGTAAGAGATTGGTTTAAAACACATGAAAGAAAATACTTTTTTACAAAGTTGCTGGTGAAGTACAGAAGAGAATTTTTGATTGATTTGCTCTAATAAGAGATCAGAAAGAAGTTGCCACCTTTTTATGAATTTCTGAAACTGATACTATAGTTACTGCAAATTTATTTTTTAATATTTTCATGCTACACTAGTGTCTTCTAACACTGGCTTTGCTGGTTCCTGGAGGTTAAATTGGCACTTTTTATGTGTTTGTTTATCTCTGAATGTACCTGTGCTTGATATACTTGTGAAATAAAAAGAAACGAACAGCTCTTGTAGTTTCCAAAACTGTCATGCTAAAATAAATCATAAGCATAATTTGGGAAACTTGTCAAACTGTAATTAGGATTAGTTTTATTGAAGACTGTGTTGTGGTGGTTACTAAGCAAAAGATAGAACATAATTAATGACAGCCACTTCAAGTCACCTCATATTATATGCCTTTTAACTGTTGATTTATTGATGCAAAATTGGAATGAGATGGCGATGCCTGCCAGTTCAGCATATTTGGTGAGCTGTTCAATCACCTCCAGCATATTTCCTGTGTGGGCTGGCAGACACAGCTCTGCATCAGGTGGCTTCCCTGCCAAGGGAAGATAGATGTAGCCTGGAACTGTGCAGGCAAAAGCTGCTTCAAGTATGTGCTAAGTTGGTGTTTTTCCTCAGCACCCAGGCTTAATCCTTTCTATTTCACCAGTACTAACTTCGTTCATATGTCTGCGCAGAAACTTGACATAAAGAGTCAGGAAAAAGCGCATTGCAACAGGACCTCTCTTTCAGACATATTATATTGCAAGGAAGAGGAAAGATCAGTGTTCCTGCTTCAACCAAAAGAACACACAGACACCTGCAAATTCAGTAGCCCACTGAAAAAAAGCAGATCCCAACAGGCTATGAAGTCTAGGAAGCAGCAGGTAATTATAGTTTTTTGTCAACGTTGGTGAGTAACCTTTAGCCTCAATTCTGATCACTTAGGTATCTGTGTTTTTCTGATGTCCTGTGCTGGAGGAAGAGAGAGGGACAGAAAATTATCAGACCTGCAAGAATGAACGATTCTAGTTACCTTCAGTTGCAATAACTACTTAATAGTCTTTTCGTTCAGAAGCAACTACAAAATACTTCCCAACTGCTTGCAGCATACTTAAAATCTTTAGTACAAAAGGTAGAAGCCTCAAAAGCTGCAAAGAAAGCAGGGGAGACCAAGATGTCTTAGTCTTCATTGTACCTGGAACTGTGTTAAACTTAATTTCCCATATAAACCTGGTAAGCTGATCATAGCTCATTCTATAGATTTGATCGGGAAAAATATGATTGACCTGTGCCAGTATGACCTAGGGGAAAGTTCCTGGCATGTCAGTATGATACATTAACGGCAGGAGAAAGATGTGATTGCTGATGCTACATAAGAAAGGCTGATAAAGCTGTCACATGGACAATTCCTTTGGGTCTATGATTACATACACCCAAAGGAGTTTTGAGGATTGATGACACCACCGCTGCTCTTTCTTGTGGAGTCATACAAGGTTCAGTTCTCTCTTCATTTATTTACTTAGTCCTTCCCAGCTTCCAAATATAGTAAGTTGAGGAGTAGAAATACACCTATGGATGTGAAAGGCAGTAGTTTGATATGGGCAAAAAGAGAATAAAAGGTTTTGATCAAGAGGGAAGCATCATTAAAGTACTAGAAAAGGGGAGGAGTTAACAATATGAGTTGGAAGAGATATGCTGGAATTCACAATGAGAGTTGTGGGGAGGCCAGAACGTCTGAAGAAGCTTGGATTTTCTGCAGGCCAAGTGGAAAAGTCATAACAGAGATGCAGGTGTGTGGAGACATGCTCCCTTAACTGTGATTTCAGCTGCACTATTGTGATCGGATTGCATCCTGATACAAGGCAGGATATTTCTCTGATTCTGGAAAAAAACTTCAGGAGGGAGATTCTCTAGGAATGATGGCCTTTACCAGTGTCAGAGGGACTTCTACTGTATAGACTAAGTAAAATTCTGTGATAACTTTTGTTATCATGAGGGTTCCTTGCCTTTCTTCATTAGTTGCTAGAATATTTTTCTATGATCTACACATTTCTGTGTATTATAGATGGCATACAATTAATTACTTGTGTTCGAACATTTTTTTCAAGTGAGGGTAGCTCATACGTTTGTTACACAAAATAATTAATGTGAAATTATGAGAGAATGTCTGAGGGAAAAGGTGAGTATCTAGGACAGTAAATACCGAATGGATGAATGTGCTCTTCTGGATCTCAAAGTGATGGTTGGGATTCATCTTTAGTCTGCTGCTTATAAAGTTTCAAGTGCTGAAGTTCAAAAGGGCACGTTATAATCGTGTTCTTCAACACTCTGTCAAGCATGTTACTCTGTTCACTGAAATTTGTGTTGTCACTGCAACACTGAATATTCACTTATAAAGCAAATCGCAGTTCCTTGTGTAGTGTATAGCTGTGGCAAGAGACAAAAGTGCCTTTTGATGAATATGTGTTTAATTTTTTTCTTGCTGGCAGGGTAGCTGGTATTCCTGAAGCCCCTAGTAATTTGGCTTTGTGGATGACTATCTTTGGTCATCTCTGTAATACCTGCAAGCTGACATCAAGCTGAACTCCCAGGCAGAGCAAACAGCAAGGAATGTACTGAGATCATGTGTGGTAATGCAAAGTGCAGTACCTTTCCTGTCATCTTTGAAGAAGGATGCATTGTACTTCTTTTAAACAGCTATTGAAGCTTTGAAGAAGAAAATTGGGATTGGAATATCCATAAAGAACTAGTCACAGCTGTGGATTTTTATTCCAGATAGCCAAAGGAGGTTCAGCACCTTTGAAGGTATTAAACAAAACCAGCCTTGCTTGTTTTAGCTCTATTTGAAATGCAGACAGGGGGGGAAAAAATCAATGTTTGCTAAATGAGAGAGAAAAAAATTGGCTTTAAGAGTAAAATGTCTTCTTGGGGAGCATCAAAATAATAGCTTGAGAAAACAAAATAAACTGTCCTCTTACAGAAATACTATAATGTGCCTTTCATCAAGTAAAGCCATGGGATAAAGAGAGGGTTCCTCCACTGATGTAATTGTCATTGTTTAATTTAATCCAGTATACTTTTAATGCTTGCATCAAGAAAGAATCCCCAAATTCTCCTTTGTTTTTCTTCATCCTCTTTTGCATCTCTCATTGCATTCTCAGATGTCAGTGAAGTGCTAGGCTTTGATCTTCCTCATACTTAATCATTTGCTTTAAGCAAGTCCTTAGTCCTTTTGAATCAGATTTACATTTGAACCACCACTGTTATACATTGTTCCAGCACTGGAAGGGGACCAGGAACCACATGAAAACACTGTTTAATTCAAACTGTTTTATAAACTGTCTCTAGAAGGAGAAAAGGATTTCTTCAGTGTAAAGGAGAACTTGGTTCATAGACTTCAGTGTGAATCTTGCATACTTTCAGTGCAGGTGATTTGATGGCTTGGGGTGCTGGCTTACTAAGTTCACTAGAGGACTGTGGTGGTTCTCTGCAGGGTATTATTAACATTTTTAAGAACACTTCCCTGGTGCACGTTGGATTATATGTGTAGCTGTATATCAACTGTGCTGACAGGAGCCAGAACAAAAAGACTTTCTAGATTCAAGGACTATTAGATCTTGATCCCATACCAGTTGTTCTTTTGTGGCTTCCATTATGCTGAAGCTCTAGCAGGTTATTCTCTTTCTTCTACTAGGCTTTGCAATGCTTATTTTGTGCAAGTTACTATTACATTTTCTGAAAAGAAGAGCCTTTATGCTCTTTCATAGTCTTCATCAAACATTACTGATGCAGCAAAATCTTTAATTGGATTCTTTCTCTTTTAAGTGGAATGATCAGAAATTGTTTTTTCTGTAAATAATAATGAAGTAAGATGGTATGGAAAAATTACAATTCTAAAAGAGAAAAGTTGTCATAATAGAAACACTTTAAAATGAAAACGATATTATTTTAATGTAAATTATTCATAGGTTATCAAGTTTAGATGAGGTTTGTGAACCTAACTTTGTTATGGTTCTTTAATATGACTTTAATGTTTAAATCTATGATGCAGGGAATGAAATTCTACTCAGGGAAACCATTCTGATTTCTGTATAATTGGAAAAGTTTATGTATTCAGTGGGCTAGCAGTACTGAGAGCAGACATTTATCTCTGGGGCTTTGTAATCCTACATTATAACGTGGGGCATAGAAAATGTTGTGCTTGGACAAGTAGTGCTCTTCTAGGAGAACAACATGCTACTTCTGTTTTAGTCTGCTGCTTCTTGTCATGAAAAGGGATGATCAGGAATGTTCTCAGCTTCCGTTACCTAGTAGGTGCAATTGGTCGTAGTGAATTTCTTTCTGCTTCACCTTCACTTTACTCACATTTTTTTTTTTATGGCTTCTTTTGCTAGTTCAGCTTATTTAAGTGCTGCTTTTTTCCTTCAGCATCTCTGATGCTGATTTAGTCATTGAATTATCTTTGTCACTGCCTTTTATGTATAGAGTTTGATCTCAAATACAGCTTCAACGTGTAAAGCTATTCTTACAGTAATCCTCAAGCTACAGTTCTCCCAAGGTTTTTTTTCATTTCCAGAGCTCCTGATAAACTCTCTGCAGCCCTTCTGGCTATGTACAGTTCTTCACAAAGGCAGAGTGCATGAACATCTAAAGTGTTGATAGCTCTAGTTAATAACCAAACAGTTGCTGAAGTGAGTTATCTCAATACCTCACAAACCTTCAACTCCTTCAATTCTTTATACTTGAGCACTGGAAATCATGGGCTTTTCCACAGGTTTTTTGTTTTCTCTTGTTCTATGCACTGAAGGTACGCAAAACCTTAGTGGAATGGATCTGAGGAATTGCAGATGTGTCCTAGCAAGGTGTGTAATTAAATCATGTACTCAGCATTAAGCCTGTATCTTCTTTCTGCGTCCGTTTGCTCCCTCTTGTCTTCATTCTCTCATAATGTTTCTCCTGTTTGTATTCACAGTCCCTTTGGCAAAATTTCCTCAGCTTCTAGGCCCTTACTTACTAGCTGTCTCAGGCAAATTTTTAATTTCTTTGACTTGTTTCTCAGTTTGTCTGTCTGTGTTCCTTATCTATTTCAACTGTGTCTCTCAAGCCTTCTGGCAGTACTTTCCAGCTTTTCTCACTGCATTTCTTGGTGCTCTGGGGCAGGATCAGCCCATTTTCACTGAATCTTCGTATATTCAGAACTAATCCAGTCTTTTTTTAGCTCAAGCTAGTGCTTTTCTGGTGTTCCAAGCTACCTTCTTAGCTCTTCGATCATCACACTGAAATGTGCGAGACACAAAATATCTGGAGAAGAAGTAGGAATAAGCTGATGTGTCTGCAGTTCTTATGGTTGTTGAGTACAGAAAAAAATTATTTCATTTGGATATGACCAGACTTCTATGTTTACTCCAGAGTAGCATTCTGAGTAAAACATGCACACTAACAGAAAGGTATTTTACAGCAAATATATTAGTAAAAATGTACAATATGCTGTTATTTAAAACATAATTTTAAACAAATTTTTCAAAGTTTAAATCAGATCTTAACCATGAAATATTTTGAACTCGAATTGTAAGTTGTAGTGAATTTTTCAGGGCCTGATGGACCTGTGTTCTTCTAAAACTGAGGTAATACTCAGTTCACTGTTCTGCTGAAGTCTTAGAAGAATGACAGACTACTAAATTTGGAAAAGCAATTTGCTAAATCCCATTAAAAAAGAATGTTGAAGTGTTGTATCAGTTTGGGTAGTTATAGCTTCTTGTGGTATTGGAAGAATAAAGTTTTATTTTTGTTGATGTATTCTGTTTAGTTTAGTTCTATGATCTCTTCAACATGGAGTTGAAAACCAGGAAAGCTGACACTCCTTTTTTGATTTATGTTGAAGAACTAAGTTGAGGGGATGAGATTTATTAGTTCAGAAGTCAAAAAGGACATACTGACTGAGAAATTGGTTTAATTCATACCTTATAGATAGCAGTGGTGGGTGATAAATCAACAGAGTGGTTGTATTGCAACTCCAGATGTAGGTAGTTCTACATTACAGATTATTAGATGTTGATGCTATTGCTTTATTTGTTGTAATACTCTTGTTCCTGGGTCTTCATTGTCCTGCCTGGCTTGACCTCCCTCCAAGCCTATTTCCTTGTCAAGAGCTGATCAATACCATCTTCATGTGCCTGGAGTAAGGTCCTCAAATGGAACACTGGGTTGGGGGACTGTGGTAGAAGAGAGAGGTCCTGAGGGGAGGACCGTGTTCACAGTCCCGGCCTTCAGTGAAGTCTCTAGCATGGAGTGGCATTCTCAGCCCTAGGAAAATGAGGTTGGTAAAGAGCGTAGAGAACAGTGAAGAGAGACCCTGGCTCCACCTATAGCCTTAAGCAAGGAGGCACGTAGCCTCCTCCAGCATTGATTCACCCACAAATACCTTAGAAGCAGCACATTGCCTACAGGTTTAAATGTGGAAGTATGTTGTGTGCATCACGTTAAATCCAGGATGTCCTGTCTGCATAGATGTGTCGAGAACTTCCTCAGAAGGACATGGACTTAGACTGAGTCCCTCCCTGTAATAATTTTGTCTGGGAAGCAGAACCACTTATTACTAAAATTCTCACTGTTTTGTCTTTCTTCTTCAGCTAAGACTTAATAACATAACAGGGACATTCAGATGTCACCAATCATTTTTTAATCATAGTCACAAGCCAAACTTAGAAAAAGTGTACAATTAATTTCTGATTTTCTCAGATTTCGGAGTCTACCATAAAACACTGTTATTATGCCTATGCGGAGATTGTTAATTCATTGTAGTGCCTCAGGAGTGATTGGCTGGGGGTTTTTGATTGCCTAATTACTTTCCTTATTTCTTCATTCTTTTAGGGAACTGTGGAAAGTGTGCCTCTCTATCCTCAGTAAATACTTTACTGTAGTGACAGCAATATGCTGCCTTGGCCATCCTATCTTAAAAGCATTGATTACTTTCTGAAAGGCTTCAGTTCTCTGGCAGTTACAGGCCGTATTTTCTCTGGTTACAACCTTTTTGTTGTTGGTATAGACAGTATCTAGCTCTGGACTTTGTTCACTGCCTATCTGTCAGTTAATCCAGAGTACTTCTCTGATTTGCTAAACCTACAAAGAGTTGAACTAGGATTCATACGTTTGTAATGCACACACAAAAATATCTCAGTCGTATCTTCTGGAAAAAAGAGGAGATTTTCTCACTGTTTTTTTAAACAAAAAACAAGATATCTTTCAAGCAGGTTATCTGTGCTGTATTAGGAAAGTTTCTTGTCTGCTCGAATATTGATTTCCAAATTTTTGTTAGTGACCATGACAGTGGTCTCTAGTGTTAACCACATGTTGTTTTCTTGCATAAGTGTGTGTACCCTGATGGAATGGGCTCTTGTAGGAGAAGAGCACTCTCTCTTCCTCTTTTTTTCTCAGATGAAGTGTTGCTGTGTAAAACTTGATACACTATCTGTGCCATTGCAAGACGAATACCTAACCTTTTCAAATGGCATCTACCAAATTTCTGTGTATTTGTCTAACGTAGAAGTATTTGACATCAACGGTCGCTCAAAATATCTCCCCTTGTAGGCAATTTAAAAAGTTCCAATTTTACATGGGTCCTTCCTTGTGGAAAAGCAAGGAAGGACTTGTGTTGTCTTACTTGTTAGATCCTGCAGTTGTCTTACTCTGCTCTCTGACTTTGAGAGCAGTGAGGCGGCAGTGGGGATCAGTCACTGCAAGCCCACTGCTATCCCTAAGCAGTTCATTACGGGTGTGTTAGCATTGCCGTTCTCAGTTAGCAGTCAGTAATGAGTTGCATACATTTTATTCTGTTTAGATCTTTGTATAATGCACATAAAGATTGATACAGAATGTAAGACCCAGTAGAGGTCACATTATGCACTGAAAAATGCAAATGAATTACCAAAGGGAGGGAGAAATGTTTTTATCCCGTCATTGAAGTAACAAGCTGCTTACCAGCCAGTTTAGTAAGGAAGATAGTTTCTACTCTAACAAACAGATATTTGCATATCTAAGGAAGCGAACAAGCACTATTAAGAAAAATGGACAGACTGTGTCTTGAAAATGGGGGAAGCAGAATGAGTCAAGATGAAAGATGAAGTCTGTTTAGATCCCAGGAACATTTCAAAGGTGAGATTGGTAAAAGCCTGTTGTGGTTTAACCAAAGGATGTACAGGAATGTGAAGATATAAGAAGGGGTGGAGAAGTGCACCTGAAAGTGCTCCATGAGAAGTTAATCTCTTGCAGATGAATTCTCAGACCAGAACTTCTGAATAATTTTTTGATGACAGGGAAAACGTGAAATGTAAGGTGTGTGCAAGGACTGGAGCCGTGATTGCCTGCTTGTCAGTGCCAGCTCAATATGGATGTAGGTATGGATCAGCATAAATACATTAAGTGTAGATTTTGTCTATTTCGTGGTAACTTTTGTAACTATTCATTACAGCGTTGTCTGTTTTGAAAGTTATTGATAAAATTTGTTACTGATTTTTGACTGTTTGGCTTAAATGAGATTTAAGGGCACTAACAAGGAATATTTTATACAAAAGTGTAGCTACACCATACCCTAGGGCATTTGTGTATCATCAAAGTACCTGGGAAATACTAATAGGAGTTGGTGTTGTCACCGTCCCCTTTGTCAATATAGTCACTCTGTCGGTGGAGGGAAGAGATTTAATCCATCACTTTCCCAATATTTCTTCCCTGACACTGAAGAGGACTGTTGCTTGTCCAGGCTGTCATTGTGTGTGCAGCTCCACATGTTCCCTGAGCTCTGCATGATTTTCTGCCTCAGGTTTCTTTTCTGGTGTGATATTGGATTATCAGTCTTACTCACTGTGTTAGAGACCTGCCTGATCTCTACAAACTTTGTTGTGGACTGGATGGCTCCTGTTTTTTGTCAGGCTCTGCTTTTCTTTCTTTCTGAGTCTCGCGGTAGTCTGTCCTTGAAGTACTTGTCCCAGGTCTGTCACAACCTCTTCTGTTCTCAGCTCTTGCTAGCTTCTTGCCAAATTTCAGTAGTACAGTTCAGTTTGTCTGAGTCACCAGCCTCTTTTTTGTGTGTCAGCTTTCTTTTGTAACTTCAGATTAAAAACATATCTTTCTAGAGTTTTATTTTTACATGGTTTGCAGTATTATTCCATTTTTGTAACACATTTTTGTGTTTGGGTTCTACTCTCTGAATTAATTGAAACTATTAAACACTTCAAGTATATCTGAAACCACAACTGTCAGAAATAAGGCTACTTTACAATTATTGTCTTTATCTTCCTAGTACCTGTTGCTTCCAGGTACAGAATAAAGCATCATTTCCATCTCTTTCCATTGTTTTCCATGCTCAGAGAGATTTTCAGCTCTGCTGGAGGTTTCAGCTACTCTTTTCCATCCTGTTTATTTATTTTAATTCCTTCCCCCGGCCTCCCCCCCTTGCTGATGATCATGTGGGGTTCAGTAATAACTCTGGGTTCAAGATGCTTTAAGAAGACCCTCTTTATTCAGAGACATATTACTGCCTTCCTCTGTGTACCAGGGCATGGGCTGAGCAGAGCCCATTGCTCAGCTTTCCTGTGTCAGGGAAGCAAAGCTTCTTAGAGGTTCAGGTCCTGGCACTACATTTTACTGTGGGAAATCTGGAGTAACTGTGTAGAGAAAAATGTTTAGGTTTTTTTTTTTTTTTTTTCTGTCACAATCTTGCATGCTTGCTTTTTAACTGATTTTTTTACCTGTGATGGGTAACTGCACAGCACATTGCTGGCAGCCTGCAGAATGAAGGAGTAAATTCCCTTAGTTTAATCTCTCCAGGGTATCTAAATGCACTGAGAAGTTCAGCTTTGACTTTTACATTTCGGTCCTACAAGTCCATTGGAGTGTTCCTGTGAGCCTCTTGAAAGGGTGAATAGGTTCTGTGACAAGGCTTAGTTTAAACAGTTACATCCTCAGGCACGAGCTGGGATGAGAGGGTGTGGGCTTGCATGGGAACAGAATGAGCCCTCTGTTACTTGTGTTTCTCTGGAATTCAGGATGATGGGGTTTTTTTGTGATATGTCACAAAGTTATTGATTCTTGGTGCATTAAATAAACTGATGAATAGATAGATACATGCTGTCTTTTATCAGGAAAGTGCTCTGGTAACTAACTCTTTTACTGACAGATCAGGAGTAGTGCAAATATTTTTAATAAGATAGTAAAAATTTACCCTAATGTAATATTACCTAAAGAATTTGCATAAAGATGTAAGATAAGCTTTATTTTAGGGCTTAGGATAAGCATCAAGCCTAAAAAACAGTATCTCTGGAGCTATCCAGGAGAGTCCATTCAGATTTCTTCATCTTACTCTGGAGGAGAGGAGAAGAGAAATAGGTACAGTCCCCACCCAAAACATTGTCTTCAGATGTAGTACATACAATTAGCTATATTGTCATTTATTTCCAGGTGGAATGCTTTTACATATTTTTGAGACACTGGTAATGTGAGATGCTTGCCTGTCTTCCCAAAATTCCTGTTTCTACTTTCCATGCTAAACTATGCCCATCACTTGTGAATATGATCTTACTTTAAAGCAAACATAAAACTGGTAAATTTGGGTATATAGAGTTTTGTAGTAATGGAAACAATCATTTCTTTATTAATGTGATGCAATTCAGTTTTATGTATGGCAGATGAAAAGATTTATTCTACCTCATTGCTGTAATTCTTAAGCAGTATGCATTTCTGGAGTTTTTGGTGTACTTGCACCTGAGTTTTGCAGCTAAGGGAAGGAATATGGCACTTGATCATTTTCTTTGCGGCAGTATTCATACTGGAAGTGCTCAGTAATCAGTGGCATGTTATTTTCAGCCATAGAATCCTTATGCTCTATTAACTGTGGTGGTAGGAAAATGGCTGTTGGCAATTTTCCATCATGTCAGTGCTCTAAGTATTTACGTTAGAAACAGTATTTATGAAGGCAACAAAAGTCTGTCTTGTTTTTAGCTCTCTCCAGATTTTTCCGTTTTGAGAGTTGGAATGTATTTTCTCTGTTAATGTCTGGCATAGAGATGGTAAGGGAAGCACATGCAGTTACTGCTCCTGAGACTTGGAGTAACAGAAACCTGAGCTGATTTCAGTCTGTGTCTCAGTTTGTTCTGTGTACCTGTTTGTTCTAATGTAGCTCTAGGAAGAGTTTAGAATACCCACATTAGACTGAAGGATGGGTAAAAAGGTTTATATTTATAAAGAAATTGATGAAAGACTTTTTTTTTTTTCCCCTTGTTTGTTACTGTCAGCAATTCGTAATGATCTGCCCAGGTATTATTTAAAAGAAAGACATTGTTCATGTAGAGATAGATACAACCAAGATGATACCTAATTCAGCCTCAGTAGGCGATTGCATTCGTTTTTCATTTTAACATTGAATCATTTGATATACTTTGAAATAATAAAGCAATGATTGGGATTGGGATTCTGAAAATTGAAAGCAATTTAATAATATGCTTGTCAAATAAAACCAAGAGTTTTTTATTTTATTTTCTTAAACTGTAAACTAGCCATCACTCAGTGTCAAGGCTCAGTTGCTTGAAAAAATAGCAAAGTTTTTCTTTCTATAGTACTGCTTATTCTTCCCCGTTACCCTCCCCATCTTCTTCTGCCACATTTTTTTCCCCTCTTGGATCCTTTAGTATTCACATGGCATTAAACATCTGCTGTTCGTATCAAACACTCTGGAAATCCATCCATTGTTTATGTCAGTTAATGTTAAGTAATACTTTGTGCAGCAATAAGAAGCAATAAAAACCCCAGCAATAAACCGCTGCGTGTCAGTGATTTCTCCTCAGGGTCTGCAACAAGCCATTTGATTTGACTGAAATAATGGCAAACAGTTTTAGACCTTTGCATTAACTCTGCAGGCTAACGTCCGTGTGGGTTGGTAAGTGTCATGCTTACAGAAGGATATTGGTGGTGTAGTCCCAGAGAGAAAAACTGATGGGTGCCAGAATAAGCATTTGGGTAAACAGAAGTGTTAGTCAAAGAGTTCCCGTGGGACTGTCATCCAGGTTTTTGTGACTTCTGTGTGTTTGAATACTTTGTGTGTAGGGAGAGAAGACAGGAGAATATTATTAAGTACTAGTTTAAATAAAAGTAACAGTTAAAAGACAGCTAATTTAGGGTACCTAGGTCCTAAATGCCAAAAGTGAGATACTGAAATGATACAGTTTTCAGGAAACATGTACTCAGTGTTTTCTGAAAATCAAGTCTCTTAAAGTGTCTCAAGGTGAGCATTCAAATCCATTAGTTGTGTTTCGTTCTGCTGTCAGTTGGAGACCTTCCTGTTGGCTTCAGAGAGCTTTCACCAAGCCCTGGGATTGTTGGTTTCTTTTGGGTTTTTCCCCCCAGATAACTTATAAAAGGATGAAAGTACATACAAAGAAAACTTGGTTTTCCAGCACATAATTCTCTGTCATATACCAGTCGAACAGTGCAGAAAAGAAAGCTTTTCAATAGTCAGTTCTTATAAGTACTGTTATCAGTAGTCCTTTGTCAGTAGGAGATTTGGAGATTTCTTACAATAACTACTGTTTAACATAATGTTTTTTAACAGAGCTGTCACTTTTTGTAGTTGGCTTGTTCCTTAAAATCTGCATAAATCATTAAACGGTATTCTGTTATTGAAAAGCACCTTCTACTTATTCTTAGTAAAAGAAATGGCTTTGATTAAAGAATCTGAGGGGCAGAAAATAAACCCTGTTAGTAAATAGTTCTTTTTTTTTTTGTACAACAACATTCACTTAGGAAATTGCATAAGACCTTTAGAGAGATTTAATAAAGCTATTGATTGCATTATGCAGCATTAGGAAAGGGCAAAACCATACTTCAGGTTTTCATTTGTCAAGACCAAAATAAACTAACATTAGTCCATGCTTTCTCTTAATTTGTTGAAATGGTTGTCAAAAAAGCGAAATACCTGGTAACAAGAAATCTACACCTGAAATCTTGAAGAAAGCCTCTCTGAAGAAATGAATGAAAACAATGTTGTGAGCAGCATGTAGGTAAATGCAAATTATTTTTATAGCATCTTTTTTGTAATAAAATAGGGATTATAAGAGAAAAACAGGGAGTTCATGGAGTAAACCTTTTATCTCTGTGTGCCTCCTGGTTCTATTAAGGAAAATATATGTGTAAAGATGCTTGACACAAAATTCTTGTTTCTCACTGTCGGTTCTCATTTACAAGTTCCAGTGTTTCAGGGCTCTTGCGTTTATTTAGGAGACTTAATCATGTATGATAATAGAAAATTTGCAGAAATTGTTCAAGTATTTAGATATCTATTGTTTTTGTTTCCTTATTAGGTTCTTTTTATCTTCTACCTCGAGTATTAGAAATTTAATACTGTAATATGTTCTGCAGGATCTCGTCCTGTGGATCTAAACCAAATAGATGTGCAGGTTTGGTTTAGATCTAAACCAAATAAAATTGCAGTACATAATATTAGTAAATGTGTTGATGTGTGTGGATGTCCTACTTTCTGAGTTTATACACACGCTCATATATATAGTAAGGATGTGTATCTGTTATACCAGTGTCCCCATTAGACGTAAAACTGAGGTGGTTAAATTAAGTGGAATGATAGTGGTGGAAAAGGTGCTTTGATGGTTGTAAAAGAGTGGGATGATAAAGGAGGGAGGAAGGATCCCCACATTCAGGGTACTCTGCATGAGAGAGTATCTTGTTTTCCTTTGTATCCTATTCAATTCTAATCCTGCTCTCATATAAAGCAAGAGTGAAGTTCCCAGTTGTGTGGTTTGGGAAATTTAATGGTTTTTAAGGATGTCTAGAAAATACTATAACTGAATGGGGGAAAAGGAAAAACAGTATCATTTGTTCAAATTACTCAGATACTAACTTAATAGATAAAGTTAAAAAACCATCGAATGTTGATTCTCTTTGTGATCAACTTAGGTGTTAAATTGCTAATTTCTATTTTCTATTTTATCACTGTGATGATTCTTGCTAACAAAGTCAGATAATTATATTTTGATGTAGGCTCACATAGTTATGATTCCTTAATTAAATGTTTGGAAATAAAAGAAACTGTTGAGCTATGTACAGTTCTTGTAACTTGAAATATTTTTCATGAAATTCGTACAGAAATAGATTTTAAAAATGCCGAAATGCTATCCTTGTATTTGAATAATTGTACCAGTATAGTATGTTAGTGTGAAGTTCCAACGTGTTTTTGTCCTTATGACTTTTCTGGTGATTTTATTTCAGCTGTATAGTTTTTACTTCTTGGACATGAATTTAGTCTCTGTGAAGGCCAAGAGGTGGAAACCCTCTATTATTCCAGGGGTACCCAGGACTCTCTGCACTGCTGTATCAGGAAATCTCAAGTAACAGTTTTATGATGTATGAGGATATTATTCTCTGCAAGCAATAACACGCATTTCTATTTCCCCAGCAATATCCACATAATCAAACATTCACGAGTGCTTTACAAAGAATTTAATTAAATAGTGTGCAGAGTAACTGGATGCAGCATGCACACAAGCTGTTATATATTCAGTAGTTCACATTTTGCAGTTTGTGCAGAACACTTTTGAGCAGTACAATGTGTGAATGATATGTCTATCAAAATGTGCATCATCACCCCTCCTTTTGTACCTTGCTCCTTAAGAGTTATACTAAAACCTTAGCAGATGTCACCTCCAGGAGCACAGGATACCTTCCTCAGTGCTCTAATGGTATGATAAACAGAGGAAAATACAAATTCTCATGTTGAGACTTGAACATAAAACGCTATTCCTCTGAAATCAAATGTTTATGACTCCCCAGAGAAAGATATAGATTATTGTGTCTTTTACTACAAAACTAGGTGTGTTCGGAATTTTATTTCAAGATAGTAGAAATTTGTTGAGCAATCAAGACCAGCCACTGAAGAATTTCATTTCTAAATTAACACCAAGACTGGACGTTCAGGGTTTAGAAGTGGACAGTGAGAAGCAAAAGATTTCTCATTTTAGAATAATGAGTATGTTCAGAGTTTGTTCTGTCAGTCACTGGAGATGAAGAAAGTCTCTTCTTCATCTAAAGTGCAGTGCATCAGACCCTGCACTAGGGAAAGGCAGGAAAGTGTTCATACATTGTAGTACACTTCTTAATTCGTTCAGCATTATTGGTATGCTAATGTCACCTGCAGGGATTAGCATTCTGGAAGCCAGTGGGGATATCTATTATGTTTTCTTTTGTCTGTTGAGAAAAGCCCTTTAAGCATTAGCCTATGCGTGAGAGGAGTTTCCAGGCTTGCAGAGCAATGGGGCTCTGTTGGATGAAAGTGATTTAGAATATCCCTCTGCGGTTGTCTCCCTGCAAAGCAGTTTGCTGTCCATCAGGTTGGAAGGTTTTATTGGTGTGTCAGTGCTATAAAGTATCGGTCTAAACCAGCGGACCAATACCAATGACACAAATGGTGAAAGACAGTCTATAATTAGCCGGTAAAAGTGTTTAGGATGAGGCCTCATCCTGATTTGCCAGTTCCACAGAAGTTACTCCAGTTTATTACTCGCTGACACTTACAAAATCTGTCCCTTATGGCTGGCAAGAAAGTCCAAAACCTACAAATGAACCCAAAGGAGAGAAAGGAAGCAAAAAGATCAGTTAAAAGTAGGGAACTGATTTTACTTTCATGCTACTTCTATTTTGGTGTCGCTCTGCTTATCTGAGGGGAATTGCTGAAAACTTAATTGATGTAAATAAGAAGAGATTCTCTGTATTCTTCTGAAGATACCTTTTGGAGTAAAGTTTAATCAGTGTAGGAGAAGTTAAGGCTTCCTTTACAGAATTAAGAATGAGCAAGTTCCCTGTTTAACGTGAATGAAGATTTGCCATTAACTTCAGTGATTTCACCCAGTAGCCTTTGTGTCCCTTTTTTCTTCCTTATCCCTTCTTTATATAGCAGACAGGAATTTTTCATTTTGCATGTAGTTTGTAACAAGTAGCAAGTTATTCTAAAAAAACTAGTGCGGTTTGAGCTTCAATTGAAGAAGAAAAGGAAAGCATGTAATTTTGAATTTACTTGCATGTCTAATCTTGAACACCATGTTTTGGATTTTTGTTTTATTTTCTTTAATTAGGCTCTTGTTATTGTGTCTGCTTTATGTAAAGTATTTATTCTTTACCGTTTGTGGTATGTCTCTGCAATTTGGATATTTTCAGTTTGCTTGTATTTGGAAGTAGCTGCTAGACTCTCACTCTGCTTTTACTAGAAGTTTGGGGGTTTTATGCTTCTTGCAGCCAGCCCTTTTGGGGAGTGCTGGAATATATCCAAGTTCTCCATTCTTGGTATTTCAGTGGCAACTTCCTGTGAATCCTGAAGTAGAGCTCCTGCTGACAGGTTCTTCTCCAAGCCAATTCTACCACGCATGTCAGCAAGCCAAAACAGACAAACTTAGGATATGTGTCAGTGCTGTGATGTAATTTAGGATATTATTTAGAATAAGCAGGTCAGAATTTTTCTTTTTCAGGTTAGGAAGTCAACCCAGAGACCTTACATCCCACACAGGGAAATGCCACCTAGAAATACTTGTGTTAACTGCAAATGAGTTAGCTTTGGAACCAGAAGCAATTCAGCCAAATGAGAGGAGCGTGGCAGCCAGGCTAATTAATTAAGAAGCCAGGGTAATGAGTTTGACTGGAGGGAGCACCATGCTGATGTGACAGTGTTGCTTCCAAAATGCTGTCTGATTTTTACACAGGTTACACTGGACATCTTGTAGACATACAAGTTGTGTCTGAGCTCTGTGAGATATTTTTACCACGAAGCAGCATTGTGTATTGTTTTTTTTTCCCCTGTGTCAATTTACTGTAATTTTAGATTTATTTCCAGACTGATAGTCAATTTTAGTTCCTTCTCAACCGTCTATGGTAAGAGTTTTCTAACACCTTTGTTCAGACATTCAGACATTGGAATACTGTTTTGTTCAGCCTCATGCCACTGAGAAAAATTCCCCACCGCGTTGTTTTTTTTTTTTTTTAATATGTTGAGGGATCTTCCCATCTTTTTCTTAATATTTTGTCACTGAATACAAGACTGAAGTAATACTCCTGATGTGGTGTGTGGCACCATTGTTCCAGCCTGTGGGGCTGAAAAGGTGGCTGTCAGCATTCCTGTTGTCAGAGGGTGCACGCTGACAGTAGTGCACACTGAAAAAAGCCGTATTTTGTAAGAACTGGTGATTCTGAACAGTTTGCCATCTTTCTGGTTGTTGTGAAACAGTAGTTCTTCAGTGCTCAGATGTTCATAAAGGAGTCACTTTAATGAAAAGATAAAAACTACTTGCAGTAAAAATCCGTGTTACTACATTGATGCGGGATAGTAAACATGAGAAGCAGTATCAAACCCAGAAGTAAATCAACAAGGTATTGTAAATATGCTGGATTCTGTATGGAAAACTTCAATTAGAAATATGAAGTACTGTGTTACAGCAATAACATGGTAATCATATGTGAACAGATAGTGGTATAAGATTAAAAAAAAAAAGAGTATGGTATTAATGTTTCCTAAGTAACATTACTAAGGAGCTGAAATGGTTTTGTTTTTTACATGTATTTTATTTAAAATGTGGTCAATTATGTCCTTATTTAAAATAGCTCTTCAGCATAGTAATTCCCGCAAGGAGTTAACATATATTTTTTCTATTTCTAGATCTGTTAGCTGTGCCTAAGCATCCATATGCTGCTATGGAGAACTGGGGACTGAGTGTCTTTGTGGAGCAAAGGATACTACTAGATCCAAGCATTTCTTCTATATCATACCTGCTGGATGTCACCATGGTCATTGTACATGAGCTATGTCATCAGGTATTAAGGGTGTTCAGATATTTGATATTAATGTCAGGAACCGTGCGTTCCCTTTCAGAACTGAAGATGGATTTGTGTTGTTCACATAGAGAGTTGTAACTTCTATTGTAAGTGGAGTCCAAATGATACGGTCATCTTTAAGACACACCACTACAATGCAGAAACTGGGAAGACTAAAGATGGGGATAAAAGAGAAAATTAGTAGCAACGAACAACTTCCCTATCTTCTGTATGATTACATTATGTATGTTTGCGTGTGAGTGTGTTATTGGTGTGTAGACTAAACACACTGATAACTGTAGAAAATGATTTATTGCAGAACTATAGCAGATTCATGCTGAGTTTCAGGTTTATGTCAAAAAATATTTTGGCTGAAATCAATTTGGTAGTCATTTTCTTCCCTCACATATACACATACTTCCATTTTCTTTTTCTTTTCTTTTTAATTTTGATATTGACCCTCTGTTTACTAATGGTGGATAATTGAGTCTTTATATGTACAGAAACTTTTGTATCAATAGGAAAACTTTGTAATAAGCTCATATTACGATTTATTTTACATTTCTTCCATCTTCTTATCTCAAACTAAACACATTACGAATGTTTAGTAATATTGAGTTGAATGCAAATGTTATTGAAGAAATTTGCTACAGGGGCAGGAAACCCTTTCTTGCACTCATAAGAAGCATAATCATAGCCTTCAGGTTAAAATGAATAAAATCCTACTGTGTAATCAGCATGGCTTACATCTGTGACTTTACACAGTATTCTTTAAAAGGCAATGCAAATTCTTAACACTTTCTGCAAATAAAAAGTACCATATAAAAGGGAGCCTTTATAATGGAATTCTGGTAGATGAACCTAGAAATAATAATGTTTGGTTCATATTCATGTTTCACATTAAATCTCTCAATGAATATAAAGTCCTCAAGTATAACATGAAATTTTTTTTTGAAAGTTATTGTTGGTTTGTTCTCACTACCACCATCTGATTTTGTTATATGCTCTTTTATTGTGCAGTACAATAGAGTAGCACACTGTTCAGCTAGAAAAATTACAGTTCCTTTTGGAATTGAGTGTGGAAAACACATATTAGGTCATCAAATCCCGGCTCCCAAATCCCAGCTCCTGTTCGTATTAGATTCTTCCACGTGGTGTGTTTTGTAGTGCCGGGTTCAGTGCCCCTAATTACAGGGTTATGCTGCTTCCCTTAAACCCTTTTGATTAAATCTGATGGTCAATAACTTTTTCCTAGTGTTCAGCCTAAGTCTTCCTTTTTCTGAAGTCATTCCATTACTTCCAGTTGTTCCGTGTATCGCTGTAATAATTTCCTCTGCTTCCAAAGCAATTTATACTTCAGATGTGGGCAATTATCACATCAGTAACTTGCCAAGTTTGTTTATTTGATTCTCATTGAAACCGAAGCCTTTTTACATTGTTCTGGGAGTGTCGGAGGATCACGAAGTGGGTGAAAACTCTATTTGAATTTATTTTAGGGGAGCAATGAAGTCATAGAGTGCTTTTAAGTGACCTTAAAAGTAGAAATAAAAGATTTTTTTTGGTGTCCATGTTGCTATTACTTCCAGTGCTGTTCACTTAATTAAAATTACCTTCCTCCACTCATGTTGCTGCTGTTTCTGTTTTAGTACCATGCAGATCAGGTCCTTGCTCAACTGCTTCACTGGATAGCTAGACAAGATAGAAAATATTCAGGTGGCAGAAATATCATTTCTACTTTTTGGATACAGAATTGAGTCATAGAGAATATGTTCATTTGCAAATAGAGTTTAAAGGGAGAAACCCTCCAAAAATACAAGCCACAGAACATTGTCTAGCACCTCCATCAGAGTATTGTCTTTATTTAGCCATTTTTTTCTCTATTTATTTTACCACACTCAGAAGCCCCTCAGGGCAATGTTAGCTGTGGATAACATAGAGCAGGAACTGTAAGTAATACTAGCTTAGCTGAAAACGTATTGAACAGAGACTAGTTTGGGTCCAGGATCTCTTGCCTCTACTGTTTAACTGTTAATTATTCACTGCATTTTTCATCCTCTTTTCATCCCGTGCATCATCTCACCTGATAACCTGGGTTGGCACATGAATATTCCTCCCCTTCACTCATTTTTTCACATAGAATAGCAGAGATTAAACAAAATCACTTCTGGCACAGCCAAAAGTAGAATCCACATCTCTGGTTTTACTTTTTATTTATTAATTTATTTTAATATTTCAGGTGAGAGGAAAGAGAACTCCCCTAAAATACGTTTCTTTCTTTTTTTTTGAAGAATTGTTATCATTTTCTTATTTCACCTGATTTTAAAGCCGTTACTTTGAGACTTAGAGCATATCTGAGCATGTAGCAAACTGACCTGCATGAGACCCTTGTTACTTAGAGTAACACAGCAATTGCTTTGCTAATGTTGTTCCCAAGATTAGAAAAATCAGATGAATATTAAGAATTTGAATTGTTACCTTTAGATATGACTGTTTAAAATCGGAATTCCCAAACCTGCTGGGTATTAATGCTTGAACACAGTGTTCAAGACAGATAGAAAAAGAGAGACAGCACTGCAGCAGGACAAAGAAATTCTATGGTTGTCAAAGTACAGGTGAAAAGCATGTAAGAAAGAATTTTACACCCGATTTCTTCACAGGTGACTTTGTATTGCTTCACCAGATACTTCTTTTAGGTACATGTTTTCGGAGGGACACATTAAAATTACACGAGTAGCTTTAGTTTATTCATATTGTGGGTTGCTAGTGCTTGGTATTTCAGCTTCAGTGTTCTTTTACAACATTTTATGTATTTAATTAAAAAAAAAATTAATAATTGGAAGAAGAACTGTTTTGGCATAAAAGCTTTTCCTTCAAGCCCCAAACCACAAATGAGATATTGGTCAAAACACATATATTTCTAGCAGCTTAAGTTGATAGCTTGAAATAATTACCATAATTTATTAACATTATTAAGGTAGAAATCAGTTTTATTTGCATATCACAGATCAGTCCCACCTACAGCCTTTGAAGAAAGAGTCATTTGAATTTATGCATTATGATTTTTTGTGATAGTTTTCCCACCTGAGCACAAACCTTGGTGTGACAGATTGAGTTAAACAGGCATGAAAGCAGAAGGAAAATTAAAAATTTCTAAATCAGTGTTTTTTAAATAATCTGTAAAGAAAGTCTGTAGGAAAGAGTGTCCTTTCAGTGTGTCTGTAAAATGAATGCCTTCTGCATGTCAAGCTGAATTTAATATCTGAAGGAGATGAGAAATTTATATAATCAATACGTATCAATTAATTTTTCTTTTCCAAAATGAAAAGAAGTAATGATCTTCACTCCAGGCAAATAGTGTCCATAGTCAAATACACAAATAAATAAATAAACAATTACTTAAATAAATGAAATGCTTCACTTATCTGTTTTCCTTTCAAACGTGAAACACCTGGGAAGATAATAGCACCTTTCTGCTGGAAAAATTGGCTTCATTATTTGCAGTCTCTGGGACTGTTCTGTCTCTGACATTCATAACTATCTCTGATACTCTTCAAGAGTAGTTAGGCACATTTGCTATATTTTCATATTGGTATCACATGCTGGTTTAATGCTTGTAAAATATTTCTTCCTTTAGGTGGATAATTAAACGAATACTTTTAATTGTATCATTAATAAATAAATGCAGAAAACTCACGAAGGAGTATAAGAAATTCTCTTTTGTGACATTATAAGTTAATGTTATTAGTTCTTTTGAGTTAAAGGAGGATGTGTTATGAACTTTACAACCTTTATTTTTTAAATCTCTCTCTGAATAGTCATAGCATACTCTGATGGCTGCCGGTTTCATGTTTGTTGAGCAGTCCTCTTGTAATTCATGAAATAAACTCTGTGGTATAGTCTGATTGTCATTACAAATCATTTCATCAACCTGTTCTAGTATACTTTCATACTGTTCTGGTAGTATGCTACTGTTAACATTTCAAATTATGAAAAGTGCGTTATCTATATGACTGCATTTCTCATGTTTCTTTTTCTTTTCAGGTAAATGTGCTTGAGATCAGGATTTACCTTTATTGGTCCTGTAGAGAGTTAATTTATTGATAGCCTCCAACTAGATTATGATCACTGAGTGTCCATTAAGTTTAGTTTCACTTAGTGTGTGAATATGACTTTTGCCAACCCTGTCTTTTTTCCTTAAATTCTTAAGTTGGTTGTCAATGACATTCATTGTCACGTTACGCTTCATTTTTTTTTCGTTCAGATCCTATTTACTGAATGTTGTGTGGCAATCTGGTAATCTCAGTTTCTGTAGTTCTGTTCTTTGGAGCCCCTGTGTTCACTTCACTATGGATCTTCGTTGCAGCATTGATCTTTCCCTTGCTGCTATTCTCACTCCACAAAGACATGCACAGAAGCGAGACCTTTCATTCAGGTCCCAGACAAAGCCTTCAAATAAACCAACCGTCATGAAAGCAAACCTCTTGCTGGTCAGCTTGGCTTTCTTTCCTTCCTCACTCTCATTACAGTGTCAGCAGCAGCTCCTCTGCTCTGACAGGAGTCTCTCCCTCTGGAATTCTTATTTGCTGCTCCCTTTCTGTGTATTTTCAGAGTTTACGCCTCCATTAAAGCTCCAAGTTATCTCTGTTGATTATGAGTTGATCTCATTTCTAATCATGTTAAGAAAAAAACTGGCAGAGAATTTTACTGAAACAAAGTTTCGTTATTTGTTTGGCAAAAAACCCCCGATGCTACATAGAGTATGAAATATGTTTTCATAATAGTGTATGTGTTCCTGGTCTTAAGCACTGGTGCTACAGTAATCCGGGTTGCATAGGACAATTCCAGTCATTTTAACAGGTCATCTGTGAGCAGAAGACTTGATGACGCCTGTTTTCCTGTGAAATTTTGTTCTCATTCCTCTTCCAATGATCATTCCAGCTCTGTCTAAAATCCCTCTGAAACCCACGTGTCCTGTGCCATGACGGGTTTGTGGCTGTTGACAGCTACTGAGCAGAATATCTCATGGCCCCGTTCTAGCCTTGTCCTCAGTTTAGGTCCTTCTCCTCTTTTCAGCTGCTTATATTCATGTACTTTTGTAAGAGTTTAGTTATCTTTGAGATCTTTGTCCTTCTTTCTAGATTTGATTGAAATCAGTGGGGAAGTTCAAGAGCCACGAGAGGAGAATGGGAGAGGCAGTCAGCTCGAGTAGGGTTCCTTTGCATAAATGTAGGTGGGTAATGCCATTTTAGATACCCTCTGCCTCCTGTTGCCATTCAGGAAGGCTGCAGATCTCCTTTAAGTCCTGGATGAAATTTCCTAGGCCTGTGTGGGTATCTCAGATACCCATGGACATTCTTTAAGTGGCGTCAGCTGCCTGCTTTTAGCTATTTAAGTCCTATCCACAGAGAGATGGCATGATTGTATAAAACTGCTTTCCTCAAGAAACTGGCCAATGCATGGAGCGTCAGTAGTATTGTAAATCTTAGTGGGCAGACATCATGGAGGAAGGAATGCTAAAATTTAGGTCTGGGATATGGAGATTGTGTTCCCACTTTTTCAAGATTTGCACTATACATGGTGAAGTTTTCAGGTAATGAATCAGATTACTCAAGTTAGAAGCCTTTTTCTGTCCATTGTGTATGCCGGTCCCTTATACCTAGGTGAGCATCTACTTTAGGTAACCAAAGTAAACACAGTGAATACTCTCCTCAACACTTCTTCTCCCCTGTGTGTTATTTTCTAATGTTTTGCTTCAGTAACTTGTGTATCCTGTAAAGACTTGATTCTTTCATACATGAGAAAAACAGTTAATGAGTTTCAGTGGATGGTATATACTACTGTTTTTATTAAAACTTGTGAAGAATGTGTTCTGTATAAAGGAAATGTATGTAAACATGGGTTCCTAAAAATTGTTTATTTGTATATTCTTTGCAGTGGTTTGGTGACCTTGTGACTCCAGTTTGGTGGGAGGATGTGTGGTTGAAAGAAGGTTTTGCTCACTATTTTGAATTTGTTGGGACAGACTACCTCTACCCAGGATGGAACATGGTAAGTCAATTTTATTTTGTTAATTTGGAGACTTCCCACAGAAAAGTTTCTCTGCTGTTTTACTTCTGCTTTTCTTATAGACAGGGACTGCTGAAAAATACCAAATGATGCATGCAAGTATCAGATGTCCAATGAAGCAAAATCACTAGGTGTGAAATAATTTGACAGCATTCCAAAAGTGTAATCTGCAATTTATTACAAAAGAAATAAGGTCATGTCTATCATAACTGAACATTAAAATAACTACTGTCTCTCTGCTCAGTAACATTTTGGATTAAAGCTGTTGTGATTTAATATGGACCAGTTTTGAAAATATTCAGAATACTGAATTTTATCCATAAGCACGAGATAAATTGGGAAGAAAGGTCTGGCTAAAACATACTGTAAAACTGAGCATATTTTTTCTTACGGTATTCTGTTCTCTTCTCCCTAAGTTTACTCTTTTTATCTTCCTGCTATTATTTGACGATTCAGCACTACATACTAAATTAGAGATGGGGCAAATGAATTAAGAGTTAGGTTTCAGTGTGATTTCCAGTGTACACTCTCAGACATGCTTTGTCAACTGGTGTGCAAATACTGGAGTTCTCTGAGGGCAAACTGGAAAGGCCATGCTGGGACATTCTTATAGCGTCCTTCTGTTACATCGTATCACACCTCGTCAGTTCATAGTTTATATGAAGTGCTGTAGTCTAGAAACATTGTGCTTATAAGAAAAATAAGAGATATGAGGCCTCAGGACAAGGAAGTTGCATGTGAGACCATGTTTAAGGTTGCTATATAGATTTTCTTGTCCTTTGGAAAAAAATTTTCTGTTTGCTATCCTTTATTGTTCACACATGGGGCTAAATATTTGTTATAAATACAGTTTGCCTGATAGTGATTTGTTGTAGCTTGAATATTTTGCTTAAACTCTTGCATACTAAGTTTGAAAATGTTTTTTCCCATTTCTGGGGGATTTATTGAGTATTCTTATCCCATCAAATTTTGTGTGCCATGAAATGAAAATGCTAAAATTATGAGTTAAATCTATTTTTAAAAAATAGTTCTATACAGGTACTCTTGCTTTTAGGTGTGCTTCTTGTGAAGTTTGAATTCTTTGTAGTATTTTAGTTTTTCCTTTCAGGTGTCAATTTTGGTTTATAATTGCATTATGAAAAGGAAAATAAATCTTTATCTGAACTGACATCTGTCTTGCATAGGTAGGCTTGTAGGGTTTACCTGGCTTTGGCTATATTAAAACTCATTCTCTTCATCTTTATGAAAAACACATCCTGAATTACAATGTAATGATTCTAATTATGGATGCAATGAAATCTGGCAGGCTTTTATGATTTTAGCATAGTGAAATGTCATAGATGACAACGTTTATACACTGAATTTTATCTTCAAATCATCAGTCATTTGTTCTTCACATAATCAGTTTAACAAATCCAGAATAACTTTGCTTTAGAAGTCATTTGGAATATAGAATATTTGCTTGAAATTTCTGTGGAATGAATATAATATTCACTGTTATGCAAATGACATGCCCATCACGTGAAATCCTGGCGTCTTAGCAGAATACAGGCAAAATGAATGGGTTGAACAAGGTATGACAGTTAAACTGGGAAATCAGACATGTGCTGCATAAATTAGAATTGACTACAGTAATATTGCTGTGCCGGAAAAAGTATTCATCTGTCAAGTTTTTCCTTAAATTAAAAAGAAGATAGACATAAACTTTTCATAAGACTTTGGATATCGTTGGACTTTGATATAAAAATAACCATACTGACATATTTAAATAATTAAAAAATTGGTGGCAATTGATGAGTTTAAACATGCTGCATTCTTTTGCAGTCTAGAGTAGGAATCAATACTGTGATGTTTCAGCCTTATTACAGAGAGCGTAGGAAGAGGAAGCAAAACTGGAATTTGGCTTGTTGGATATTTTTGTTATCAGTATAAAGCACATTTCCTGTTTAGATCATAGTGACATTTGTAAACTTGAAAAAATAAAAAGTGAGCATTTATAAAAAGAAAAACTGTTCCAAAGAACTTATTTTTTTCAAAAGTGAAGGGTACAGTACAAGCTTCATGGATCAGTTGCAAAAACAAGAACTACAAACCTTATTTTCCGTAATGATAGTTAAACAGAGCAATATTCCAGCATTCTGGGTAGTGTTTTGTCAGCAGTAATTCATACCTGTGAAATAAAAATAAAAGATGTTATGGTGTATGATACCACAGCTCTTTACATCAAGAAAACAAAGAGTAATATGCCAAAATCCTCTTTCTTTCTAAAGAACTGGGAAAGTTAGACAGGTAACTTCTTTCTCCTATAGTTCTGAAATGTTATCCTTGAAAGTTTCCTCAAGAAGCCATGGACTAAAATGTCTAATTCATCTTATTTTCAGTTTATTAAAGATTTGTCACATTTTCTTTTGGATAATGTAGAATCAGAAGACTAGTAGTCAATTCCAGAAAAAGGACTTTTTTCTGGAAATGCAACTTGGGCAGTATGAATGCATCGGAATCAAATGGATCTGTCCACACCTTCCTGCCCAACTTGTTGGATGCTTATAGGCTACAGGCACATAAGCTTTCACCATTAAAGCTCCATAAGCCCCTAAAGTTTGGCTACTACTTGTCTGAAGATGCTTCTCTGTTAGCAGAGCTGAGCATTTTTCAGTTTCCTTTTTACTTGGCTTTCACAGACTTGGTGTGGCTGAACCTGGGACTCTTGAGGAGAGCTATCCATTAGGCATGTTCACACCATTGTAACAGCACATTTGCTGTTTAAATCATAGTGACATTTGTGGAGAGCCATGGGTTTTATCTGAAATAATTTTTCTGGCTTCTGTGTTCTTTAGCCTGCTTAAACATTTCTTTCTTCTCTGAGATTCTTGATTATAGCAGTTTTTGTTCAATTGTTTTTTAAGCTCTTCTTTTACTGCAGGAAAGATAAACGGATAATATTGACTGAGCTGCTATGGAGCTGTAACACTGTATTCAGCCATCCAACACGTCTAGAATTTCTTATGTTGTCCAAAAGGTGTTTACATACTTCATCAGGCTTGCATAAATCTCAATGAGAAATGAAATCCAGTCCTTATTAAACACTTGCTGACCTTATGCCCTAGATCCTCCTATTAAAATTTTGGGTGAGGAGCAAAATGAACAGAGTCATTCTGACCAAGGCGTCCATTATCCATTGCAGTTAATATAAGATACATCAGAACTCTTCTGAGGAAGTGGACAAAGTTTTGCTGGTTTTAAAACAGGAAGGTGAGCTTTCTGTGCTGAGATCCTCCGTGGTTCCACCACTGGTCTTTAAAATCCTTTTTGAAATCTAAGTTATTTCAGATCTAACCTTGAAATGCTCATTTCCTTCCCTCAGCTAAAAAATAAGCCCCTGCATGTTACTTTTTACCTCTTGAAAGTGAATCTTTGATTTTGCAGGAAATATGTCCCTATAACAGGGTCATTAGACATTTGCCATGAAAATGAATTCATCATTCTTCCCATTTCAGCCTCGTGCCTTGTCTATCCCACAAATTAAGAGTTTTTTTGAAATTCTTATTCCAAAGTGTCTCAAATTCTTACTCTTAAATCTCACTCTTCAAGGGCTTGGAAGTTTAAACAATTGTTTCTGTGTTGTCAGAATAGTTTTAAAAAGAAAGCTGGCTCTTCAAACTGTTCCTCCCAGAGATCAGAGAAATTCGCTTGATGGTTTGTACTCAGAGTGGTCATCTGCATGTGAATTCCCTGGCTGTTGCTATTTCATGACTTAGAAAGTGGTGAGGTTTCTGTATTAGAGGCTTACCAAATAACTGTCTGGCTGTGTCTCTAGGCCATCAAAAAGCAACAGCAACTGGATGTGAGTTCTTGAGTTGTAAGTTCTTACAACTGATGCAACAAGGTTATCTCACCTCTGAGGATGGTGCCTCTGCTAGTTTGAGGATCAGAGAAAAGAGAAAATTACAGCAGAAACCTACATGCTGGTGATTTCCACTTCATAGCCCTGTCTTTCCTCATCTACCCTGCTCACCTTCCTCCTTTCAGAGCCCATTTGCAATTATATATTCCATCTTCCTCCCTCCTTGTTGCTTTCATTATCCTGAAGTCCTTTGTATGTGGCTTTGCAAAGGAAGGAATTCAACTGAGGCTTACAGATCCAGGAATTTATTGACTGATCTTTTGCCTCCTTATTTTCTGGTAGAAAGAACCATCATGTTTGCCCTTGAATGTCTCTGATATTGGGCTAGGCTTTGAGGGCTATGACAACAGGAATTACTGGCATGTAATTTTCCCTTTCATCCATCAAACGAGTGTCAAATACTTTAGTGGTCAGTACCCAGCTTGATGCTGAGAAAGCATTTCACACAGCCCAGCTGCCTTCTCCTTTTTCTTTATTATATAAAAGTTAGCTTTGCTGACAGCTTTATTGGCTGAGTCAAGGTGTAGTACATCAGAGATAGGTTTGAATCCTTGGCCTTGTCTATCCATTGAAGCTTTGGGATAAGGTCTCCCACTTTCTTGTTTGCTTACTACTTTTATAATTAAGGATGGTCACATTTGCCAGAAATTTCCTTAGTGTTAAACAATTGTGATTAAAATATTTGGAGTAAAACTTTGTGTCTGCATGGCAGAGCATCTTTCATGTTTCTTAAAGTGAACCATGTTTCTGTCACACTATTAGGTTCCACAGTCTACATGATCCTGACATTACTACATGCAGCTGAATATAATAATGAGATGCATATCAACATTCTATTTTAAAAATATGTGCTGCAAGAAATTACCTGTGGCTAAAAAAGGAAATAGGAAACCATTTAACTGAACTTCATTACATCAAGTACATTGGACATCGTGCAACATGCTGCCCAAATTCTTGATAAACGATCTTAATTGCCTATCTTTCCCATTGACTGGATTGAAATAATAAAAGTGAATACGGCCATTAGACACGTATATCTTTAATGTGCTGTGGCTCAGATTGCCTCCTAAAGGGTTTGTCTCCATCTGTAAAGTTTTTTTAGGCATTGTTGGGCTCATAGAAAACCCAGAAAATCATTATAAGTTTTGAAGTAGACTTAAGACATGGGCCTTTTTGATTTATTTCATTATTATTCTGGCATTTCAGATCTGAGCTGTAGCCTGCTTGATCCTTCTGACCCAACATAAATATCATGCTGGGTCAGCATTGAGAGAGATTCAGCCTCTCGTTTTTCATAACTACTTTCATCTCTTCTTTTTTGGTTAAAGGCTCCCCATGCTGGTATAAAGTAAGCCTTTAATTAATACCACATGGAGTGTTTTTCCCCCAGTAACTACTCAGTGAAGTCAGTCCTTGTATGATTTTCTGTTTTAACTCAACTATGGGGGAAGCTTTCAATGTAAAATTAACTAGAATCTCATGTATAATTGACTTTGGCAGGAAAAAAGGGATATGTAAAGGTAAGCTCCAAGATCTTCTTGTTGCTAATTACTAGTCCTTTTTAAGTATACCAGTTTAGAAATCTTTATACTAAATTTAGCTTATAACTAAAAAAAAAAAATTCCATTGCCTTATGGTCTTTCTTAACAGTTTCTTTTTATATGCTCCGCCAAGGTGGATTAATATATAGAATTCTTAACTTTAGTTAGTTAACTCTTAACATTTAGAGATCAGACCTAAATGACTATCAACATTTAGATGAAACATTTATTCAAGAGATTGAGTACAGGTTTGGAGAATGTCAGTATCTCTTTCTTCGTGTCATTATCTGCTCATCTTGAGAGAGCAGTTAAAATGACATTATGATGAGAGTTTTTGGGTCATGTGAGTTCAGATCTCCTGAGTTCAGGGTTTAGATGAAGCTTTGGTTTCAGAAAGAACCTTCAGTCAACTGGCTGAATTTTACATAATTTTGAATTAGTAACCACTTTACTTTCAGTGAAAATCAGAAAGAAGCTTTACGGGAGCTCTTGCCTCTAGGCAAGGACTCGCTGCAGGGAAGCTCTACTGAAACAAGAATAGATGCTTCATCAGGAAGTATAGTTCCCAAATAGGTATGGGAAGTTCAATGACAAAGCTATAGCTGTGTATTTGAGAGCATCCTTACTGAAAGTCTCTGCTTTTCAAATTTTCAGCTGTCCTGAAAATACTGTCACTGTTTTAAAACTGTGGGCAGTTACTTAGAGCACAAGCTGGTGTAATTTTTGATGCCTGCAATCTTTGGTTCTGTCAGGACTTAACTCACTGAATCTCATCATTTTGAAGTTGATGCAGAGTCTAGGCATGCAAAATGCATCCAGCAAATCTCAGAGCACCTAAAAAATATTCTCATTGATGGTGATCTCTGGCAGATGTTGCTGTAAGTTGACTTAGTGTACCAACCACGTCTTGAAGCCACTTCTCATTTAAATATTATTTACTGTTTTTTGAAGTGAAGTGAATTTCCTCTACAGGTTCCCCCCATGGAGTTTGAGCTCTTCCATGAGAGGATGAACTTCATACTTTGTTGCCTAATGTTTTAAAATGCTTTGGAGACAAATGTGTGAGGAGACAGTGGATCTTGTGTTCATCTCTTTGCTTAATGACTCTATTTCTGTGAAAGCAACGACATGCAAAGTAACAAAACATAATTTTGGAAGGAGAAACTGACTTTTTTTTTTAAGCTCTCATGGTCAGTATGTTTAATTTCCTTTTGTGACGCTCCCTTTTTTGTACCATGTCCTCTCATTCTATAGGCCTACATTTGGCGTAACGAATCTGGTGTACAACCAAATCAAAGCTATACCTGAAAAACAGAGTGGTGAGAGGAAACAGCAGTTGAAATAACTGGTGAAATTGCACAAAGACTCCAAATCAACTACCCATCTGCTTGGCGACTTAAGCAGGTGGTCATGAATATCTGGTTTGGCACGTCATTGAAAAGAAAATACATATTCCCTTCTCTTTCCTATTCCTCAAAGCTATTGGTCTTCCTTAACTACAAACTCCTAGAACATCTACATTGCTTTATAACAACAAAAATTGTTAGCCAGTGTGAAAATTTCTCCAGCACAAGGACAGAAATTTTGCAAGAACTTTGACTGAAAATGCAGGAAAGAGGGTTATGAATGTAGACATGGAACCATGACACGTTCACAGCTGATAAATGTAGAATGTGTTGCAGGCCTCCTTCAACAAACTATGCACGTAATTGAATCACACATGCAGAGATATAAATAAAAAAAAAAAAACAAACCCCAAACAATCTGTAAGCTGCTCAAGCTATTTACAAAAAATTACTGTTGGGAAGAGAGAGAAAGAAATGTGGCTTTCATTTTCAAGTACTCAGGAGACTTTCTGTGATATGACAACATAGTATTTATAAGCATGTAGACAGGAAGAACTTACTTTTGGCCTCCTGTGGGTCTTTTCTGGCCTTAAGGTATTTTATTGGAACTTAACGTTTCCTCATTGATCATATTCCTCTGGAGTTTGTTAAGCTTCACCCTGAAATATATTTTATTAGAATATGTATAGATATGTGCTTTCAAATTTGCCCCTATTTTTTTTTTCCTTAGGGTGCACTTTACCTATAAACCCAAGTATTGCATCTTGAAAATGCTTGTTTTGGCAGGCATGGAAGATCACTTATCTCCTTTGTATTCCTAATGACTAGTAAAGCTCTATATTTTTGAGAAGATAGTTCCAGCAAGTTTGTCAAGTAAATTATTTGCAGATTTGCACACCAATATTAAGCTTTATTCAAGTAGATTTCTCAGTCCATAAACTGTTTGAATAGCAGTCTCAGAACAAAGGCGATGCCTTTAATATTGAGGCCTTTGATCTCTTCTGCATACTAATTATCAGTTTGGGATTTCATTGTGCTATTCCTTTTGTTCTACTGTTGGATATTTTCCAGTTTTTTCATTTTAATTCTTTTCCCTGGTATTCCATATTAATTTTTAGAAATTATTTTTATGTGACTAACTTTAAGTATTACATTATTGTCATGCTAACTTGTACTCTTAAATTATGCCACAATATGATATTATAAAATCACCAGCAGCAACCCCTTTCCATGACATCATTGTTATCCTGTTATGCACAGTAAATTTTTAATGGCTCTTGAGGGTACAGTCTTTTCTGCGAAAAATGTTATTTCACAGTTGCTTTCTTTCCATTTAGAGGTAGGTTAGTTGAATGGTGGGCATCCTGTTGGAGATTTATACACAGTGACCACTACCTTTCCATAAACCTTCCTCCCTAGAACAAGGTGAAAATAAACCAGAACTGGAAAGCGTTCTTGTGGCTAGCCAGTTTCTTACTCCAATTTCTTTTTGCTATGGAATGATTTACACTACATATTCGTATTTCAAAATCTCCAGATTATTTCCATAATGTGCAAGAATTGCTATATGTGGAAAGTTTCTGAACCTGCTACCCATAGCGGTTGTGCTGGTTTTACCCAAATTTGAATTTTCAGTGTTTAAAGGTTGGCTAAGGAGAGGAGAGCCAGAGAGGAGTAAGTCTTTCAGGACAGCCTTGTAGCAAACAGAGAAGGTTTTATTGGCCAGGATTGAAAGAAGTCATTCCTATGAAGAGAGAAGTACTTGAGTCTAGTGACCGCAGGTGTTTGGGAAATAATCTGAGAATGTAAATTTTCAAAAGGGACATTCATCTGGTAACAGCACTTGAGTCTCTGCACCTGGAAGAATCCTCAAGCATAAAAGGGAAAGCAAGAAGAAATAACTGGCAAGTCTTTGCTTCTCAACACAGGTCTGGTCTCCCAGACTTTGGCTATCCACAATTAAAGGAAGACTCCGAGGAGAGGAGATGAAGAGACAGGACTCTAAATGGGCACTAAGAAGATAAGGAGCAAGAGGAGCTTCGTGCTTGCCTCTAAAGAAAGGCACAAATTTGAGTAGAAGCACCTCTGTCCTTATTTCAGATCAGGCTTCTGCTGCTATTACACCAACTCCTGCTCAGAGCCCTGGGCCTGCACAGCATTGCACTTGTATACAGCTACCAATACTTCCCAAGCAAAGCCCCAGGAGTCACCTGAAGCCCTCTCTTCCTTACAGGCAGATCACAGTTTTTGGCTTTTCTCTTGCAGTTGAAGTCCCTCAGACAAGGGTCATCTTGAACACCATTTTGTCGTTGTCTCATGTCTAGCTGCAAACCTGTCACCTACTGTGTTGATAGGTTGCTGGCCTCATTAAACAAATTCCAAGATTGATTTTCTTTACAATTTCTGTGCTTGGTGTTTCTTTACTCCTGTAGGTATCATGTTAAAACGGATAAATTCCACTGGACTGTGCAGGGTAAAATAACTAAGGAATAGAAAGCCCCTCTTCCATCAGTATAAGCAGTTTGGTCACATGTGGTGGCCTTTTCCCCTTAGTGGGCTGATAGGACTTTAGTAGCTGAGGTAGTATTTCTTCAAGGTAATTAAGGCAGTTTTAGTTTCTGTTTTTCTGTTTCCTGTTGCCTCTTCAAGCTGTAGGTCCCTGTCAACCAGGAAACTTCCCCTTCGCTCTCTCTGTGTCTCCCTGGAGCTATATTTGACTGTCCTATTGAAATCCTCTCTCAGAGGCTGGGTACTGATGGGAAAAGGTGGGAATGCTTTGGAAATCCTTTCAGTTCAATAAATTTAGCTTTATAGATCAAAAGCCTTCTTAATTCTCACTAAACTGCAGGTTTACATGTTTGGAGGCATACTAGCTATTCCAGCTGTATCCCAGTGTGAAGGTCTGCCATAATTTTTGAAAATTACAGAAACATTTCAGCTGTGGTAACTTGAATGAGTGATCATGAATTTAAATGCTCCTTTTTTGCCTGTCAGGAGGTAACCTTTAGAAACAAAGAGAGAACCAAAGTATAGCATGTCCTTTTTATATCTTTTGTATTCTTCTTATAGCCTCATATTATTTTTCCTACATGCTGATTTTCTTAATTCCAGGTTCCATATTTAAAGTATTAATTTGTGATTAACAAGGGTCCTTTTAATGAGTTCATTCCAAACAGTAACAATCCACTCCCACAACTCTTTGTCAGTTGTGATATCCAAACTTGAATTTGGAGACGGGTCTGTACCTGGGTGTGTTTGTACCTGTGTGTGTTAGATATCCTACTTCTGATGAAATTGGTGCTCTGCTACTGACTAATAGAGAATGTGAGTGAAGTGTAACAAAAGCATCTACAATCCTTTACACCTCAGCACTTTTCCCCTGGGTAGGACTGTCATAATAATTGTTTCCCTACAGTTTTTTTTTCCCCCCAATAAAAAAAGGCAGTTACTAACTGTGTATGCTTGAGAAAATTTGGAAATGAACAATAATATGAACAAGATATTACTTTTCCCTTCACAAACCTTACCTCATGCAGCCAGCTGAGAACACTAAGAGTGTGTTGGGTAATTGGCTTTCCCGCATCCCGTTTTTTAATTGCCCGAATATATAATCAGCTCAAGGTACATTTCTTGTGCTCTAATGAATTTTAACGTAAAGGTTTATTTCCAGATGGATCAGCGCTGGAGCAGCTTTTCAGCTGCCTTATAAATATAATTTAAATTAACACATTGATACCAAAACCTTGCCACCCAAGAAATTAAACATAGAATTTATTATGCAATTGTGTGGTTATTTTATCTATGGACATCAAGATGGTTTTTGAAAAAAATGCAGCATTCCCTAGAGTTTCTTTATTTTATGGCACTAGTTTGACATTAATTCAGGAACTGTTGTAATTTAGATAAAGTTCAAGATATGTCATTTCAGGGTGAAAAACACTTATTTAAACCTTCCATAATTTTTAATTCACTCTTTGCATTTATTTCTGACTTGAAAAAAACAGGTAAATGAAGCTCTTCTTTCCTGACACAGTCTTTTGTATTAGAGACTTCCATATGAATGCAATATGAGGAGTTTTTAAGGCATGTCATTTCTCAGCTGAAAAGGTCCCATCTAGTTGCACTGCAAAAGTGAGTGCAGCACAGTTCATAGAGCATACATGCACATTTAATTAATGTTGCTGCCAGAGTAAATATGCAGCAGTTTTGCAATCCATGTTTCTATAATGTATAGAAACAAATTAGTCGGTTGGATGTTGTTTGGGTTTGCACCTGCCTGTGATGTAGCTGTGACTTTGACAGTGTCATTTAACTTCTATATGCAGCTATTGTCCTACTTGTAAAGAAATTGTAAAGAAATTGGTTTCCTTTGGATGGAAGTTACAAAGTTTGTGGAGCATGCAAGCTCTTGAGGAGAAAGGATATCTATACCAGAATTATGAAAGACAATGCAGGCATCTGCTGTGGGCTCTGTTCATTGTCCTGTGCTATGTCGACCAGCAGTGTGAACTTGGCACTAAGAGCCAAATGACTCAAACCTCACTAAATAATAATCATTGTAATAATTATGTTTACCCATCTCAGTCAAAAGTTTTTGTACATGCGTATGCAATGAGCCCTACGATTTGTAGCATCCATATATTTTTGTGATTGAAGACTATGCCATTTTGTCTCTCTCTCCCCACTCCTCGAAACTGTGAGTGAATAGTTATAATCAGAATTGCAGTCTACACCTACAGATAATGTTTCAATTCATTTTCTAGTCTTTAATTTCAGTCAGGTTTCATTGCAGAAAAGGATCTCGAGTCAGAGGGATCCCTGATGCTGAAAGTAGTTCCTGTCTATTCCATATACCTATTCAAGATTATAGGAGGTCATGGTGGCTCACATTCAGATCAGAAGGTCTGATTTTAGTCAACTGTCATACAGAGGCTGCCTCTGATAACTGTACATAATTTCTACATTGTTGTAAATGTGTATTTGTCTGTGATATTACTGCATATGCTGTATTTCAGGAAAAACAGAGATTTCTGACAGACGTCCTACATGAAGTGATGTTACTGGATGGTTTGGCCAGTTCACATCCAGTATCCCAGGAAGTGCAGCAGGCCACAGACATTGACAGGGTGTTTGACTGGATCGCCTATAAAAAGGTGAGGCTAATTAAACCTATCTGTATATGTAGGATGTCAGTAGCTATTAGATCATGTTCTGTCTGTAAAACAAATGCCATTGGAAAAAACCCCATACACCACAGTGGTTACTAGTTGTGAAACTTTGATTTGTGTGGCATATGTTTGGAATATATTATGGTGATTTTAGCCAATTACATTCAGCACATCCAGTGTTATTAAATGTTATAAATAAACTTGGGAGGCTGTCAGAGTTCAGCAAGATCTGGGGCTTTTTTTTATTACCATTTATTTTGTGGCACTCTGTGGGTTGTATTAGATGCTTTAAAAAGGAGAAGGATGTGTAATCTTTGTCCTATTGAAACTCTCCAGAAAACTTGTCAACTACTAAAGTTAAATGTAATTTTTTTCCATTTTTTCTATGCATGTTAATTTTTGTATCAGCTAGGGAAGACTCTGAAGTTGTTGCTGAACAGTGAGAGTGGAGGAACTGCCTTGTGGGGTTGTGAAGGAACATAAATTCAGGGAATTTCAAATTATGTTTCAGAAAGCCTTTTGGTAAGCTTTGGAACTGAACAGCTTCTGTGTAGGAATAAGAGGGCAGCACACTTCCACATTCTCCATTGTATGACTGGGCTTACTGTTAGCGTATGACCCAAAGGCTGGTGGTTACCATCGTACCACATGATGATTCTCTGCTGCATGGTGTGACGTTTAATATCGTGACTTAATTTCATGACCAAATGCGCCTGATGTGTGATGCAGAGGCTGCTGCCTGCAGCCTTCTGCTATGAAGGCTGTACTGAATCTCTCTGCTGGTGATTCAGGAATAAGTGTCTTTTGACTATCACCTTTGTATTTGCTAATCTTTTCTTCTGCATCATTAGCTGCCTAACATCGGGCTGTAACAAGACAGCAGCAGCATAGCACTGACTTGCCTACTGGGCCTCCAGTTTATCCCGTGCTTGTTCTGGGCTAAAAAAAAGAAGTGTACCCACTCTTAGAGTCATCAGTTATTCCCAGTCAGCAATAACTTCAACTTGATCCTCTTCCATGGAAGGATCACATGCTTTTAAGGATGAGCAAATGAGAGTGTGTGTGTGTGTATGTCCACGTAATAGGTACAGGATGTAATATGCAAACACAAAATACTTCAGAAAATATTGTAAAATGCTGGAGTTGCTCAAGAGCACAAGTAACATTTTCAAAAATCCCTTGGTCAATTAAGCAGTAATAGCCAGCAGCTTTTCGTATACTGAAGTATTCTCATTGTTTAAATGTTTCAATCATATGTTTATTGGTGATAGCTGAACCTCAGTAGGTTCAGATGCTTATCTTCATATTTCAAGTTAATGATTTTTTCTAATTAATATGATAATAGTAATATCACAGTAAACTGTAATACTTGACACTTATATTTTCATCTTACGAACAAGCATTAAGTAATTTGCATTTACATTGAAATGACAAATAGGACAGTAGTACACATCTGTATACTGTTAGCTATTTTATGAGGCTAATAGGATCACTTTGTTTTCTGTGCAGATTAGAGTACAATTTCTATCTTGTATCTCTCCTTTTAAAAGTTGCTTACACACTTTCATAGGTGAGGAGATTAAGACATCCACTCTTTCACCCATGGAATTTTTGTTTTCTTGTCTGATAATTTGTCTGTCTGCTGTTCTGTGTAACCATTCATCCTTTTGTTTTAGATACAAGCAAAATCTAATAGGAGGAAACTTTCCTGACTGACTTCATAGATACCCTTTTCACTGTTTCTGTATCTTCCTCCAAGCACCTGACACTGTTTCCCTCTGAGGATAAATTAGAGCAAATTTAACATGTTGTAGATCTTAAAGGTTCATTCCTATGTAACCTTGTATGCGTGTATGCGTAGCTTGCACTTAAAGTCAACTAGGGAAAGAAGCCCATTTGTTAGATAGATAGCTAGAACATTTGCCTATCCTTCTAGCTCTCTAGTGTCTGCCAATACAAATACTGTGATGAATGGTATGTCAATAAAATCCAAACTGTAAAATTATACTGAAGGGTTTTAACTGGTCAGGTATGCGCTTAAATATTTTCAGGTGCCTCAAAGCCCTCCTCACACAATGACCACTGTTGGAGGGATATTGCTGCTGGTGTTTCTGGGCTGACTTTTTTTGTTGTTTACTGACTTATTTTTTAAATTGCTGTCAAGTATTAAGTTCTGGGGAATTTTTTCTATTGACTCTAGTAAACTTCGCATCAGAAACATCAGTGAGGGCATTTCTAATGTCTTAAATAGTATGTTCATTTTCAAATAGTTTAGCACTACATGCAGCATCTTTTTCCTACATTTTGGAATGGAATTTTTTTTCCCTTCTCTTTTAATTTTGTTTTTTTATCCACCTTGTTCTCCCTGGGACCTTGGGTTGTTCATGTGATCTCTTTTCTCTCTTCACAATTTTCTGCACAATACAGACATTATGAAACTTTCTCCCATCTCATTTTTGCTCAGTGAAGTGAGAGTCATAGAATGTCATTGTCTATTCATTGTCTTTGCTGTCATTGGGATGGCATAAATCAATTAGACACCATTGAAGTGCCCATCCCTGCTAGACACTCAGCTGTGATTTTAAAGATATGCCACTTTCTATACACTTTAGGGATGACCATTGAAACTGTGCTATTTAAATGCCTCGAGCTGAATCTATTTTTCATTTCCACTTTCTTGTCCTTGGTGATTGCATATGTTAAGAAATCTCATGACATAAAGCCATGAAGAGTGGTGTTCAGGTAATCCCACAAGCAGAGCAAAACAGGCATTACAGCCCTGCTGCACACAATGTTTTTCCACTTAAGCTGTTGAGGGTAATATTTTGCCTCTTTCAAAAGCATCATGCTAGTCATTCTTCAGATAGGAGCATGTCATCCTCCGCTAGGGCCACAAATATGTAGAAAATTGAGAAGTCGTGATAGTTCATTAATAAACAGTACTGGCAGATGATTCAAGGCTCTCGAGTTACATCAGAGAGTGGATATGTCTTCCTAGTGCAGCTGGAAGTGAGATAGTGTCCTCCCACGATGACGGGAAAAGTGGTTATATCCCAAGTGCAGTAGGAAATATAGCCTGTTGATCACAAGAGTGGATCTGAGAATTGTTAAATCAAAGCAAAAAGCGTGACAGCCTTTCCACACCAGAAATAACTGACAGCAGGAATCATAGCCCTGGAGAGCTGCATCAACAGAGGAGGAGAGAGTGCAGCAAGAATCGCGTAAGAAGCAACAATCAGCAAGGAAAAGCCGGCTGTAATAAAATGGAGAGACAAGACAGCTGCATCTCAAAGGGAGCAGCCGGACCCAGAACAGCGTGAGGGAGAGAGATCCCAGACAGAACTAAAGGAGTCACAGCCCTAGATGAGTAGTCACAGCCAGATAAGAGAAGGGATGAAAGGGCACCAAGGACACTGCAGAGAGCCAGATAATATCTGAAGTCGTTTCCATCAGCCTGCTGCATGCTTTGAAGCGTGCTGGTTGAAGACTCTGGCAGCAATCAGAGCAGGCAAGACCAGTATGATGGAGTGTAACTATAAAAGTACTGCCAGTGGAATATGTCTTGGCAAGTGACAAACAATAATCAAAACAAGGAAGGGGATGAGTGGAATAGGGAAGAATATTCCTTTTTTTTCCTCCCTGTAAGCAAAATTAACATGAGCAGTGAGATCAGTTGCTGGGCTGGCTTTGGAATGCAAACAATTCATTATTTCCTAAACTTTTGTATGTATAAATTCCTTTTCCTTCTTAATTCTGCAGCTTCTTTAAAAATCCTTTTTTCCTGCTTTCTCTGCCTGAATGTTGGAAGGAAGATATATCTCTAATAGTAATAAAGGGGGGACCATGCTCCCTGCTTCCCCTCAAAGGCAATGTTCTGCGATAGGAAATCTGTTCAACTAGAAATTTGCACAAATCAAAATGCTCAGCTTCCCTGTATGTTGCAATAACAGTTCTGGCAAAGGAGAATTTAAGACATTGAAAGCAGTGGCTTGCTCATCCTTTTGAGTGTAATTTTCTGTAAAACTTTACAGCATAACATGTTCTGCAAGAATGTGGAAGAACAGGAGGGATAACTGCAGTCACTGGAGAGGTGCTCTGAAAACTTTGTGCTTTTTACTTCTGTTTCTCGGGTACTGGGAAGGATATTGGCACTGTAGTAATAAAATAGAACGAACAAAAATCCCAACCCAAAACATCTATTCTGCCCTGTAAAACCAGAATTAGTATCAGAGTGAAATCCACTCAGTTCATGAGTGCAATGAAATTGGGACAATGTGCATCTATGAAATGACCACAGAAAAGCAAGAGCAGCTCATTAACAGTGAAAGAAATACCACATAAATACTTACAAATATAAAGTATAGTAAATGAGGTTTTATTTTTAATTATTCACATAACTAAATCAGTAACACGAGATGGTATCCAGCTAGTTAAAAGTCTTCCAATACAATCCAGGTGGCTTTGCAACTCCTTCCTTTACCGCAGTGTAAAGGGAGAGCTTTTTGTTCTCCCTGACTAATTTAGCCATGAAGTCATCTGTGAATGCCATTAAGTCCTGGGCGCACATTTGCGTGATGCTGGTTTCTGCTCCATGACTTGCGAGTGCAGCAGGTCAGTGCCCAGATTGCAGAAGGTGCTTTCAGGAGCCGTTTGTTCGTAATGCGTTGTACCAGAGGAAGTATCTTGTAATGAAAATAATTTCTTTCTGTTTAGATAAAAAGGTGATAGGTCATTACTGCTTCCAGTATGAAAGCCATGGAAACTCAGAGTCAGTGAAACCTTTAGGTTCAAGTTCAGAGCAGCCCCAACAGTGCTTGAAAAAGTACGCAGGCTGTCCCACTCCAGCTGGTGGATGCTAGTGCATAAAACCAGGCAGGTGCTTCTGGATACTTAAAATACCTCTCTGAAGGCATCTGAACACCTTCCTGACTTAAAACAAACTCCCATTAACCTTTTACGCTGTTTAGTTTATGTTAAGATAGAGTTTTCTGAAGAAGCAACATAGAAACCACTGTGTGTTTTATATAAACAGCTATACATCGACTACTTCAGGTGCATTACATTCCTCATGCTGGGGACAACTGTAGATGGGTTTGATTTGAAATAGTAAAAATGGAGCAATAAATAATAAAATAATTTTATTTTAAAGAAGAGCTTATTAGACTAGATTGTTCAGTCATGGTAGAGCAATTGGGAAGATGCAACCTGTTGTGGTACAAAACTGTCTTCTGCCTGTTCCTTGTTGAAAGGCAGCAGCAAACAGCAGCTCCCAAGGGCTGGAGGAGGTGATCCAAGCAGAAATGGCAACAGTGGCTCAAGACACTGTGTCCTGCCATCTTTTCTCATACGTCTTTCCCTGATGGGGATTAGAAGAAACAGAATAGTGCATCTGTGTCTCAGATGTTTCCATGGCTTAAAATAAAGTGTGGATAAAGATGAGTGTACATGGAGGTGCCAGCCTATGCACCAGAGTTCCTGGAATGCACTTGCCTTCTCTGCTTTTCCGGCTCTACTTTGTGATGGTCATTTTCAGCCAAGGGCAAAGCAGAAAATAGCTTTGTAAGCCTTTACAGCTAGTTTGTTTTTTCCTGAAGGAGTCCGAAAAACAATGATGCCCGAGTAAAGGCAAGGGATGACTTTTGCTGACACACATCCTAGTTCGAATCAGTAAAAGAAGAGCAACGATTGCAGGTGTTGAAGTAACTTGGAAAAAATTTGAAGGATTAGAAATAGAAAATAAACTGGAAGTAATGAAATAGAGTAAAAGGCAAAAAACTTGACAGAAAAATATGACCAATATTTTGATCAAAATATGATCCTGCAGGACCTCTGTTCAGGAAAGAACTCTCTGGAACAATCTCTGCCACCCATATTGTTTTTATTGTTTTTTAAAGGTATATTTTCAGTGCTGGATAATTTCTGAAGCTTCAAAGACATATTAAAAGAGAGAAAGTAATATGGCATGTTTAATTATAGTTAATTACAAATCAGTTTTAGGCAAATGGATTGAGATTCTTATGTGGTATTTAGTGAACTAAAAAAAAAAGGAATATTAATTTTCATGCTTCATGGAAACAAACTTGGTCAAACAGGCTTGATTTCAATCTTTGATGAGATTAAATGTGTGGTTGGTGAAGACAAATTATGTTGAGACACAGGCTATTAAAATCTTTGTTTTATTATGGCATAATACTCTAGTTAAAAAAACAACAGTGCTGTACCTTATCACTACAGAACACATTGGCTGGATTAATAGACACCTATCACATCATACTGATACCCAAGGTAGTCATCAATGAAGAATCATCACAAATTGTGAGTTTCATTTTACTTAGCTTGCTTTTTGATTCTCTGTGGAGCTGGTTGGTAAAATGGTGATGCATTTCCTCTTGAAAGTGAAGTAACTGTGACCACGTAAACGCTTTTGTAAGTTTTAATCATAAAAGGGAAAATCTTTGTCTGTTACTTCTAATGGAAAACACAGATTTGTGGAGCCACTTTTATTATGGAAAGAGATTCTTAATACAGTGGATTTTAAGATTCGCTGGTTTATTTGCCACTTGAATTCTCATGATGGCCCATCTATGCAAATAATGTTTTCAGTCTCTTGAGTTTGTCCATCCTGGAAGACTTCCTCATACAAGCAGTTAATGAAAAAGTATAAGGTGCTTTTGTCCTTGTCAGTGGTGTCAGAACATGTAAGAGAGATTTTGGTGGTAAGGCTAAATAAAACTACTGTTGTAAATGGGGTCCTGATAGCATTTTGTGTAGGCCACTGGTATGTTTTATTATTCAAGGAAAATGAAGTGACAATATCCACCTGAAGAACATGATTAGTTATGGTCATTTACCCCTGAATTTTGCTCATTGTGTCATGTTCCTAAAATCTGCAATGGAATTTATGTCTAAGAGAAACATTTCGCCAAAACTCATCTTATCATCTGACCGTTTTGGTATTATCCAGCCCTAGAACAGCTGTGTTTGTCAGAATGGAAAATGATTATGATTTCCCAGTGAAAAGCTCTCCTTGAATGTAATGTTGCTTTTTCAGTGATGTTTTGGCATCAGATAAACGGCCTTACAATCTATAAAAACAACATAAGATGCCTTTATGCATCTTTGATGATTTAGCACAGTACATTATGGGTTTATAGGTATCTTTGCTGATTTTAACAATATTGGCTCATCCACACTGTAGGTAAATTTTTAACAATAGTGTAAGTTTAATTTGTTTATTAAAATATATCTTGTGTTTATTGCTGAGTATCACTATGTGTTAACTTGTGGGTGTGCACTGCTTGATAAGCAAATATTAATTGGAAATTCTGTGTTACTTTAAAAAGTAAAAAATATAAATTCACTGATTTTTTTTCTAGTCTATATTGTTAGAATCAAGTAGGGATAGGTTTTTTGGGCTCCTTTTAATGAATGTAGGCATTCGTTACTTTTTAACAATTTATTACCAAGTGCAGGGAAACCAGTCAGACCCAAATTCAGCCAAGTACATAGTTGCATGCTTACTGTTATGTATGTGAGCTCTGGAATTTAATTTGGGTTGCTTACGTGTTTGAAGTACTTCTGTGTGACACTAAACGGTGTCCTGGAGACTAAGAACTTTAGGATTAGACTCATATTGTCACATTTTGTACTAGTACGCTGCATAGTCTGCATATGCCTGTATCCTTTCTTCTTACTTCTTCTCATGGCTTTTACATGGGTTTTCCAAAGGGAAAGCCTCAAGGAATTCATTTGAACATTTAACATTTCTGCCACAGGGAGACAATCGTAGGCACATGTTTACTCATTTAAACAAATACATTCTGTTATCCTAATCAAATAAGGAAGCATTCACACTCATCAAATTCGCATGCGTTAAGCTTCTTTTTTCTTTGTAGTATTTGGAGGTGCCGTTTGAGAATACAGAAAATAACCAAGCTGGTGTCTTACAGTGCTCGGTTTCTGAAAATGAAAGAGGGATTTAGTGCTGGTGACTCATGATACAGTCTAATTAATTCCCTGAAAAGAATTTCTCAGCGAGTACTTGCGCAGTTCCCAGAGATGAGATATGTTGGATAGAGGCAGCTGAAGAATTCCAGAGAAGGCTTTGCAATTATCTCTGCTCTTACAGCTCGATAGAAAAACTTTAGCAGAGGTCTCTCAGGAGCCCGCCACAGTAGCGTGTTGTAACTGATGGCATGAACAGGACACTCTTGTTCCACGACTGTCGGGGTAAAGCCACATACCATGAGAGATGGTTCAGATGAGAAAGGTAAAATACGTTTCAGCATGACCGTCTGAGTGGGAGCTGAGGAACGGCTGGACTTCTCCTCTTGGGGAAAAAGGGAAAAAAGCAAGAGTATATGGTGAGTATATTTGCTTAAGGAAGCACAGTTTAAATGCAGCACCCGGATTTGAAAGTGGTTACTCAGTTTTTAGTTCTTACAGGAGAACTAAGCAATGCCTGTTGATTTGCTTAAGGTCATACCAGTCGCTCAACAGACATCACTGCCAGACTTCTCCCATCTTTTGGTCCTCTTCTTTAATGTGCTAAGGGTAACAATTCAGTTAATTCAGTGCACTCCATGTAGTGTAACACAACAGCTCAGATGACCAAGTTTTTAAGTAACTCATTTACACACACACACACACACACACACACACTATTCTGTATCTACATTTGAGCAAATTCTGCAGATGTGACTTAGTCAAAACATATTTTTTTGTGTTAAATTTCTCCAGGATTCGGCAGATTTCATTTTGTTTTTTAATTTTATGTAAGAGTTCTTTTTAAATGTCATATTTTTGCTATGTGTTTGATGTACATTGTTCCTTCACTTTAATTCATGCTGTGTTTTTCCCAATAAGCTAAATTTCATGGGGCATCCAGCTGTGGTTGCTTAGTACCAACAAAGAATGATTGTTTTGGAAAACGTGACTTGGATATTAGTTGTTGGCTAGTGTTCACATTACAAAAATAATAGGCAAATGTGCATTCTTTGTATGAGGGCTTGGTAACACGCTCTTCTAATATTTGAAATGAACTTAAAAATCACAGAATTATCTAAGATTTTGAGAAATAAAGAATAGTTATGAATTCAGGAACTTTGAACTGAAATGAAATTATACTAATTTACTTAAGAACCCAGTTGATTGTGAATACCCTTAGGTTTCTATTTGTCAGAATACTGTAAAAATATGTTCGACGTTTTTAAGGAAAAAAACCAAGCCATGTGCTGCTTTTATTACATTTGCAATTCTAAAATATCTTTCTCCAGCATGTTTCATGAAGATACATTTCAAAGATTATTCAAAACATATAAGCCAAAATTTGAAAGTTTTTGTGTGATCTCAAGTGATTCTGCTAAGGTAGTTCACCTTGAGTGTATACAGCAGATATGACTCTGGCTTATTGCATGAGGGGGTATGTCATGGCCAAAGTCTAAAAGAAGGACACACATTTTGAAGGTAATCAGATGTGGAGCTGCAGAACTCCTGGCAATGGGACGTAGACCATCCTTACAAATGGTCACTGTGCCAGGGAATTGCTGGGATAATATACAGAAAGGGCTCCAGGGGAAGTCCTGCAAGCTATAGGATGATGAGTTTGACTTCCTTCTCCAGTGAGGTGGGGACTCTACACGATATAAAGAGTAAGATAACTGAGCACATGGATAAATATGTTAGTTTTGCCTGGACATAACTATTGGAAAAGGAGATCCTGTCTCACTAATCAGCTGGAGTTCTTGACAGGAGTCAGTAGACACTGGATGTAAAAAAAGTCTTTGACAAGGCACTTTGCCTATAGCTCAGGGTAAATTGTTCAGCAGGGGAACTATTTAATGTGTCTGTAATGTGTCTGATTCATTAAAAAAAGAATACTAGTATATATCAGGTATATATGAGTAGCCATCAAACTTTGTATATTGATTCTCATCTTAAATCAGGAGAACTTTATGAAAGAATGGTATCTTTGTGAGTGCCTGTTTGTGGTCTGAGCCTTGTTTTAATCAATGAAGATGAAGGTGATTATAAGAAGTTATTATTGGTAATAATAGCTCTATCAATAATATGAATAAAATCTAGTGTAATTTTAGGTAGAGGATAGACTAACTCACATTTCCCTTAGCTAGAGAGAAAGTAACCCTAATGTTGAGTTGCAGGGATACCAGCATATAGAAAAATCACTGCAGGTCTCCTATCTGTGTCCCATTGTATTTGAAAAACAAGCGCTGCTATTACATATTAATCAAGACTTACTTTGAACTGACTACTGCACAATAGAAGAATGTTAATCACCTGTATTCAATGTGGGTTTTGTGTTTTATTCGTTAAATGAGAAAAGAAGAAGCAAAATGGACTGGTGGAGATGTTGTGGAAAATTGACATATAACATTTTTTTTTTTTTAAATTCAGTTATGTAATTTTTGTCTATAGTCAATGCTTCTCTCCTCAGCACCTCACTCCCCGCTTACACCTTGAATATCACAGTGGTGTATTTCGTATCAGGGTACTTCCTGATTTTAATTTTTATGTCACAAAATGGATCATTCTGAACTAAATCAAAATAAACAGGTTTCATTCCTAAACAAGGATGGCAGGGTGACCATTCAGGGAGAAGAGATATATTTAGGTCTTTTCTTACTGATATTTGGTGTTATGTGAGATAAATGGATGGGCCCTGCAAGATGCTGTCTCAGACTTCGCAAACTCAAGGAGGTGATTTGCACTCTTTGCGCTTGCACAAATTCTAAGGTTACTCCTTAAGTTGCAGGATAAAATATCTTCAGAGGGATTCATGTCATCTCTCTTGGAATGCTCACACTGTGTGGACTCCTGTGATTGACTAGTCCTCTAACCTCCCTGTATCACCAGTAAAGATAATTCATCTGCCCTATTTTAGATGCATGTCTTTGGATGAGGTGAATCAGGATGAGCTGAAGTGTTTGCTTCTCTCTCTACGGCCTTTAAAGGGAGCCTGGGCAGCTGGCACAGCTTTGTCCAACTGAGTAAGCATCAGATTCCTACAATGTAGGCATCTGCATTCAGTCAGATGAGTCTCAGTCCTGCAGTTAAAACAAAAAGAACAAAACACACACAAGCAGAAACAAAAAGAAAAAGTAAGTTGATGTTCCAGGAAAAAATGACAAGTTTTGGCTGCAAGGAAGACGGAAGAGTTGCGCTTTTTCTGGGTCAGCCTTTTATGGTCTCTTTTCCTTCCTCCACTCCAATGCATTTACAAAACGATAGATTATTTCAACCTCATAAGAGACAGCTGTAATTCATGGTTTCTGTTTTGTGTTGGTGACATTTTTCTCTCATGAGCACTTTTTTGGAATACCGACATAATTTTTGGTCCTTAAAAGGGTAATGCTGAATGAACTTCCAGCTCATTTGTATCTCTTCACACACGGCCCCTTGCCCTTGCCTCCTAGCTTCTGTATAAACCTATGTGCTGGTTCACTCTTGTTTCCTTCACTGGAACTGCTTCACCACATCATTATTTCAAGTGCTTTTCTCTGCTATCTGCTTGGTACAGAACATTCACCTTCAGCTAGCAAGCACACTGCCCTCTCTTCAGGGCCCTCTCTTGAATACCTACATTTGCTGGTTTTCTGATATGAAAGTATGACAATGTAGAATAAACAGAGATATGGTATATTTTATTTGACTCTATGTATAGAATGTCACACCAGTTTTATATCTCCACAGTTCAGGAATTCATGGGAACTGCTTACTGGTACAGAACTTTTGTAACAAGAGTGGAGAATTGGCCTCTTTTTGGACAATGCAGGTGAATTAATCTCACCTCACTTTAGATGTCTGCAGTGCAGATATGTACATACAAGCTAGTCACCCAAGGCTACTTTTGGAGTGATTTACAAGAGATGAGTGCTTTTAGGGTACAATTCTCCCAATCTGTTTGGAGGTCTACTTTAAGATGAGATAAAATGCACCCAGGAGTGACTGGTGCTGTCCATTGACTGTAAAGGATGTCTAAACAACTAAAGTAATTGTAGAAACATGCTGTAACAGATACCTGCATTGAGTCAGATGTATCTCCTCCTGTGTGGCTGTATAACAGTACTGTGTTGTATGCAGTAGTCCTATTTTTGTGGGTTTGTACATAAGACTTTTTTTTCTTGTTAAACAAAATTCCATGTGTTAATTTCTTTGTATAAGAAATGAGTACAGGGTGCAAGTTGCAAGTGAAACAATTAATTTAAGAATTCAGGTATAATACAATTGGATCATTCAATAAGCCATATAATTAGATTAACTTACTGTAATTGTGACCTATAGTGATGCCACAGGATCAGAAAATATAAGAGTGGGTCTTTGAAAATTAAGTTTTGTTTAATCTGAGATCAAGGTTGCAATCATGTTATTTTATGTTGGCATGGAGAGAATTAAACTGAATGCCTTAACTGTGACTGCATTTTGTAGATTCAAAGACAAGTTCAGCTCATATATAAAGGAATTTTACTCCTAATTTTAGTTATGGATGATCTTAATCATGGTGTGAGTGTGCAAACAAGTTTCTTCAGGGAAAGAAAGTACATAAACTTACAGCACTTCAGCCAGTGTTGGCTAATAGGTCATGAGCATGGCTTTTCTCAAGAGCACTTCACAGAAAAGGACTGTGTATGCAGTTAATGTCTATGCAGTTGGCAACATGTTCATAGGACCATAGAATCACAGAATGGTTTAGGTTGGAAGGGACCTTAAAGATCATCTAGTTTCATCCCACCTGCCACAGGCAAGGACACCTCCCACTAGAACAGGTTGCTCAAAGCCCCATTCAGCCTGGTCTTGAACACCTCCAGGGATGGGACATCCACAGCTTCTCTGGGCAACCTGTTCCAGTGTCTCACCAGGAGCAAGCTGGGTGATCTTCAGCAAATGTTTTCCCTGTGATGTGTCTCAATTTCCCTTTATTTTACAGTATATCGATGTTAATGTCTTTCAAAGCACTTACGAGATCTGCTCATGAACAGTGCTTCACCGGAGCCAGGTGGTGCCATTAATCACTGACTGAATATGTAGTGTATTTGTCTGAGTAGACTTTTATTAAGATGGGTTTCAATGGCTTAAGGTGAGTCAGATTTTACATGGACAAGAACACAGGTACATTTTTAGAATAGAATAGAATTGCTGTCCACTAGACCTGTTAAACCAATGTGTTTTACCTCTAGAAAAGATACTGAGTCATCCACTGCCTGGAGGAGAGCACTTAAATCATCAATAAATAGCCATTTTGCCCTCTAGGAGAGCCAGGTTCACTTCTCAAGGCTCCATATGCCATCCCTTGTTTGAACAAATGTTGGCAGAGCAGAAGTGGCCCTGAGAGTGAAGTGGGGAACAGATTGGTTACATGTCAGGGTGTTCAGTGAATGATGCGGATATGTTCCAGAGGGCTTCCTCTGCAGCAGGACAGATTCGTTGTGATTTATGATTTTTCTGTAGGTTTAGGGCTTGTTCAGAGAAGCATTCAGAAGGTATGGGAATGTAGGTCCTCTGGACTCCCATCTAGTTCACTGCTTACTAGGTGGATAGGCAGTGAAAATGCTAGCACATCGGGCCATTCAGATGACCCCAAGGCTGTATTACTATATACTATTACTAATAAGTAACTATTACTCCTGTAACTGAACTTACTGCACATACCTTTTCCCTTCCCTTCCCAAGAAGGTGTTTACTTTCCCTGTGTGGGGACAATTGCTCAGCTGGGACAGTCATATTGTTCTGGAAGCTGTAAGTAGGACTTCTGGGTTTCCTGAAGGTAATTGATTGGTAGAAAGCACATCTAAAGTAGATGTAAAAAGGGATTGATCCTGAGAGAGTTGTCTTGCCTTTGTACCTTGGATCTCCTATTCAGTCTTCGCTTGCTTTTATATTTTGTTCGCTGTGTAAAGGCAAGCCATAGTTCCAATATGTGGCTAAATGTTACCTGTGAGAGGAACTCTATCATTTTTTTATGTGTATCTGACAGTTCTTGGTCTCTGGATAGAAAAACACTCTATGGGCAAGATCATATGAAGGTATTTGCTTACTTGCTTCTCATGGAAATCAGTGGAGTTAAGGTGCCTATATAAATATATGTCTTATGTGAAATTTAAACTGAGAAAGAAACAAGGGGAGCCTGGAATACCAACAAGTGAGTAGGAAAAGGGATGTGTGATGAGTGGAAAAATGTCTTTGTTGTTAAGGTTTTAGGCTGATCTCTTTTATATATTTTTCATTCTGCTGCAGATGTTTTGGGTTGCGCTGCCTAGTTACTTACAGGATAAGTAGGATTTATCTACTTATTACTTTTTTTTTAATCTTCTGTTTATCTGCTTAGTGAGATTCATCAACTGTTTATCTGCTTAAACATCTCTGAGAACTGTACTTATTCTGTTGCTCTAGTAAAATAAGGTAGTAATGCTTCCTGACCTATGGTCTTGTCTGTTCAGGCAGCAATCGGTTTTGATAGGGATTACTTTCTGTGCTGCTGTGTGTTCCATACACGATTGTTCTCCCAGTAAGATTACATACCACCATAAAAACATAGCATAGTGTGAACAATACAAACACCATCTTTTGATTTATCCACTGTTCAACTCTTATAAGCAACTGCAAACATCTTATTTAATTACTTTTTGTATTTTTTTATACTTCTGTTACTTTTCCAATTATATATTATTTGTTGTTGCTGCCTATGTGAAGAACTTGTGGTGTTTTCTTAACATTTACTAATAGTTGATAAATGTTTTTGATTTATGTCATTATTTCAAATGTTGGTTATTACAGATAATCCCTTCTGTACTTCAAAAGTAGTCATTATAAAAAAAAATCAGTGTAACGTGTAAAATGGCCTAAAAATTGGACAACTGCTAAATTCAAAAGCTATTCTGAGCTTTGATCAGGCAGGAAAAGACATAAAATCCTGTTTTGAAAGACAAAGCTAGAGAAATTCAAATTAGTAAAAAAGTGCCAATTTCACTGTGAGAGTAAACACTATTGTGACAAGTTATGTAGTACTATGAAACATTTTCCTGTTCTTGACTCTTCCTAAAATAGATGCTATTGTGCAAAGAGAAGCAATAGGATTTTTGCCTAAATTACTGTTTGACCTCTATTAATGCAGGAATTCAGATTACATTGTTGTAATAGTCCTTTTGGCTTTAGAACCTGTGAGTTTTTGAATCTGTGAAATGGTTCTTTTTTTTATTTTTTTTTTTTTTTTTAATTGAGCATTGGCCTAATTCCTGAACCTACATCTGTAGCTGAGGTTGTTGAGTTCTACCATCATGTTTTCTTACAGCCTTTGATTCCCTGACTTTAAATCAAAAGCGTCCTCCCTCTGGTACGGTGATTGGTATTAAGTATAACATTTTATTAATGGGATTGGAAGGCTGGTTGTCTTGAAATTGGATTGCAAAGTGGAAAATAGGTAAATCACCAAATCATATCTGCAAAGATACTTCTGCTTGAAATAGAAAACTTGTGCCACACAGTAATTGTGGTTCTGAGGGGGAGAGAGAAGACACAAAAGGGATGCCTTAAAGGTAGCTACTCTGGCAAGTATGTATCTGTTTCTTGGTGTAAGTACTGAGAATTAGAATCACGTGTGAGACAAACAAAATTTTTTAGATTTCTCTGCTTTGCCTGAAGGGGCAAAGGGATAAAAACTAGTATAAGTAGAGAAAGAGTTTTATACAAGCACTTACCTCTTTGCTTGTCAGTGTGGGAAATAAGCTGACTATTATTAAGTCAAATATGTATATCCATATCTTATTCTTATGAAAATGATCCACTTCCAGATCATCAGATCTTGAAGTCTTTTACAAAGGAAAGTGGTATCACTAAATCCTGATTCGCAATGGTCTAATGAAGGTAAAAATATTATGAATAATCACTGTGGCAGAATTTAGCATGGACATTCTTTTTTGCCCTCATTTAAAACTGTGCAGTACTGCTGAGTGCACAGAAGGGCCGGGGGCAACCAGCTGTGGAGCTGACATATTCCTGCTCCAGCAGTGGAGAGAGGGTGTTTAATGACCTGCACCTTATTCAGTATACAGGGCAGGATGTTAACAGTATCAGTCTCCTTCCTCACTTTTCCTTGTAAGCATTTGCATTGTCTTCTCTCCTTTTTTCATTCCAGCACAAGTAAAGATTACGTTAATCAGAAGTTTCTGGGATGATAATATAGAACAGAAATGCCAGCTTCACATTCTTATTATTGTGTAACATTGACATCCAAAATGGTAATTTCTTTTTTTTTCTCTATTATTTCTCTCAGGGTGCAGCTCTAATTCGAATGTTGGCTAACTTTATGGGTCACTCTGTGTTTCAAATGGGCTTACAAGTAAGTAAAGGCATTTCTGTCTCTGTGTAGGTGTGCATTTCTAGCATTTTCTCTCACTCTCTCTTTTGTTCTTAAACTATATTTGCATCTATTTGGGAAATGTTTCTTTACTTCAGTACCATTGGAGGCACCAACGTTTCCCTGAAGCTGAATTTGATGGAAGATGCTGAGCGCTGTAACACAGAAGGTGGTGCCCCCAGTTCCACCTGTATTTCTTGGTTCATCAAGTGATTGCACTTTAACTGGCCCACGGTTTTGTGTCCATTTTGTGTAGATTGCCATGTAAAAGCTATTTTATCCATGTGGCAACTGTGTGAAAGCATAGCTGAAGAAAGAGCTACTTGTCTTAAAATACACTTGTATGCTGGTATAACAAATAATAACACATGATGTCAAGACAGCTGGAAAATACACAACCGTAAAACTAGTAATGCTTTTCAGATAAATATTTTGCCTTCCCTTCCCCCCTAGCAAAATCCTTGAGCTTTATTTTTACCTTTGATAAGCATGGAGTGCTCTGTGCCTTAACAATGTTTTGAAAACTCACTCTGCCTTTTAAAAGAAATCTAAAGAGGTAACATTTCTGTGCAAAGAGAAAGAAATTCAACATGGTGATTACCAAGGATGAACTCTTTTCAGCAATAATTCAGCACAAATGAGTGTTTCGTGAACTATTTAAAAACAAACAAGCAAAAGCATAAAAAACAATGCGACTCCCTCTCTTCCATTGAAATCTGCTTGAGTAAATCATGTTACAGGCAGCTGTGATTGATGAATTATGTATGATGCAGCCTGCTACTTAGAAGTGTCCTTTAAAGTAAATTGATGTTCACCTGAAATACAATTATGGTAAGATGGAAAGAGCAATCAATCTTATCTGTTCTTAGTAAGCTTTTCATTTTGAAATTTAAATAAACTACGTCTGGGATCAGGTCATTTTTTAACAGAATAATACTACCTCTAACCAGAATGAATTAGAAGATAAAATATAAAACAAAAGTTAAATAAAGGCACTGTTTATGTCAGAGAGGTGTGTTCCATGCAATAGGCCAATGAAAGAAAACCTGCTGGAGAACTACAGCTTGTTGTAGAGTTTATAGGACATTCAGGATTTGCAGAATAACTTTTTCACAGGACCCGGTTGGCTCATTTTCTTAGTTGTAACAGCGGGTCAGATCAGTTAGTTAATCTTCTTATCCAGATAAGAAATCTTGAAATCAAGCGTTTCCTTCATAAAATCTTGTTTATATCAGGGGTAAAACCCTCATGTCATTTAAGCCAGTAAGACTTCTGTCCTTTGTCCAGCAAACTCCATACTCCAGCTGGAAACTTTTGCCTTCACAGATCCATTCATAAAGAAATTCAATAGCACTTTTCTGACAAAAAAAAAAAAGTATTTCACTTAGGATTTCAAAAAGGGAAAGTTTTAATACATATGTCTCAAACCTCCTCTTTTACTATTTTCTTCTACGTTTGTCTGAGAAATAACAGTGTGAAAGTTGTCCTGAAATAAATTTAGAAAAAAGTTCAGCTCAAAGAATAGCGCTACGCAGGGATTAAATAATCATAATTACCATAAAGTTGTAATGGAGCTTTGTTTTTCGATGTGAGTGGTTTCCTATTATTTCTGCTTTTCACCAGTTCGGCTCTAAATAGAAACTCTTCTGTTTGCTAATGAAAGTCTATGAAAAATCTAACTGTGAAAATCTGACTAGTGAAGGTCTTGGCATCAGTTCAGTAGGAAGGCAATATTCCATTGTTTTATAAAAACTATTTGAAATCCAGGTAGGGATTTTTCATGTGTATGTCTCCCAAGTTGAACAAAATAAAACAGGAAGTTGATAAGCTTGTTCATAAGCTACAAGGTATACAATTGGAAATGTCTGTCATTTAATTCTTTGTGTTTTGTAAAGCTAACAAAATAGTGTTCCTGCATTGTATATTTGGGAGGCTGGCTTTGCTAATGAAACGGAGAACTGGAGGACTAATTTACCCTTTCTATCATACATTCATTTAGGCTTTTTAGCTCTTTAGCCACAGTACCATTACTTGGGATTTAGCATTGTATTCCTTTGAATCCAGTTTTATCATTGAGTTCTAACATTCAGCTAAATGGCCTTTCTCAAGGATAGCTGCAAAATCAATTTTTTATTACTACTATTTATAAATCTCTTCAAATAACGAATACTATGAAAGTGCACTTGATGGTTCATTCCTCCTGGCTCATTCTAATGGCTTGCTCAGTAACTGAGTTCTCAAGGACCTTCGCTTTATCTTATTTGCTTTATTCTTCATTAGCCTCCAGTACATGGAGCACATCAGTGTTAATAACATTAATGTTATTTCAGTTGGTTTTAGTGTATTAGGTATGTTCTTGATGTTTCACAGATGATAAAAAAGAGTATTCCTGTAGTCTTATTACACTAACATAAACCGTAATGAGTAGCCTTTTGTTTGTGTTTGCGTTGAGTGTTTGTGGTTTCATCAGAAACAAGGTATGATTCATCATCTAATTAAGACCTACAGAATTAAAGCTTTTATGTAAGAGAAGCTACAACAAATATGCTAACCTTTGGATTAAGGAGAGGAAAAGATAAGATATAGAGCAAGAAGAAAATGGGATAGCTACCTTTTTTGTTCCTTACCACTTCTTTCTTAATCTAATTACATGCTGTCATCTGGCAGGTGGACTTTTTGGGGAGTAGATCAAGATAGCCCAGGGGAGAAAAATCCCTTTTATGTCAAAGAAAACAATCAATTGTGTTAAAAAGGAGAAGAAAGAAGTTGATGATGGAGAGTGGGGCTCTTTCTTGGATATTCTTTAACAATTAATATGAGCTGAAGCAAATGTGCAAAGGTGCACATGATCTCTAACAGTTCAGCAAACTGTTCTGTTGAGGATTCTGCAAGGAGGTAAAATTGTAGTGAAGATGCTCGGTTTTACAGCCTAGATGGCTTTGTAGAGATTTATATCTGTCAAAAGTGACTGGCCTATTCCTATCAGTAAATATACTGTGAAAGTCCATTTGATTATAGTGTGGAAGTTCCACAATGAAACTGCAGCCAAGAGACTACCTAGTGAAGGTATGATTTTCTGGAAGCCTTTCAAAGACATATGGTGTTTTGATCCGTGTGACATTTTCAAAGAGAAGATTTAGTAGCAGAGACAGAACTTTCTCACTGTTTTCACATAGCACTCGATAGAAAAAAACAAAAGAGAACATATTTATATTGGCTGTAATGAATAATTGAATAATGACAGTAGTAGCCACAGCTGGTAATACTTTCCTATGAGAAAGTCACAGCTATTATTTTTGTAGAAAATGTCTAATAAACCCTTCCTTCTCACAGTAGGTGATTTCTTTCTTTTAAAAAGTCCTGACATCTTTCATGATGTGCAAAGCTTCTTATGCTCCAGGGAAATTCAAGAGGTGCACGTCACTGAGTGCCAGTACTCTTCTTACAAAGTGGTGTGGCTTTTCAGTCAAAAAGCCATTAATCAGCTAGGGCAGTGATTAGAGTATGAAGAGGCTTGGTCAGCACCGCTTGCTCTGATTATGTTTCTGAGCTGCATAGATTGGTAGAGGAAGAAACCATAAGTTGGCCTGATCATTCAGTCATCACTCAGGGCAGTAATATGCAATATAATATTAGATTTGTGTGAGATTTTCATCTGTAGGCTGTTGTTCCTAATCTGTGTGCTTGAAATAGATGGTTGCTTACAGGGCTGGTGTCACTGTATTACATTGGCTGGAAGGTTTTACAGCTTTATGGCAAGACATATTTTTTTTCATATTAAATATAGAGAGAAAGCCCAGTGATTTCAAGGTCTGGTACTTAGATGTGTGTAAAGAGGCACCTCCAGCTCTGTAATGAGACATTTCTGCACTGGTTTATTTAGATTTTGCTTATATTTGGTTGATAATTTTTGAGCCTCATCTCTATTACAGTATGTTTGACAACACTGCATTTCATTTGCCATGTGGCAGCTCATTGATCACATAGATCTGTATCCTTTTGAACTTCACTTCCTGCTATGTATGTGTTCATCACTCACCCTGATTTAGTGCATCATCAGCAGTTTGAATTAGTTACTGCAGGAATCTCTGCTTCTGAGATAAATTAACTGCTTTTGTACTTTAGGCTTCACATTGTACATTTGGAAGAAGAATTTCCATACGGTGCCTTGGATATACGCTGTCTTTTTTGGTGCTGTTGAGTGGCCACTGTATTGTAACAAATTGGTCAACCTTTCAGAGGAACTGTCTGGGGAAATGTGACGTGCAGGCTGTTAAATACAGCAAGGTTCAGATTTCAATCACTTTTTACTGTCATAAAGCTGGCTAGTTAGACTTTCTTTCATCCACACTGCTTAATATTTCCTGCTTTTTAGACACCTCTGTGTATGCCTGTGTTCTGTTTCAATTGTGGCAGTCAATGTGAAACCCTATCAGAAACTTTCTAGGTGTAAAATAACGCTCTAATGTGCTGTTTTCCATATTGTTTGCCACTTCTGTCCAAGAATCTAGAAGAACAAGAAATGTATTAGTCTATTTTCACAGTATTATTTTATAACCTATTTTTACACAGTATATTAAATGGGTTTCAGTGTACCCATTTTATCCTACTTACTTATTATATCTTTATTCCCAATTCACAACAGTTAGCTGTACGCTGTTTAAATTGAAGCATCACTAGAGACTTCTTAGTAGAGTTTTCTGTAAGAACAAAAAAAAAGTCAGGCACCTTAGGATCAGGCTCAGTGAAGCAGTGAGCTGCGATGTTGTCCCCAGATCACATGGAACTCCCTGGAGTCTTCCTCTGCTCAGTGGAAGGATGTGACTTTTGCCACCAGGCAGGAGCATCTTTGCAGCTGGAGTACCTCTGGTGTTGCAGCTCACCTCGCTGGTGCGTTTAGTAGATGTTGCATAAAGTACTTTTCAGCTAATTCTGCACCCATCTCCTCTGGTTTGGAGCACGGAGTCTAGGACATCGGTGAACATCAGAGTGTCACCATGGTCATACCGGCTATGACCTGTTCTTTGGTTAGTTGCTACTGATCTGTTTATTTTTTAAACTGTCTTACTTCTACTGACAGTTGTCAATAAGATAACTTGAGCATGTTAAAAGCAGGACGTAGGAAGTCATAGGAAATCTCATAGGAGCTGACATCACTGTTTTCTACACTTAATGTCATATGAGATTGATAACATCTTTCACCTTTTCTGGCCCCTCAGCATTTCTCATGCTTCTAATTTACATCACTCTGGATTTTAGGTTTACATTTGTTAAATGAATTCAGTGTCACGGAATTTGTCTGTAGCTTTTTCCACTTCAACTTAAGTAGGTCAGTAAAAGTTTGCATAAGAAACTTCTGTAACTTGCAGTGTCACAATATTTTTTTTTTTCATTTGAAACCGTTAAAGATGTACAGCATAGTAAGGGCCAGACTTGGATATCACAACCAAAAATGGAAGCTCCAAGAGGATTTGAGTATACTACATGTATAGCAAAATGCTTCTGTTTAAAGAAAAAATGTGTTGAAGATGCATAATTCAAATGCACAACTATTGAGAAATGCCAAAGTTAAAATTAACTTTGCCTTCTTTTCCTTTTTTTGTATGCACCTTAATCTGGATTTTTAATTATGCAATTGCCCAGTGTTTTCTACATAGGACAATGTCTGATTCAATTCACAAAGCGGACCACGCTAACTGAATTGTCCTCCAATAGTTTTGTATACTTTTCATTTCCTTTGTAACCCCAGTTCTTAACTGCTACATATAATTTTCTTAAATACCATCCATTGTGGTACCAGAGCACATCACCAATGGTTAGTGAAGACATAAACCTCATAGGGAGGGAAGGGATGGTGCTAGCCTCATTTTATAAATGGAGATCTAGGCCCACAGAAATTTAAGTTAAAATTTACCCAAGTGTGGGGTATGCAATAGGAGATGCCCGGTGCAGCGCTTTTCTCTACGATGTGTTTTAGCACTTACAGATAGGAAGAGTTTATATGTTCAAAGCTCAGCTTCCACTGGCTTCATCATCAGCTGAGAGCACACAGCATGGCTGCAGCTCAGCCTCTAGGGGCACCAAGCTGGGCCTCCAGAAAATGTCAATCATACAATTAACGTTGCTGTAATTAAATTGGTGAGAGGGAGTGCCTGCACATTCGGGTGGAAATTGGACCAATGTGATTAAAATAAAAAAGATCCATGAAATCTGGATAACTATTTTGAAGCTGAGGAAAATGTTCTGCTGAAGCATTTAGCATTATAAACTATTTCAGATATTCAGAACAGACTTCATATGGGGTTCAAGTCACAGAGTCCATCTGTGCTGCAAATCAGGCCACAGGGCCCTGACATCCCTCCAAACTTAGGCAGCTGTGAGCCGTCAGTACAGGGGGAGCGAGGGACTCCCTAGCTGCTAGGTCACCTAAAGCTGATCAGTGCTGGGAAGAAGCACGTTCCTGAAACAAGGATCACTTTCCTTCTGACCTTTAGACCTGTGCTCCAGTGCAGGGGGACAGCAGAGCTTTTCAAAGGAAAGAGTGACCAAAAAAGGTAAAAAGTGCTGTTTTTCCGTACTTTCTTTCTGGTGTTGACTGAAATTTTGGAGAATAATTCAGTCTGAGGACTGAACTGAATTTTGGAGAAGAATTTAGTCTGAGGACTGCACTTTTTGAAGGTAAGATTTCAACTCAAACAATTACATTTTGGCCACACTGGAAGTCTCAGCAGGTAGAGTTACAAAGAGTGGTAATGGCGGGTGCTGCTGACCCTCAATAGCCGGCGATGTCCCCAGTGCCCACGTTCAGAGCAAGGTTACAGTCGGTGTCGCCTTCCTTAGGAGGAAGCTGTGCTGTCCTTCAGCTAGGATAAAATGTTGCTTTATTTACTCTGTTACTACAGCTTCTTACAAAAAGAAAAAAATTTATTATACACACGATTCACTTAACTTGTTAAGTTTGTTTCCTCAGAACAGGATTGCCCTTTATGACAGTGTTACAATCAGTCATATTACAGATACTGCATACATATCCACTTGGCATGCTTTCAGTGAGCTTCTCCTGTTTTGTTGCACATGAAATTCAGTTATGACTGTTTTCTCCTTCATTTTTATTATAGGAATTTTCAAGAGGAAGAATGATAGGTATGAATTCTCAGATAACATCGGTGGGCTGAGCAGCTATTTAAGAAAATGTTTTCTTTGGAGTAAAATTATACTGTTTTCCTGATAGGAGCTCAGTGGTAACCTCGCCTCGTGCTGTGAGGCAGCACAATGGACTTCACAGGGTGCTGGAAGTACACCTTTTGTGTGCCATTCTGCTGTCCTCGTGCAATCAAGATTCCCTTTCACTCTTTAGAAGTCAGTGGGGATATTTCCAGCACAAAGACTGCAGGGCTGATCTCCTAGTTAAAACTGGATACACCTTGGAAATGAAATTAATCTACTTCTGTTCAGCTGTATTGGGTCTGGCTGAGATGAGATGGAGTTAATTTTCCCCATAGCAGCCCTCATAGTGCTGGGCTTGGTATTGGGAGCTAGAAAGATGTTGGTAACACACCAGTGTTTTGGCTACTGCTGAGCGGTGCTCACACAGCATCCAGGCTGCCTCTCCATCATTCCTCCCCCCTCACCAGTAGGCTGGGGTTGGGCAAGATCTTGAGAGGAGACACAGCCAGGACAGCTGGCCCAAACTGACCAAAGAGATATTCCATACCATAAGACATCTGCCCAGCAATAAAAGCTAAGAGAAAGGAGAGGAAAGGGGGGCATTTATTATTTAATGATGTTTGTCTCCTGGAGCAACCGCTATAGGTACTGAAGCCCTGCTTCCCAGGAAGTGGCTGGACATCCCCTGCTGATGGGAAGTAGAGAATAAATCTGTTTTCCTTTGCTTCTGCGCACAGCCTTTGCTTTTGCTTTATTAAACTGCCTTTACCTTTACCCACAAGTTTTTCTTTCCCATCTTCTTTTCCCCCTGCCCTGTCCTGCTGAGGAGAGGGGTGATAGAGTGGCTTGGTGGGCACCTGGCATCTAGCCAGGGTCAACCCACCACATCAGCCCAGTGGAGGACCTTCAGAAAAAAGCTGAATATACCTACTGGATAAAACAGGCTGTCATCAAAACTTTCTCTTTCTTCTTTTCCTCTTCCTCTTTCTCTACATACATTTAAAGTTCAGTTACTGTAGCTAGGTAGACACAGTAGCATGGGGCCAGGTGTAAATACTAATGATTTTTAAGGTGTCTTCATTTTGCAAAATGAAATGCTGCTCTAGCGACTGTATTGTATGACGGTCTTTTGCACCATGAGAAACATTTGCTCAATTGATACAACCAACAAAAAACTTATAAGCAAAGTTGAAGCTTCAGTGTTGCTGCTTTCCTATTTGTCATTCATTGTTACTGTGCAATTGTTGCAGGTCATTATGATCTAGACACAGTGACATGCAAATCATACTTAGAATAAGCTTTCTTGAGTGATTTATGGTGACCTTTTCACAGTAAGTAGCATTAATTTCTTTCCAATTCTGGGACTTCTATAGAAAAAAATATTACAGAAACGTACAGGAGAGATTTTTTTGCCTGGTTAGCAATCCCTAGGCATAGTTCAAGTTAATGCAGAGGAATGAGCAGCCAGCCTGTCACAATTAGCAGGTGCCATCCAAATATCTCTGGAAAACACTCCATCATTTTTTGTGTGCATTAAAAATATATTTATTGAGCAATATCTGGCTTTAGGTTCAAATGTATTTTACAGCCAAATAAGGCAGAACTAAAATGAATGTACAAAATCAGTCAAATATATGCAGTTCAATTTCAAAGAGTACTTTATTTCTGTAAGATTTGTTCTTAGCTCAGTAGTTTAGTACTGCTACCGAATAATACATCAAATACATTATTCTTTAATCCAAGCTTAATATACTAGCAGGTGTCTCGCTGCACAGCAGATACCATCAGACTCTGCTAGGCAATAACTCTACAATCCTTCTAACTGTTCCCTTTAGATTTCACATGCAAACTGTTTTGTCACCACACTGCAATTGCTGCTGCTGTTTTTCAAAATGGAACCTCCTTCCTCTTCATGTTAATAGCTAATAGCTGAAGCTGAATTTTACAAGAGAAATAAACTTCTCCGTTTAATAAGTCTGATCTTTTAATAGGGATTCCCATCAAAGCAGGATATATTTTAAAGTAGTTGGAAATTTGCATCATTGCAAATTTTGAATCTGTTTTAGATGTCCCATTCACATTGCATTCACTGAGTTGCAGTGCAGAATATGTATTAATTACAAAATCTCATTTCTTACAGTGGTTTGAGGTTTGATTCTTTTTTCATGCTGGAATGAAAATGACGGGACCATATTGATTTCAGCTGGGTTACTTCTGATTTAGAGTACTGGTCTCTTATCAACAAGAAGCAGGTAGAGCGAAGAAAGCAGTCCCATTGACTTAATGACGGCTCTTGCCTCCTCCTTTCTCTTACTAGTTTCTCTTGTGTCTCAGCCTGGATGGCGTGCTCTTTGGGACAGGATGCAGGTCCTATCTATATCCTCTAAATGAATGTTACACTTCTAATACTGTGGATGAGATACTCTCAATATAGCCCTAATTCTTCTCCCACTGAAATCAGTGCTAAAAACCCCATTGACCCTTATAATGCCAGAAATGTCAGTTCTGCTGATCTGATTATTGTTAGAGCGTATGGGAGTATTATGAATTACAAAGGAAAAAGGACAAAGTAAAATACTGTAATTATGTGGCCTATTCAGCATCATTGGCTCTAGCGAAAATTAAGATTTATTTCCATATACGGTTCCAGTATCACTTTTCCTGATTAGTAGTTATAGCTTCCTGTTTGGATATAATGATTTAATTGCAGATATGATATGTTGACAGTGGATATTTTCCAGTTGCTGCTGATTGTGAGCATTGTATCACTGTTGTGTGTGAAAAATATCTATGTGTACCTTTTGAAAATAAAGGGCTGGGATTTCAGCTGGTGTACGTTGATGGGATTCCACTTATTTCTTTCCCTAGGATTTTATGCATCGACTGAGATACTAGCCCAGAGAGAAAACTAAACACAGCTGAAGTGAATACTTGCATGATTCCTTTGAAGTATGTTGCACACCTCTCAGGCTTTTTTTAACTTCTTTTTACTTATTTGCGAGTTTGGATCTAGAATTTAGCTAAGCAGTTCCTGATAGTGGACATTTTAAACACTACTTTCCTGTGATAACACAGTAGAATTATTGGGAACGTTGAAAGTGTTACTTGCTTCTCAGAATTTTTAATTGCTTAATACAGCTAATAGTAAAAGTACAGACTGGATAAATTAGCAATTGAGAAAGTGTGGTTGTATATGGAGCGCATAAAATAATTCTTTTGTGTTATTATTTAAAGCAAAAGGCAAAAAAGATTTGGAGAAGATTAAAAAAAAGAAAATTCCAGTCCTATCTGCCAGGCCTGGCTATCTTACAGGGACACCACTTACAGAAAATGAAGAAATAGATAGAATTACTAATCACTTAAAATATGTTAGCCAATAAATTTCTGTGTAGGAGAGATTCAACAGGGAGCTCCACTGATATGAGTAGAATTGCTAGGAATAGGAGAAAAAAAAAGATTAGCCTTAGCAGCTATATTCTTTGATTGTTCAAAATAGCGTAAACTTCTAATTCAGTTTTATTTTTAATGCCATGTAAACAAGGTTTTAGCTGTGTTTATACAGGGACGCACGAAAGTTCATTTGAAGTAGCTGAAGGTGTGAATTATAATTAAATTAACTAAACCTCATTGTAGTCCCGTGTCAGCACTTTCAAAACTGAAGTAAACTATTATTTCATTTACTTTAATTCACGGTAATGTTTTCATTGTGACTTAAAGTCACTGAGTTTAGTCTACTTCAGTTCTGAACAACGGTGTCTATCCATAAAGTTTAATGTAGATTAACTGATGCACTGTAAAAATTAGCTTTTTTTTTTTGTTGAGGAATGATACCACCAACCATTAGTTGAACATTTGAGAAGAACATTTGAGCATTGCTTTTAGAGAAATGCACTTCAAAATAAACTTTTTGTTTCCCTTAAATGGGATACACCTATGATCTTTCTCCTTAACTGTATTCGGAAATCACCTCTGTGTTTCTTTCTCTCTGGTCTCTTTCATAATACTCAGTGGGTGCTTGGACAGGACACTGGCTTAGGAAACCACCCTTCTGTTGTCCTCAGTGCTACCTCCAGCTACTCATTCCCATCCATGCGTGGCCACCCAGCGCCACTGCTTTTGTACCAGTAGAAGAGTTTAGAATCCTGTTGGTAAATTTGATCAAGGAAGGAAGGGTGTCCTTGGTGCAGGGGGATAGTTTTTTTTCCCATTCATGCCATTTCAGAGGTCTGGTTTGCAAAGTAGCCTCCTAAACAGGGGGATGGGGACAAAGAGGTTGTGGAAGGTACTTTAGCTGTACCACGTGTGTCGTCAAACTGTAGCTCAAGAGGAATACAGCAATACATTCAATGCTGTGTCTATATAAACCAGATGTGATAATTTTAGTACTAGGCAGGACTATCTATACTGCAGGCATGGGCTTGCACTCCTTCTGTGCTTCCTGTTTCAATATAATTTTGATGCTGCTTTTTGTTATTGTAGGTTGAAAAGCTTTTTTAGTTAATTTAATTCTTGGCCAGTGAGTAACTTCATTTTTTGTTGGAGGAACATGTTTTAATGCAATTGTAGATTAAAGTATAGCAAGGATATCAACATTTTTGATCCTCTGGCAGAACTCACTCATGAAAGTTAAAGTATATTCCATGACTCTAGTGTATTCTGTAGGTTGACAGTTTCTGACAAGACTTCCTGGAAGCAGTTTTGGGCACTCTTAGTAAAACTGATGTAGATGGGGAAGAAGTTGCTTGGCTTACTTGCCCTGGAAAAATGTTTTTCTTAGCTGGCTTTGCAGTACTGCTTTGATAAGTGGTCTGATCACAGCTGTTCTTTCAATTTGAGGTAGCTGTGCAGCTTGGCTCACTGGTACAAATTAATTCTGACCCAAATAGAGTTAACCCTCATCAAAATTGCCTTATACAATGTTTACCATGATCAATAAGGTGGATTTACCTACTCCTTATTTTGTGCTCTGCTGCTTGTCTGACTGCCCATCCAGGAGAGCGATCACTTTTCTTCCTTAAGGCCCTTTCTCATGTGTTACTCTGTTGCACAGCTTAAAAAAAATATTGCAAACCTAGTTGGACGGATGTTCTAGCTTTTCTATTCAGTAGTCTTCCTTTCTTACGGGACTCTTCACTTCTTTGTAGCTTGCTGATGGTGTTTTACCAGTGGTTCTCACTTCCTCCTCTGTCACTCACCATTGCAAACATATGCAATACCTTCCTCCTTCTGACCCTTGCCCAAGCTTTTTCGTTTGAATGTTAAGCAATGTCAAGATAATATGTGATAGCAGCATTTGTGTTAGCAGTGTGAAGGAAAGGGGGGAAAAAGGTGGTGTGTTATAGTCAGTGAGTCAGCATCTGTCAGATGGTGTCTGGTGGCTTAAGGTTAAGTATACAAATTTCTGGGAAGACAAACACACTGGATTTGATAGCCGGAGCCCCAGAGCCTGATTTCCACCTTAACTAAATGTTTTTCTTAGTAGCTCTAAATCTTTGGTGAGATACAGCAGTCATGTATAAAACTGTTGCACAAGAACATACTGTAGGCGGAAGCGGGGAGGATCTGCACCCAGGAGTAGGAATGAAATACAAAAGAGGGAGGTGGAGGCAAGGCTGCTGTTTCCTGAGCCCTGGGAAATGAAGGCATTCAGAGGAACGTAGCTGCAAGAATTTGATGCCAAAATATTTTGCTATTTTTTCCTCACTCATCTTCTATAGTGGAATTTCCCATTTATCTTTAGAAGAAAAAGTAAGTTATTCAATGTTGATCTGTTTCAGATCTCAGCACCACTCATCTAAGTTGGGAGCTGTTCTTTCAGCCAACCAATCAACTTCATACAGATAAACTGAGAAAGGAGTTTGGTCCTGGAATTGATGTTTCAGTTCCTGGTTATAGGTCTGAAGTCTCCCCTGAAAGTAAGATGCATGTCTGGAGACTTATTCGCCCTTTGCACTTGTTTAACCTCTTTGCATTTATCAGTCACTACCTTTTATTAGTTGTGAGCGTTATCAGGTTTGGATGGTGGGGTAGTTAATTTTTTTGAAACGAAGAGGCTCAATCCCTAGCAGGACTGAGAGAACTAAGACTGCGAAAGGGATAAAAGACTTTCTCCCTTTAAATAATCTTCTTTTCTTAAAAAAAGTCTAATACAATAAAAGAGCCTCAAGTTTAATCAATTCGGCATTACTAAAAACATCTTTCAAAATCCTTTAGCACTTTTCACTGTACTCCTGTTTCTACTACTCTTCAAGCTATCTGCTTTAGAATTCAAGTAATAAAATAATTTTAAAAGCATTAATTTTTTTGGGGGGGATTAAGTTTACTGTTCGACATTTATAGTCTAAATCTGTTGGGATTTTTTTGCAAGTTCCTAGGTTTTGGTTGTGCAGTAACTGGACTTTGTTTTCATGTCATGACAGACTCTGGATTTTTTTATTTATTTGATGTTAGAAATTATCAAAACACATTTCAGAAAACCATATTCTCTGATTAATTTTTTGTTATTGACAGAGGTGAAGGGATCATATTACATTATTCTTTTTGGTAAAGAGGGGCTACATGTTTTAATGCCAGAATGTTAAGAAGAATATAACAGGAGGTTGCTTGCTGAAAATGTAAAACCAAATGATCATTTTTGTGTGTGTGTGTTTTTGATTAATTTTCATGTTGAGTGACACTGCACTGGGCTCTGTGAACTCTATTTCTGCCTTCCCCATGACAAAGAAAATGTTTAGAGGTGACATTACAGTGAAGGAGAAAGGGGGATTTGTAGAAGAGTGCTCTTGAATCTTGGGTTGCTAAAGAGGTTTTTGTGCCATCTTTTCTCCTCACACATCCTGTAGGATTATAGCTGAAAGTTAGGAAGGTGGCTGAAGTGTGTCTTCATGCTCCAGCATACTCCAGTTGATGGAACAGCTTTTGTAGGTGATAGACTTGTGAGTTTATGATGGGAAGCAGCCTTGCAGCCAGATGGTTCTGGGCATATGTGTTTATGAGAAAGTGGCTTTAAGTCACTTTACATCCTTTGGCGCTGTGCTGAGCACAGCTTAGATTCAGGCAGCTGTATCTTTGGTGTCGTCTCCTTCTCAGTTCTGTGGCTTGCATCTCTCTTCTGTTTGCTTCGGTTCTTTTCTATTCAGTGTAAAGGCAAAGGGGTGGCTAATACTCCTGCCCTGGAGGGTTGCAGTGAATGAGAACATGTCTTCTGCCCCTTTGCAAGCTACTTCAGACTTAGATACGGGTCCCCCGAAGGAAAAATGGGTTGAATTCCTGCTTGTTCCATCCTTAGAACAGACAAGCAGGGTATGTATCGATCTTTGGCTCCTATTTTAATATTCCTGGGATGTGTTTTGATGCTGATGTGTATAAGCCTTTTACCTTCTTTTTTAAGTTAAGTGCCTGTCCATGAAAGGTACTTCAAGAAAGGCTGACAATTTGGTAATGAAAGTTCAGGCTGGGTCATGGTAACCCTAGCTAGCTTTGAAGTCAAGAGCTTGGATGGTGGTAACAAAATGTAAGTTTGCAGCAAAGCCGGGAGTGGTTGGTTCTGGTGGTGTTCTCAGTATAAAATCAAGCTCTGGTATGAGGACACATACGATACAGATCTGTAAAAGCATGAATGTGTTGGGGAGGGTGAAGTAGGGAACTGTGCTTTCTAGTGCCAGAAGTAAGGAGCAGCAGATGAAATCCAGCAGGCGGGTGTATGCGTTCAGAAAACAACTGGCCAAATTCACAGACGATAACTATGAAATACATTAAAGATATTAATCTGCTCAGGATTCCTTGTGCCATAAAGTGCTGGATGATGGGAGAGCATACTGGGGAAGCATCACTGTCTGCTTGTCCTGTTTTATATGCTTTCCAAGTGTCTGCTGCTGGTTATTGTTTAAAACAGCATACTGATATAGGAGGATGTTTGATGGGACCTGGTTCAGTAACCTTTTGTGCGTGTAGAAAGTACACTCAGATTTTGGATTGCAATGTAGGCTTACTATTGGAAGCATATTTTGATGCACACTGTCACTTAGGACTGCTTTTCCAGTAGTGTGCATTCTGTAACACTCCTAGTTTGATGCTATGTATCTCAATATTACAGAGAGACCTAGATAGATTGGATCATTGGGCCAACACCAATGGTATGAGTTTCAACAAGGGCAAGTGCCAGGTTCTGCACTTGGGCCACAATAACCCCATGCAGCGCTACAGGCTTGGGGAAGTGTGGCTGGAAAGCTGACTGGAAGAAAGAGACCTGGGGGTTCTAATTGACAAGCGGCTGAATATGAGCCGGCAGTGTGCCCAGGCGGCCAAGAAAGCCAACGGCATCCTGGCTTGTATCAGAAATAGTGTGACCAGCAGAAGTAGGGAGGTGATTGTGCCCCTGTACTCAGCACTGGTGAGGCCACACCTGGAGTATTGTGTCCAGTTTTGGGCACCTCAATACAAGAGAGATATCGAGGTGCTGGAGCGAGTGCAGAGGAGGGCAACGAAACTGGTGAAGGGGCTGGAAAATAAATCATATGAAGAGAGGCTGAAGGAGCTGGGACTGTTTAGTATGAGGAAGAGGAGGCTGAGGGGAGACCTCATCACTCTTTACAACTACTTGAAAGGACACTGTAGAGAGGTTGGTACTGGTCTCTTCTCACAGGTAATTAATGACAGAACGAGAGGGAATGGCTTCAAGCTCCAACAGGAGAGGTTTAGACTGAACATTAGGAAAGAATTCTTCACAGAAAGAGTGGTTTGGCATTGGAATAGGCTGCCCAGGGAGGTGGTTGAGTCACCATCCCTGGATGTGTTTAGGAGCCATTTAGATGCGGTGCTGAGGGATATGGTGTAGGGGAGGACTTTGTAGAGTAGGGCAGATGGTTGGACTTGGTGATCCCAAGGGTGTCTTCCAACCTAGACGATTCTATGATTCTAATATAGCTTTCATGAAATAATGAAAAAATGGATGATCAAATTGTATGATACCAGGTCTGTACTCACATGTTGTGTTTACCATTGTATTTTCTCATTTCATTGTAAATGTTAGGATTTCTTTGTTTATCCTTTATGTGATAAACATGTTAGAGAGGAGGATAATAAATTTTTAACTGAGTGACAAGCCACATCTGAACCTCACAATCTGTGTACTGGGAGGAAAAAAAAAAAAGAAAGAAAAAAGAAAAGGACAGAAGCATTTAATCCCTTTGCAGTCTTTCTGGACAATAAATGTAAAAGTCAAATTTAATGTCTAATGCTAGATTGGTAAACAGGATTATTGCCTGGATGGAGTAGGTCCTCAAGTGTTCTACCCATTTTATTTTGCTGCGTAACAACTCTGAAAGGAATTCTAAGAAGGACCAATAGGGGCAACATTTTCTAGTACTGCTTAGAATGCACATGTATATTTGTTGTTATTTATTTACCTGTCCCACTTTTGTTTATTGATAGTTTAGCTTTCTAATTTGCAATTCAACTTCTTTAGCTTTGAAAGCTATTGAATATTTCACTGTGCCTTAAATGATTCTGTATTTTCAGACAAAATGGAAGCACAATGTGCTATAGGTGCGGACTATATAATATTGTCTTTTTTCCAAGTTAGTCTCATGACATTGTTAAGACTCAGCACTGCATTTACAGAGTCAGTGTTCTCATTTAGCCTTTCTAGCCTGTGATTAAATGGGAGTTGCTGCTTGTTGTACTATGAGTTGGCTGACAAAAACTAAATCCGTCACAGGTGCTACAGTTTGTGTATCAGAAAATTTGCTTTCCAAATACTAATTATTCCCAAAGTGTCTTACTTCACACAAAGCACAGATAACAGAGTCAGCAAATTTGTCCCAGTTTTACTTCACTTGTGCTGTAAATTAGGGTTTATCTCCTACCATTGTGTAAAGTGAAGATGGCAGATATTCAAATGCAGGAGAACCCATTGATTTACAACCTCTGATGTGTTTTTACACTTAATTCTTCCAATCAAAATGCTTGAAATGTATGTTATTGCTGACATTCACTTCTGTAATTGAATGAGCTGTTGTCTAGGGATATAGGATGGCGGGAAACTAACAGTGTTGTCTCTCCAGATGTCGTTTAAATTGGAAGCGTTTTATCTCTGAAAGTCCCAGACCTAACCTGGTCATGTACTTAAACTATTAATTTGGGAAGGTAATTTAATATGATGGTAGCTTATCAGGAATTATCTTTCTGGTTGCTATGGGAGAAGAAGGGACCTTCAGTCATTGAAACTGCAGCTGAATAAGTAAAAGCATTCTGTTTTAACCTCTTTAGACTCTGAGCCATGTATGCCGTCAAAGCTCCTGTGCACCAGCATGGACTTGGGTTCCCATCACCCCTCTTCCACCTCTCCCTGTCATGGAGAGCCTTTGTGACAACTTGTTATAGCCCCAGTTGCCAGTATGATGCATTTTGACATTGAAGTGCCAGGATCTCCCTAGATAAGAGTTTGTAGTTTGGGTAGGCTATTGCTCAGTTAAATCTTTTGTAACAAATCTAGCTGTCATGCCAGTGAGCAAATTTTTGACACTAGATGCAGAATGACCTGCTAAAATAGCAACTGGAACTGTGCTTTATCAGTGTCTTCTTTCATTGTCAAGAATTTCCTAGGAACCCCTTAGCAGATTAGACAAGTATTTTAAATGTATATTCAAAATATTTAGCTTATAGTGACTTACGCAGAAAAGGAAGAGCATTGAATGCTGTAAATTAAATTTTTAGCAACAACTTTTGCATTGTAAACTAGGTTAAGAAACTGTTTATTTACTCCCTTAGGATGAACATATTGTATATATCTAGATTTCTGACAAATGCAAACATTGATGTGATTTAACTTCTAATAGCAGTGATTCACAGCTCTAGTTGTTTGGCTTGTGTATAGTAATACTGATTTGTATTTTTATTCTATTTCTCTAGGACTATTTAACCATTCACAAGTATGGCAATGCAGCCAGAAATGATCTCTGGAACACATTGTCAAAGGTAAAATGCTTTAATCTATTGCACTGAGGGAGAAGCGGGAATTTACCGTGGTATTTTTCTTGGAGGGGTCAGGAGTGAATAGTGCATATTGAGATCTTCAGAACCCCAAAGCAAATATAAAAATTGATGCAAAGAAATTCCATTTGAGTTAACCTAGTGGCAACATCAAAGTATGTTTTTTGCAGCATTTCTATTATTTATTATGTTAGAATATATTTCCTTGCTTGTGCTATGTCACTGATGTGCAGTAAAAGATGGAATTCATGGAATTTGCTGTCATTGACTTTAGTGGCAGCACGCTGAGGCCTATAAGCTGGAAAGCACATGAAAGTGCTGAGCTTTGGCATGTACAGCACGTGTGTCTGTGACTTTGTATGGAGTTATGATTTGTGTGCAGGACAAAACTATTAAAGCTTTAAGGCTTGGTGTAAACAGATAACTATTTACTGTAATATTTGGCATGCTGTAGAGACTTATAGTTGCTATGCCCATGCTCCCTTTCATTGCTGTGCCCAAGCTCTAGAGAGTTTAATTTTCATGAAGTGAGCCAAGCATACCAGAGTTTCTCTCCTGCAGAGCCAGTCTGGGCACTCCAGAATAAAGACAGAGTGTGAGCCAGTGCAGAGTACAGTCAGAGAATTTGGGCACAAGAACAAACTCAAGCCATGTGTGAACATGGTAGTTCACCAAAGCTGGGATTCAGCTGGAGGTCAAGACATCTGCATTTACCTACACAAGCAGGTATATACATACAAGCTAGGTGTCCAAACTCCAGTTGTTGTCAATGAGGACTGGATTCAGTTGCCTGTCATAGACATATAACAACGTTTAACTTAGTTTATCCTTCCTGGCTTCCAGCTGCCACGTGAGATAAGTGTAAGATAGACTGCTGTAGGTCCACCATTTCTGCAAGGATGTGTTGAATATTTTGGGACATCTCATTTGATACTTGGTGAATAGGAACAACTGTAAAACCAGAAATCTAGTTAATACAGCCAGCAGAGCATAGAGAGCAAGTCAGTTGACTAGCCGCTACACGATTATTTAAAAGAAGCCCAAACCACTAACTGTTGACCAGGGACTTGAGATAGTTGTTCAGGTAGAGGCAACTAGTGCCAGATTAGGAGCAGTAGGGTATTCAAGACATTCAGGTGTGTCTAATCAATTTCAGGCAAGATCTCTGAGGAAATCTGTACCCTTGAGGAGTGGCAGGTCAAGGTCAAATGACATTAGCCACCTGTGCGTGGGCAGCTGAACTGACTCCTGTCTCTGTACTGACTGTTCATGAGAGTTGAGATGTGTGACGTACAGTCAGGTTCAAATCTATATCTTAATCTGAAGTTGAATGCCACTAGAAAAGTCTTTCTTGCTTCTCACTTGTGTCTTCCTCTATTAAAGTTCTGAGTGATGGGAGATGTAATCTTGAAAGAACAGCAGAACCCACAGCTAATAAAATAGAACAAAAATGAGACTGTATTCTGGTCCATAACCACTACGGTTATACTGTATGCTCAAATCTATTGTTAAGGCTAATAATTCTGTTTGCCTCACCTGCAATCATGTTAGTTGCCAGCCGCTTTGTTCCTAATTCATTGCAATTGCAGCTTCAGTTGTGGAGACGTTGTGCTGGGTTCTGCTTGTATTCATTGGAGGTTGCTCAGTCTTTGATCTAGGATTGCTTGGCAGCTAGGGACATTTCCGTTGCTGAAGAGGAAATGGTGCTTGTCATTCTCCTCATACGCAGTCTCATCTCCCATGATGCCATAGTATCTCTTTTTGTTTCAGATGAAAACCCACTTGTAAAACAGCATTTTTATTGACATACGGTATCAAATATGAACACATTAATCCTCCATGTGTTATGACAGGTGCAGTTTATGAAGGAGCTGGGGATATCTTTTTATATATGACCTCACTTTGGACATGAAGGACACTATTTTCAAATAAATAGTAATTTGATTTTCAGAACAGAGAAGCTCTGTACTTTTTGAAATCAGGCCCTTTGAATATGCCTTATTGTACGTACCCTAGATCAACTAACACTGAGTCCTTTTGAACCTTAGCTGGTCAAGAATATCTTTTGGAAACAGCCACCAAGTATTTCTGTGGCTCTTATTAAAACACTGTAAAGCAAGTTGTTTCTTCTGTTACAGCAAAAGTGCCTGAATTATGTGGGAAGCGTGACTTTCTGACTATCACTCTCCTCTCTGGCAAGATTGCTCAACATTTATTTTTAAGATAGACAGAGACTGTTACTTAAATTATGTGAGGTGTGTGTACTGGGTGTAAGTGTGCATGTGTGCATGTGTGGTGGTTATTTAAACCTCTAAAATTAATTATGGTCTCTGGGACAAAAAAAAAGGAGTTTTATATGTATATGTTGCTTCAACATATTGAAACTTTTCTTTTTTCTTGAAGGCTTTAAAAAGGGTAGGAAAATCTGTAAATATCCAAGAAGTAATGGATCAGTGGACACTACAGATGGGTTATCCTGTTATCACTATCTTGGGAAATGAAACTACGGACAATGTCATAGTGATCTCCCAAGAACGTTTTGTTTATGATAGTGATGCTAAACCCAAGGATTCTGCGCTTGGAGACAACAGGTACTTACATTTCTCAATGAATATCTTTCAAGAGGCTTAGTTGTTTAAGTAAGTGCTTCATGTGTGCATTTTTATGAAGATGGCTTTTCAGAAATCTCTGAGCTTTGCTTGGTATCAATAGCATGTGGTGACCCTTCCATTAGAACTGTGGTAAAGATGAGGCTAGTTAAAAGAATCGAAAAAAAATCATTAGAGTAACAGATCAACAAGATAAAACTTTTAATGTGCCCATTTTCATCCTGACAGTTCCCTCTGTGAATACATTTTACGTTACACATCTGTTTCCTCTCCTTTTTTTTTGATTTTGTCACACTTCATGAAGAAATTCGGAATGTGGTTGGAAGGTCTGGTACTTATTTTTAAGTAATTATTTGGAGTGGACCTCTCCATGCTCATACATGTATGTATGAGTATGCAGGTGTAACTGCGTGTTGGGTATATACCTCACTTAACTCAGGAAGCAGTCAAGAGCTTAACTGTACCTCTGTACAAGGCAGGGGGTTCCAGCTGTTCTAGTTTTGAACCCAGCTGAACTGGTCCTAAGGGGACTGTTACATTGGCAGAAATCAGCAGGCACTTACGCATCTCTGCCCCTACCCTTTTTCCACTTAAATTATTCCATTCCTGCTCCCAGCTGACTCCACACACTTCCTTCATCCCAGAGACAAGCTGACATTCCTGGCTGATGCTGGGTAATCCTCATCCTATTGTTTGAAGCAGTTTTTGCATCATATTTTAAGGCCAAGGATATAGAGCTGTTGCTAAGAGAATTGCAGTTTAGCCTTAGAAGCTTCTGTAAAGAGGGCATGCTGTCAATCTTGGGTACTCCGTGTTTGTCCAGTAGATATAAATCAGTAAGAGGTAAAATTTAATACTAAATTTTGCTTGACACATCTGGATCGTATAGGATATTCCTGTTGAGGAAGGCCTAAAAATATAGTTACCTTCACTGGGAAATGTTTAGAAGTGCCTTATCCTTTTTTAGAACATGGATATTATGGAACTCAAACATGACACAGAGTAAATTGTTGTTTTTCTGGCTGTATTGGAACAACCTAGCAGGGTATTAGGCATCTGTTTAAGTTCTGGTCTGAAATTAGTTCCTTTGTGAGAAAGAGATAAAACAAGTGAATGTGGACTGTTTGAAGTGTTCGTGACTCAGAGTTCAGTGCAGCGTGAGAGAGAGTCTCCCTTACTCACTTGAAAATTTCTTTTGTGCAATTGTATATACCTGTAGTATAATGTGACTGGATTTTACTACTCAGAAAAACAGAGATTAGTAGGTTTTGGTTGATTAAAAAAGAAATGTTAAGCCTTTTAAGTATTGCAGACTTTTGAAATTAGATTTGCTAGATACTCAGTATTGATTGTAATAACTGCTGCTGTAATTCATGAGTAAAGACTATTGAATGTGTAAGTCTTTTGTAAGGTGGAACATCAGGGATGAGAATTACACTTAGTTTTATTTTTGTATGATGTTAATTCAGAATTCAAACTGCATCTTGAGATATGTGGAAGGGTAGTGTTCTGCACCAACAGGGCAATTACACTGGGTTTCTTAGGAGATTTTGGCTGTGGATTCTATCACAAGTCTAATTTCTAAACATTGGAAGTATGATTTAGTGCTAGAGAGAGCACAGAAAAAGATATCAGCATGGGCCCTGCCAGGAATTTACTGTCCTAACAGGCAGTTCAATACATGTAATATGTATCTCTGTCCTGTTCTGCCCTCTTCAGATTTGTTTTTCTCTTTGCTTCCATGTCCTTTTCACCACAAATGGGAAGGAGCCCCTTGCTAATGGAAGACTTTACAGATGGGATGTTTACTACAGCCAGTTAGATGATGGAGCTAGTTTGCTGCTTCCTAGTTAATGTTATTTGAAAGTCATGTGACATAAGCATAAATACCGAAGAACAGGAACCGTATACATTTAGCCAAAGGTGAAATTTGGCTTTGCCATTCACCTTTCAAATACCATCCACCAATTTATATTAAAGTCCTATGGCTTAGTTATAAATTAATGTTTAGATTGTTACAACAATGACCATGGAATTTGTTGGTGCATTGCCCACAGGCAATGTGGCTTGATATGTACAATGGCTCTGTATCATTAAATGTCCTTTCATACCATCAAATTAAGTAGAAAAACAAGAATGGCATACTGAAAGTAAATTTAATCTTTCTCCCAGCAATGACCTCGATATTCGTCATGATTTTTGTGTTTTTTTTTCCATTGGAAGTCACTGTTGATTCAATTATTGTGAAAGCAGTAGAGAGGGAAAATCACATTGATGTGGTGTCATCTGATAATTCATGACACACTACTCCACGGTTGTATGACATGACAGAAAGGGGCCAGTTTTATTTTGAATACACAAAGGGGGTTGATAACTGGAATGGAAGCAGCACATTGATGGATGTTCAGTGCTATTGTGAAGTCCAGCGCCCCGGCTCATTCTACAGGTAGTTATGGTCACGTAGTTGCCAAGTAGCTCACTAACTGGATCAGTGGGGCCTGATAGCACAGGTAGATGTTACGGGAGGCACAGAAGTATATATATACAGACATATATAATGTCAGCCTGCAGGCTTTGGGGGTGTTACATATCAGTGGCCTAATTCACAGTCCAATAAAGTCGACGCTCATCTCCCCTTCATGACCCATGAATTAGGCATTGGACGCATGGCTCCCTGGGGCACCATAATAGGCACTGTAAATAACGGGGAGCAAATGGTATTTATGCTGCATTTGAGGCCCTGCGCTTGCAGAGCAGGCGACATTGGCTTCCTTAGGGTGGTTTATCTATGGATTAATCGTGACGATCATTTTAAACACCATAAATAGTAGAGCTGCACAAAACACAAAAAATTGTACCAGTCCAGGCCTTTCTAGGAGTTTATCATCTAAACAGACAACACAATATGCACTGGAAGGCTCTGGGGAAAGCTCTTAAAGCATCCATCTGCCACATAGTCTTTAGTTATCCAGAGGTGGGGCTGTAGTTCGGCATGGCACAGCAATAAACGTCAGTTCTATTGCCTGCAAAGTGATGAGGAGTTTAAACTTCTGCTGCAGACCCTCTCTAGGCAAATTTAACTTTCCTTTCCTTTAGAAAGAGTCACTTCAGAGTAGGTGTTTCAGATCTATCAGCTGCATAAGAATTGCAAATACAGAGAGGCAACTGAATATTTCAGAATCATTCTAGTTTTATAAAAATGCCTGTGCTTTTCTTTATGCTATGCATTTATGCAGCAATTAACTCTTAAAAATGAAATGTGAAGCAGCTTATTTAATTTATTTCTCTGAAATCATATAGAGGAATATAGAAGCAGCAAGTAGATTTTTCTAAGTGATAAATGGTAAAAGTGAAAATTATTGATACCTTTGGCAGAGGTTTACTCCTAGTTCTGCCTAGTCCATTACTGTTAAGTGTCTTTAATTCTGCTGCAGAAGAGAATGATTGCATATAGTTGATTTTCCCACCTCATGTACGGTTGGACTACTTGTCTTTCTATACCTGCAGAAAAATGTGTTTTAAGGGCCATACATATATAAACTGTGATTTATTTGTGTGTGTTGAATTGACTGTATGGCATACTAGGCTCTAACATTTGGCCTGAAATTACAGGAGGTATACAATTCTGCTTCTCTGCAAACTGAGCATAGATTTTACTTGACACTTACGCCTTTACATGATCCATACTTCTCATTTTATGAGAGAATAAAACTAACAATGACAGACATTTTTTCTAGGAACACCATTCCTCAGAAGGGCCAAAATCACTGGGCTTTGATTTGAATGTCAAAGCCTGAGGTTGGTACAATGGTTCAGTAGCAATTTCAGCTTATCCAAGCAAAAGTTTAAAACTCCTGTAATAACTGCATAATTCATATTCTTCCCTCAAATAACAATCCTTTAGTTATGTGTAGGTTCAGTCCTGGACTCCTCTATACCCCTGTGAGAACAGATTATGCCCTTATAATATAAGGCTACAGGGGATGAGGTGATATTCCATCTGACAAGGTTCAGTGGGTTTCCCTGCTGACAGAGAAAATGATGATTTTAAGGCACCAGTCTCATCCATCATTACAAGAATGGCTCACAGATATGACAAGAAATCTTATGAAAAATAATCTGTGGTCTAGACAATAAACTAATCAGTTTTGATGAAATCCATAAACCTTTTATATACTGCATTGAAGAGCAGACCAAAGCTTTCTGGTTATGGGTGTAAGTTTTGCCTTTTAAAAATATACTGAGCTTGTGTCTTCAAAAGTGGAGAAATAACCTTTCCAATGTTATCAAAATAATTAAGTTCATGTTGCTGAGGTAATAGTCACTTGTATAGTGTTCTTATCATGCACACAGTTTCTGTAGCTAATCTTCGCTTGTTTATGATAATATCCTGAAGGGAAATGTCTCGCCAGGTGTTGAACACAGCTAGCTGTGAGAAAAGAGAGAAAAGGAAGAGGTACAAATTGGGATATGGACAGGGTATTCATATGTGCTGTAGTGTGATAATCCTTGGTGCTTTTCTCTGTGTGGTTGGACTAGGGAAAATTCAGACCAACGGTGCAAGCCAGGGACATGACCAGCAAAAGTAGAGCTGTACAGACTCATGGGTCTAACACCATGTAGTAATTACGACAACTGAAAGGCTTTACAATGAGCGGCAGAGCTGCTCAGCAGTCGCTCCACTCCAAGATGAATGATTAACTGCAGAATTCATTTCCCTTCAAGTCTCTTCTGAATTTCCTCCACAAAGCTCATTTATTCAGGCTTTGCCTGAAAAAGGGCTGTGCTTGTCCCTTTACTGAAAATGATTTGTACAGTGAAAGCATAGCTGTGTTTGAGTATTGCCATGTGTATTCTTAATTATTTGTATGGTGTTATCACTTGAGCAGTGATGGGGAACTCACTCTGTCCACTTACCAGCTGAGGGGCTGGTTAAACATAAACCAAAATGTTAGGAGCACAAGGGGAATGCTGATAAGTATCTTTGATGTCTTCTTAGAGCAATCATGGAATAATGTAGCACATGTAGTATTAATTATATAATAAAAAGGACCATAATACGGACAAATGTTGTTCCATAAGCTGAGGAAAAAAGGCTAACAAAATATAAATAGAAAAACAAGTACTCATTTACCTCCCTGTCTCTGGAAAATATCCTCTAATCTTCCATTTTCTCATGTCCTTTGAGTGTTTTCTTGTTACGCCTTTCATCTTTACTATACCTGAAAGATTACGCTTATATCAGCGTTTCTCCTAGAAACAACTTTTGTGTTGCTACCTTGGGAGTAGATGTGGTTCTTCTTGACTGTCCTGAGTGCCTCTATATTGGCTATAATAATGACGAAGGGAATGGGCTCCAGGAGAGGAAGACACATGTATTAGGCATAGAGGAAATGGAATTATCAGGAATGAGATTAAGAAATCAAGAATTCTTAGTGAAGCACAGAACTATGTATGAACACAGCCAGATATTGATTTAACCAGGTTTTTTTGCTGCTCGAGCAGGGACTTGAAAATACCTGTTCTTGCAGAAGAATGGGAAAGTGTGGGGTGCTCCTTCTCTTTACATGTACACTGGTGTTTAGTAGAGGACAGCTCTGTGACACCAATAGATTTTGTCCTTCAGTGTGTATAGGGACAGTCCTTAACCCCAGCAGCCTGAGAGAGGATGATGCTGTGCAGAGTGCTGCTCCTCCAAACGAGCAGGCAGAAGAGCTGCTTCTGCAAGTGACCTGGAGGAAGCCAGCCTGCCTCAGGAGCGTGCAGAGGAGCGCCTTTGCTGTTGGATGCTGGTGTTTGCCAGCCCAATGCTTGTGCCACACACTGCCTGCAACAATAGGCTCTAGAAGCCACTGGAGAGTCCCCAGACTTTCGTCTTGTCTTTTTTATTTTTTAGAGGCTTTTCTGATCATTGCATTATTATTAAATCAGAATGGGAAGAGATTTTAAAATTTGTGCCTGCACATTTCTGCGCTGATGTCTCTTCAGCAAGATTTTGCTGCTAGCAAAGATATCAGAAATGCCAGCTTTAATTTAACACTTTATTTCCAGAACCATTTCACAGCTTCTATTTGCGGGAAAACCTTCCCACTAGGCAAACATCCAGGATGCTCTGGTGTGCAGGATATGGGTAACTTTCAGTGTTAGAATTTGCAGAATGCTAAAGATGACAAAATTGGTGTATTGTGTCATTGCTTCCTGTGCGGTGGCAGCACTCGTATCCTGACAGAAGTTAGGCTGACAGGGAAAAGCTGCTGCTGTATTTTATTATCACTGCAGACTGTGTCACTTTCCTCATCTTATTTGCTAATACTAATTCTCAAGAATTACTTGATACCCAACCTAGTTAATTAACTCAAATTAATTAAATCCGTTTCATGGTGAGAGAAGGAGCATGTACTTGAGGGCAGCGCTGTTTTAATTCAGAGTGAGGTGGGGAGGCGAAGAGGAGAACCAGGGCAGCGGTGCTGGTGGGGAGCTGCCTAACATGCTAGGGGAGGGAAAGGGAGCGCTGCGTGTCAGGGTGCAGATATGAGCACAGTCTGGGAGCGTTAAAATTTGTGTAGCTGGAATAGGGAAATATGGGGAACCGGGGAAATGGAGAAGGTGGTTAAGATGGGGGCTTTAGTGAAGTAAAGCAGCAGCCTGGGGAAAGCCCAAAACAGCATTTGGCAGAGACAAGGCTAATGGGAAGGATGAAGGTGGATAAATGTCATATTTTGTTGGCTTTGTAAAAATCAGAAATGTAGATTCCCCATTGTAGATCAGAGGTTGAAACTACTAACATGCTCTCTTTTTTGTCTCTTCGACCTTTTGCTTTCTTAAGCTGATAGTAATAGGGTTTTTTCCCCTTATCTCTGTATGTGAGCCTTCATGGTCAATAGTAGAATCTCACGTTTTATGGAGAAGATATTTTAGTGAGGGACTCTTAGGGAGGTTTACTGAGGAAGGAGAAACTATCATAGGAATTATATTTTAATCTTGCTGAAGTTCACGGTATTCTGAGGAAAAATCAGAACTGACCATTGGAATACACTGAAAACTGTTTGGCACTAAGTCTCTGAGAACATACTGGAGGTTTGTGGGCACAGCTAAAATGCTACTCTTACTCCAGCTGCAGGGGCGGGGTGGGGGGATCGGGGGGTCCCGTCTCAGCTCATAACACATCCTTCCAGTCCAAATTAAGTTCAGATAAATCTCAGATCTGCACTCTGTAGACAAGGGACTATGCTTATGGGTAAAGGACAACATAGAGATGGGGTCTGGACGATCAGCACCACATATGCAGTTCTGCAGGGATGTTTTGCACTGGTGCAAGGTGGAACAGAGGATGCAGGAGAGATTAAGGGCCTTTACTGGAGGGTAAAGAGGCAGCTGTTAGAATAGGCGCTTAACACTGCTTAAACTCAGCTTCTTTCTATCTGTCTCTGACTCAGCACCCAAAATTGCTTGTCAAGTTCAAAAATGAAGCCTTTTGTGTTTTAATGTGAAAAGGTAATGTTAGGCAGGGAGGAGACAGCATGTACTGACAAAGAATTTGTAGTATTTTTTCTTTGCCTACAATATTTTTCTAAATTTAGTAAGGTACTCTGCTAGCACTGACACTGAAATGAGTCAATTTTAAAGAGCCCCACAATATTTATAACCACTTCATTTATAATTTATTTTGGTACAGAATATTAAGCTAAAATTACACAGAACTTTGTAGAAGGTTTAGTAATCAGATAATTATAATCAGATAATATTACATTATCAGACAATGCAATTGTTTTTCTTTTCAAATTGGATAATTTAATTCAGATTAACTCATTTGAATTACCTTGTGTCCACCCTTAAAGAAGCAATCAGACCAAAGCAGAGTGGGGTTTATATGAGATGGCCGAAAACATGTCTGTTTTCTAACAGAATATGCATACTGTCATCTCAAGGCAGTCCCACAGTGCAGAGCCACACAGGGGCTCTTTCATGTTAGTGCTGCTCTTACAGCACCGAAGCCTTTTCTTATGGCTGGGACTTTGTGGTTTCATTGCATTGGTAAGAGCATAATATTTGGCATAAGACTCCTGAAGAATATAAATTGTTTTCCCTACATCAGCTCTAGGACTTACTTATTGATGGAAATAATCCCAACGATTCTTGTAAAATCCAAAAAGAATTAGAGCTATGGCAGAGTAAAGGAAAACCACAGAATATGCATCTGTAATACATTGCTGTTGAACATGTTAATCACTGTTCTGGCTACAGATGAATTACAGTGTCAATGATTGTATTAATATACATGCCTCTAAAATACATTCCAGCAATACTGTATTGGCATTGTAAATATTTTTCCCTCCATATCTTTGTATTTCAACCCTTATGTAGGAAAAACCCAGATGATCTGTGATCTATCCTAGAATTAGGGGCTCTTAGAAGTAACTATCAACACTTATTTTAGAATATAACAATATGATTGCCTTTTTAACATGAGTTTCTAAATGAAAGCATACATAATAGATAAAAATATAAAAATAACAGCTGTATTGAGGCAGAGCTGCAAATAAAGAGGCTTACATCTAAGAGGCAAGTCATCTAAGAAGTGCTAGCATCCTTCAAGACTAGAATATAAGCTTCCTAGTCACCCTCTCATGCAATTCTAAATATTTCTCCAAACAATAAAGATCATCCATATTTTCCTCCATGTATGCAGCTAAGTCTGATTTGTATTCAAAAATTATAATAGACTCACAATACCAAATACCTTCCAAGTCCCCATGTTTTGCTTCCCTCTGAAATTCCCTGCTTCCCTCCCTAAATATTAGGTGGATCCAACTGCACATCTGATCAGATCCTTTAAAAACCTCAAAGTAGACAAATCTTAATCAGTTAAAAGACAAACCTGCTCTACAAATTGATTTTTGCTTATCTATGAGGCATCTACTAAGTTCACTTCTATTAAAAACCTTCAGTACTCTTCAAAAACTGACACCTTGGGTGTGGAGCCCATTCACATCCACCAGCCTTTCTCTGCCTGGCAGCACCTATCAAAAGGTGACCCCATTGGGTTGTTTTGGGTGGTAGGTTGCTCTGACTAAAAAGTTGAATTCTTCCAGAAGTGAGGCACTAGTGAGAAAGAGGAAACTGATACAAAGAGCTCAGTTAGGCTTTGAAGCTGTTGGGTTTAGATGGCAACATGAAGGCCATTAATTTCTGAGTAACGTGTGCCTTGGTTGCAGTTTTGTTATCTGCTTAGAGAATATTGCATATGTGTTACATGGCACCCTAACTCTATTATGTCTGGAATCATGGGTGAAAAAAAACACAGTCTGTCTTGCAGTCAGTTACAACCTTCTAAAGACTAAAGTCTTGAATTCACAGAGTCCACCAGTCCAAATTTACCTTGCTTTTCTGAAGGGGCTGGAAATGCCTCTGCCTGGCATAGTCCAGGATAATCTTGGAGTAAAATCTTCCACAACCTTTTTTTTTTTTTTTTCCCCAATCTTTTTCTAATTAGTCATGTAATCATGTGTTAGTAACAGCATCCCTTTTTTTGCCCTAGCTTACCTTTTTCTTGTTGGCTGGTCTGTTAGTCTTGTGTGAGGGTACACCACCTGGAACCCCAGAATCCCAGCCGTAGGCCAGTGAATATGCTCCAAGCTGTGCTCAGTTGGTCTCTCCTTTATCCATTTTTCATCTTGTATTTGTCTTTGCTACAAAGGCAGTGAAATCTTCCCTTCCTATCTGCCATCTTCCGTGCTGACAGGGTACAAAGAATCCCTTGACACCCTGGCTAAGTGTAGGAGGTGTAATACTTATGAGAGCGGGAATAACATCTTCTTCTGTTGTGTTGTGCCTCTGGGCACAGCCTACAATCCCTTTACCGGCACGTATTAAATCTAATGAAGTCTCTGTGTTCCTCAGTCTTGTGAGACTGAGATTCACAATGTGAATATATTGTCAGCTCCTTATCCATTAAACAGAACTAACACTCTGTAGAATCACACTTAGTAAAAGTACGTGATTTGCTGTGGTATTCTCATGAGCCTCCCCTGGAACTTGAAAAATACTCTTTACCGAGTGAGATACTATACTATATAATAACCTGATGCTTTTAAATTCTTACATTTAAGAATTTACCCACCACAGTCTCTAGAAAGTGTGGCTCACAAAATTTTACCCTGGTACTGCTGAGTTCTGCTTCACTTACAGTCTCTTTCCGTAGCAGGAAGCTCTGAAGCTGTTGTGCTGTTCAACAACATCCACTTGTTTCCTACTCACCACCTTAAGTCTGCTTGTGCTGTCAGCCTAGGAATAAATGCTCCTGAGTATCACAGTAACAAGACTTGTAATTTTGTAGATTAGTTGAATACACTGGCAGGTTTTCCATTAAGAGTCTTTGAACCTTCCACTGTCTTAATGTTCAAAATTCACTGAAAACAAAGGCCTTCTTTTTCTGTGCTAACAGAAATTGCAGTTGGCAAGCAGAAGAAATGAGAGATCTCTGCTCTCTTTCTGCTATACTGATTTAATGTCCAAACTTCACACTATCCTTTAGTTATCAACTTTCTGTGCCCTTAATTTTATAATAGGCTTAAAGGTTATTAGCCAGAAACTTTTGCAGCCATGCAGCTAAATGCTTCTTTTACTGGCTGCTGTTTGTATATGTCTCTGCAGATCAGCCAAGTATGCAACCGAAGTAAAAATATAAATCTTTAATTCTGAGTTTTCATTTTGTTCTGTAAGACTGACTGACTTTCCAAAAGGTCACGTTTTCTCATTACTTTGCTTTCATGTTCTTTTGTCTCTGAAATCCCAACAACATGAGTTTATGTGGACAGCACATAGCAAGGTATTCCCTTGGTAAGAAATACCTCTGTCAGTATCCTAACTTAATCAAGGAATCATCGCTGTTGGCAAGAGCCACACCAGGAAGGTGTCTTCTTCTCAGACTCAGCACTACTCACACAAGCATTTATCTCTGTGTACATGAAATTTCAGCATCCTCGATCTGGAGAGCTGAGAATGGAAAACTAATACCAAGTAGTCCTTGGTCCATGATTCTCAGCTTCAGCCACTCTGGAGGTACCAGATTACAACTAAAGAGACAGAGTTGGTATTTTGGATATTAAGTTCTGGTGGTTAAAACAAGGAGTCAGGTGTCTTAACCAGTCAGTTTTAGTCTTGGATTTTCTTTTTATCCTTTCTACTCTTAAATTATTTTTATGCCTCTCTTTATCTCTGTGTTAAATAGCTTTAATCATATCCTTCAGTGATACGAAGTCTCAGGTAGTTATGTTCTCAAAATACTTTACAAAGATTAGTAAGTGTTACAGATGAGCAAGAAATGGATTCCCATCCCACAGAAATTTTCAACATATCAAAACATTTCCCTGTACTGAATTAGGACAAAAATCAAAGCAAAAAATTGGGGGAAAATTGGTTTAGAACATTCATTTCAATTCCATAATTTCAGTACCTTACATTTCAGTTTCAATCATTTTAACTTCTTCTTTCAATTAACTTGTATTTCAAGGCAAAATTCATTTTGCATCAGCAAACTGGAAGGTTTTATTTCAATAATAGTTATAAAATGGTTCAGCAGTGCCTGTTTTAAGTATTGTAGTTGAAAAGCTATGCTGAAGTCTACTCTTCCTTATGAGCGGCTTGGTTTTGAAAGTTTGCCATTATCAGTTAGAAATGAAAAAGTTTTATTGGGAATTGTGGAAGGTATTGTTGTCAACGTCAGGTGGATGGAGAGGCTTGATTAGTTTCTTGCATAGGTGACTGGTGCTGTTGGAGGTGCAGGTATAGAGCTTGACCTTTTGCTGCCACTACATGAGCGGGAGCCTCCGAAGGTGCTGTGCCGTATCTTTCAGCCCCTAACAGATGTCTCAAGTACCCCCACAGCATCTCATTTGACTCGAACTTGCACAACTGAGTTTAGCCCAGAGAAACTAAGTTGTAGCAGAGTGGTGGCTGAGATTTCACCAGTGCCAGCTGATGGAAGGTGCATTATTTCTGTTTTTCCAAACAGGGGTAATTTAGACAACTCACAGCTTCATTTCTCAGCCTGGTAAGCTGTTTGAAGGTACATAGTGCTTTTGGTGTTCAGCTTTTCTGATAGTAATTCTGTAGATGCTTTGCCCTGCAAAGGATTAGGAAAAAAAGCAGGTAGCAAATAATTTACCACATTTGACTGAGGTGTGATGCTGCTGAACATACAGCCTGTGTATCCTCCTCTGATCTCATGTTCTACCTATAGTGAAACTCTGTGTTCCTGTGCTGCTAGCACATTTGAGCAGAGAGTTCTATCTCCTAAGGTCCCTTCCCACATAAATCATTCTATGATTTAAATTCATGATTCCCACTACACTTTAAATTAATTACGCTTCTTATATCCTGCTAATAGGCAGATCAGTTAATTTGCTTTTGTGCATAGCATTTTAATTTTGCACCTTATTCTTCTGTTGTTAGGTGTACTAAAAAAATATATATTTTTCTAAAGACAGTACATTGTTCTGTTCTTTTACCTTGTCACGGTTCTCCTCCTTTGATTTTCTAGCTAGGTATATAATCAAAGACTATGAATAGATGTCTTCTATATCTGGATGTATCTAGCCTCTTGTCATTTTAACTGTTCTTTATGTATTTTTGGAAGTCCAGCTTACTCATTAACAATTCCTAAAGAAGATAATCTGTACTGGGATAAGAAGGAGGATCTCACTTAAGAGATCTTAATGCTCACTTAAGCAAAAAGTGAGAAATTAATTGGTTGAATTTCTCGGTGGAGGTTGATAACCCATTAAATTCTTGAAAAAACCTGTGCTGAAGTTTTTCCTATTCAATGATGTGATAAAGGGCATGGAAGAGTGAGGTAACAGCGTTTTCTGGTAATAGGAGGTTTGTGAGCGTAGTAAACCCAAAAGTTAGTTACCAAGATTATGGAAGTATCCCATAATACTGGTTGACATAGTGATAAAATGACCTATGAAGCTTAATGCTGATAAATGCAAAGGTGATACATGTGGGGAACATAGCTCTAACTTAGTTGTTTAGTGATGGATTCTGAAGAAATGATTCTCTCTCAGGAAAGATATCTTGAAGTTATGGTAGGTAACTTTCTGTAAACATCAGCTCAGTGTGCAGACACGGTCAAGCAAGCAAATAGAGCAAGAAAATAAATAGTCAAGCAAGTAAATAGAATAGGGATTAGTAGGAAATGAGTGTATAAAAATTATAAAGAGTGTAGAAGAGAAAAGAATTATAACACTTTTAATCCATGGTAGGCCTGCCTTCAAAGCATGGAGGGCAGGTCTGTCTTTCTAACCTAGAAAAGAGTATAATAGATAGAAAAATATGGAGGTGGATAAAAGAAGGATTAAGTGTAGCTTCTGTATAAAGGACAGCAGGATAGATTAGGAGTCTTTAACCCAGCGGTCTGTAAAACCAGAAGAATGTAGAGAGGGATGTGATTGTTCACATCCTCTCCCTTTCAAAAAGCAGGTTAGCTAAATTCTGCTGTGATATTTTAGGTACAGATGTTCTGTCACTTTACATGAAGCAATCACATTACTTGTGTACTCTTTATAATGCAGCCAAGGATAATGAACTTCTGAATATTGAGCAGATATCTTCATTGTTCTGTGTGTAATGACTAGGAGTAGCTGAACCTGTTTGCTGAGATTTGAATCCAGGCAGAAAGGCAAAATTTCACTGCAAGAACGTGGTACTCACTAGAGGCAGTGTGTGGAAGCTTGGCACATTATCGTTACTGGGAGGATGAATCTTGAAAATGTATGGGTTTCCATCTCAGCGAAAAAGTTCATTAATGTGAAAAAGCAGTTAAAAAAGTGTGCAAATTCTGTAACTCCAGGAACCTTGCATTTTCGTTTTTAATGATCTGAGATCTTTTTGTTGGCAGAGGAAATAACCTACTGCCCTTTTTTGGTGTTGCATTGCTCTTTACAAAGAAGCAACTAATTGTTCCACTGAAAATCCAATGTTACTACAAGATAGAAGTGTGATGAATCATATTTGCTTAATACATCATGGTCTCAGTTCTTACTTGTTGGAAATCAAGGTGTAAGAAAGTACTCATCACAAATATGATAATTTTCTGAGTGAGGTAAAGTACACTGATACTGGTTATGTTGTCATTATGTAATGCTCAAGACAAAAAAACCCTATATAATCCAATCAGAGCTTAATTAGCTAGCTTCTAGTATTGTGTCTAGCTTGGCAGAAGCATCATTGTATTACTTTATCAAACAAGTTCCTCTGATTATTCTTTAAGTTGACTAGACATGTGAACAAACTTTGGTATTAGGCATTGATGTGATGCTACCAAAAAAAAAGAAAAAGGCACCAAAACATTCCCTTTATTTCTGCAAGGCAACATAAATTTAACTATTTCACATTAACAGTTTCTTGCGTGTAAATCAACAGTGAAAGGCTTATTTGTACTACCCTTCAAAAAGATCCCCCTCTTCCTACATCTTTTTAAGATATTTATGACTGAACAGTGTTATGTACAGCATAGTTCGTATTTACCATGTCTGTCCCAATTCTAGATGTCTCTCCTCCTTATCCTCAGAGTTGGTTTCTTAAATTCCTAAAGAGCTCTCAGTTTCCCCACAATGAGGTGGTCTACCTTTTACTTTCCTGTTAATGTGTTCAGGTTTGTATCCAGAGGGACATAATGTGCAGATCCCTCTGAGGCTCAGCAGCATCTCAGGCACATTGGACACACAATTTGTTAGCTCCGTTTCACCCAGGGGCTGAGTGTGCTTCCTGAACAGGCATCTGATTTCTGCAGACATATTCTTGAGTGTAGGAGGACCAAATGGGTTATTTCAACTACTGCTGCCCTAGTCACTGAGGAGTGGTGGATTCTTGTTTTCACTGGAACTGTTTTTTCACAGCAGGCAGCAGGCGGCCAGGTGGAACAGGGAGGTCCTTTCCCTGCTCAAATACATACAGAGAGCGTATGTGTTCCCTAGGTCTAAAGAATAAATAAAAGATGTGCACTACTCCCAGACAAAGTAGGAGGAAAACAGGCAAGTGGGCTGTAAGGGAGCAATAGAAAAGTACAAAAATGTTTGCTTCTTCATAGTCACACCTGAAGAACACAGTCCATACAGATCACTCAGGGATGTTGTGTAGGAGTAGTCATCCTAACGAAAATTCTTGAAAGGTGAGCCAGATACATCTTCTTCACATACAGACAAAAAAGTTAGCCACAGCTTCTTCTGCAACAGCAGCAGAAGTTTCACTGAGAATGAAGAGATCTGGAAAGGGAAAGCAGATAAGCATCTGGAGAAAGGCAGCAGTACAAGTAGGAAAAATGGGTTTCTGGAGAGGTCTATTAAAAGGAAATCTGTGGTTCACCTGGTAAACCAATAACCAAGAAGATGAGATTTGGAGATCCTGGAGGGTGCTGAGAACATCAGTAGGTCTTTGTCTTGGGGAGCTAAAAGTTAAATCTACCAGTAATAATCTTCCCAACTAAATCCACATGTGTTTTCTGAGGATGGGTAGCTTACATGACTCCTGTTTCATATCTAGATCACCTTTCAGAGAAAGATCTGTACTTTTTTCAGTAGGATTTACCTTAATTGGAGGTAACATGAAATGATAATATAAAGTACTATAAAAGTCCTCTCTGTATAGATATTGCAATGTATGAAATACCTTTTTATGAAGTTCCTTCTCAAAATAACAAGTTTCCACGTGTATGTTCATACACTTATATTTGTATGTTTATGTATGTGTTTAAATAAGCTACATGGGCAGCTCTCGGTATCTTTTATTTTGCATTATAAACTTTTTCTGTAGGAGTGGAAGAGTCATAAAAATACCATGCAAATGCAGTTCTTCCTGTGCTTTCAAATAACGTATGAGCTTTGCGCTTAATTTTGCCTCATTTTTCTCCATCACATTTTGCCAGCATCTTTTTCTTTCTGGAGAACTGAGTATTTAGAACTGAGTGTATTTTTAAAGATAGTATCTTTCCTAGAAGGTTTTTTGGACAGACTCTAAATCAGTGGTGGGTGTCTCGTAAGCTGTAAGGTATTTAAGAAAGTAGTGAATATTCTCTGATGCATCACTTCACAGCATCTCCTGGCTGCCCTCACCTGTCAAGCCCAGAAGTTATTACTGCTGTAGCAGAAGCAGTAGGACACAATACACGTTTTCACCTCATTACTCTAGTTCATGGAGTATTAGTTAAGCTGACAATGAAGGTAACTTTGTGTGAAGACTCAACTGAGAACTGGAAAAGCTAATGCACCAGTGGGCATCATTTTCTGCTGGCTGTGCTATGGACGGTGGTAACATCCAGCACAAGGTCTGGGCAGACTGATAAAGGCAGTAGCATTTTCAGATGCCGCATCTTAATTATCTGAAAAGTGCCTGCCAGCACATGTGCTAATGTGGAGCTGGTCCCTTCACTGCATGAGTAGATCTAATAATTCTCCCAGTGTGTCATGATGCCAACACTCAGAGCACCCCAAATCACATGGGACCCTTTTTCTTCTCCCATATGGCAATAAATGCCATGTTTTCTTTCTAGTGTCATTCATAGCTCTTTTAGCCATACGGTTTTCCAAATATCTCCCCCTCTCTGCTGAATCACTGCTGTATGGACGAGTGTTTCTCAGCACACGCGGTTCTGTTCTGAGTGCTGCAAACCCCCGTGCATGCATGGGGGCTCTTCTCTAAGGGGTGGGGAGCAAGCATGGCAGCAGGGCTGGTGGAGCAGGGATCTCTCCCTCCCCCAGCCCCCAAACAAGGTCTGAGGGCAGCAGGTGGATTGAGCCCACACTCCAGATCCCTGGGCAAATCCATGGTGATGGGGCCAGGCTGGGACATCACACTGACCCTGAGCCCCAGCAGCCAGACCTCCCGGAGCGGGGCTGCTCTCAGAGCCTTCACGTCAAACATGCAGAGTTACTCATATCTGGGGGCATTTGCTGGATCTGGCCTTTGAAATAATAGAATTAAATAATCCTTGATGAAATCTGAGAGTAGCAGGGAAGAGAAATTACTGCAGTAGTCTGCCATTTCTCACTGAATTGGCACGGGGGGAATTCAGCGGTGCATGATCCCTGTGGTTTCCAGTGCCGGACGGCAGGCGTGTTCCCAGGCACAACCCACAGGTGTGGCACATTTGGATGGTGTTTGTAGTTCAGTGGAGCAGGCTTCTGGGTGAGCAGAAAGGAGCAAACCTGATGTTTATGGTACCATAGGCTAGTTTTGCAGTGCTGTGTACTAGCAGGAGAGAAGCTGACGTAGACATCAAGAACTTGCCCACACTCATCCTTGCACCATTTTAATGCAATTAATGTAAAATGATGTACTTAATTGGCATCTAAGTGTAGCATACAGTGATATCTGAGTTGATACCCATTCTCTTACCAAGCTGCCTTGCTTAAATGCACGCATACTCCCTAGGCAAAGGTACCACCTGTACCATTACTGAGTGCTCCCCCTCAACCAGTGTACAAAATGAGATGGCAGGCCTGTGAGGGAATGCCTGTTCTTTCATGGGCTGGTGAAATAGTACTTCGGAGAGTTCAGGAATAGAGGAGGTCATGAAGACACGCAGGAATTCATCCTTTCCATCTCTCCCCAAAGAGATTGACTTCATATAGTCAATTTTTGTTTATTGAGATAAAGATGTTATAAAAGTCTTAGGTAAATCATAACATTTATTTCAAATGAGAAGCAGTTTGTGATACCCTATAGGGAAGTTGAGGTCTGATCAACACCAGCATATCTCCAAATCCACATTTAGTATGTTTGCCCAGTTTGCATACACGTAAGTGATAATTAATGGTGCAAAGAAATGGAGATCCATCCCATTTGTTATGTTTTTATAAACAAGCAGCTGTGAAAGCCCATCATATTTTTTTAAGAAGTTGCTAGAAGAGTATGTTATTTTTAAACTTTGGAGTCCTTACAAATCAAAGCATGTTTTACCTGGAGGTTGTCTTTTTTGAAGTAAATGTAAAAAAGTGTTCTTCTTTTTATTGGAAATCATTGTTTCCTCTTTTGTGAATCATTTGGTTAAATTAGGAAAGCCTTAAAAAAAAAGTCCTCATGATGATAGTGTGTGAAAAATGTAAAATATAATTTAGTTTTTCATAAGATGAATGATTTTTTCATTGTTTTATTGCTAATAGCAAATGCATTTCAAAATCCAAGTAACTTGTTAGAATCCACATCTTTACACTGCTACTGAAATTGTGTTTTGATTTCTTTGACATGATCCCTGATTGCTGTGAGAAGAATCAGTTCAGTATTTTTGTTCTTAGATTCCCCCTCCTTTGTCTTGCAGCTACTTGTGGCAGATTCCATTAACAATTGCAGTAGGAAATACGAGCCACATCTCATCAGAGGCAATTATATGGGTGTCTAACAAATCAGGTAAAAATAAATTTTCCTCCCAGTGGAATCTCATAAAGCATACTTGTGTTTTCCTCAACTGTTTCTTTGGAATTGATCTTAGATAACTGTTTAGTTGCTCTGCACCCAGTTTTAGCTACTTGAATTGAATTACAAAAAAAGGAGAGCTGGGAAGGGAGGGAGGAGGAATGAAGGATGAGCAAACAAGCAAGATTTATAATTATTGCAAAAGCTAGACAGTATAATGAAAAGCTTTTACATAGAAATGTGTACCTAAGTGCTAAGTATTTTATATTTAGCAACATATATAAAATCATTGATGAATGCAATTAGGTTTATTGATTGGTGAAAGTTAAATGTAATATTTTTCTGATGAGTATGACTTAGTAAATGCAAAGTATTTAGAATTCTGGCATTTTTAATTCCAATCCATAGTCTGAACCAGGGCTAAGAAATGTTTACTGTCATTAAAAAGTTTCCTTATTGATCTATCAAAGTATTTCTTCTCTCTATTAGATAACCAGATCCTGGACCTCAAAAGTGTATTATTCTGCTTACTACTTATTTTCTCCCTCCTCAGTTCCTACATGATCATAATAGTTATTGTCCTGAGGACAGCTAGGTCTACGTACCAGTGGGGTTTTATCACATAAAAAAGGAATCCTACCATAAAATTTCATGAAATATTTCTCTATTTTCTTAGCAGTTCACTGGAGTTGAAGAGAGTGAGGAAAAAAGTGTGGAAACTTGAATAGAATTATTATATGGAAGGGAAAAGAAAGATCCATGCATCCCCTCGACACATGGGCTGTAGAGGGAGATCTGACCCCTTGTAAAATGAGAAGGGCATAGAGATTTCCCTCTGATAGAAATTTAACTGGAGAGAAGAAAGAGTCAAACCTGTGTGAGCCTGTGTTTTTTTCCTTTTATTTTTTTTTTCTCTTTTATAAGTCACTAAAAGATAATAGTCAAATAGAGCTTATCAGCTGGCAGGACTAGAAATGAATGGCGTAAAATCAGTGGAAATCTGAATATCCCAACTTTCTAGTGGTAAAAGGTATGTGTTTCTTTGCCCTGATCATTTGCAGCCTATCAGAATGTAACATATTTTACTCTGCTTCTGTGATATAATGATCTAGAAATGTGCTGGAGACCAGGGCAAACCTGGCAAACATATTCTAGTCAGAGCATACAGATGCTGCCTCACTTTGCAGGGAAATACATTACATTGGCCGTAATTTTTAATATTAACACCTCTGGAATACTTCAAAACCTGTTTGCACTTTCACAATCTGCTTTAATGACCTGCTCTACTTTTGTCCTTTAGGGCTTGATTGAACTCTCATTGAAGTTAATAGAAAGATTTCCACTGACTTCAGAGAGAGTTGATCATCTCATCTCATCTCATCTCATTAGGTTGTACATGCATGCCTCTTTCCCTTCACTCCTGCCTTGAAAGTTCAGTATATCACTATTATCTGCACAGTTGCGTCTTCATTGCCTTTTACTTGCACAGTGCTGTGGAGGAACAAGTCCATAAAACCACTACCCACTCTTTTAAGATCTACTGCTCCTATTGGAATGCCTTCAAGAAATCAACAAATTAATGATGTCCAGTGTGAGCAATGATTTTGGGGTGGCTGCTATATAGAAATTAAAGAGGAACCTTTCTGAGTCATCAGTTTCCTCTGTAGCAAATCAATGCCACTGTGATCTATTGTCATTATCCTTGTCCTTCCTTATTACTTTCTCACTCACTCACTCACTTGCTGTGCCTCATTGAAAATGAGACTGTAAACTTATGAGTACAGCAAGGATGTCCTCTTACTTCTACTTATTGTTGTCTAGCTCAGCTGGAGAATACTTCAACGTTAAAAAGTCAGTAAGAACATCCCTGGATGGAATCAATGTATGATTCATTGTATGTGCTGTTATGTATTGGGGTTGGTATAGATGGTTTTGTGATGCTCCTGGAGATTTTCTGCAACTGATACGTTTGTTCCATAGTGATTTGGGAGGGGTTCTGAGACGGGAAAGGATGATTTCCAGGGTTGATTCTTGTGGATGGGAAGAATCCTGAAGGCTTTCTGTTGCGCAGAGGATGCAGTGTCAGTGTTGTTCCAGCAACACGGCTGGGAACAGTGCTGCAAGCTGGAGGTGAAATAAACTACTCCAAAGGATATTTGGAAGATCGGGAGTGGTCACGTTGTTTTTCAAGTGAGTGTAATTGAATGTGGATACTCAAATAAAATTTGGAGGAAATGCTGTTCGTGAGGATGGATTCCATGCCCTCTTTAGGAAGGAGTGGGCATTTCCCTCTTGTTGACTAAATGGTCTGCTAAAGAAGCTTCCAGTGTAACCCGAAGAGTGGATAGGAGATGATGAACAGCTGTCTGTTGTCTGTCATATAATACTGATCGCATACCTCATCTCAGCTGGAATAATGAAGAGGGTTCAAGTTAATGACTACTATTGTGATGTCTTGGCGTATCACTTAAATTTTTCAATAAAATTTATCTTGTCTGTGCATTATCTAAGAGAAATGAAACCATGGCAGTTTTGAAATAGCTACATATATTGCCATCAAGAAATACTCCTTTTTTTTGGTAGTTTAAATAACAATTTCAGAGGGGAGTACATACACTAGAGTTCAGCAGGGATGGTTATTTGCTGATAGAAGAGTCTCTTCCTTCAGGTACCTTCAGAAGGAGATGAGAGAGAATTACTGATTTTAGCATTGTCTCTGCTACTGTGTCTGTGACCTCATCAAGGTATTCCAGGATGTCAATTGGCATTTTCACGAGCAAGGGATAAGAGGCTGCTGTCCAGTCTTGTGAGAGCCACTGAATGTAGGATGCTTGGGTTGCTGCTCTCTACTCATCCTGCGTGTCACTGGTTACGTTCTAGAGATAGTAAGGCATGCATATCTCTAATTGTTCAATATGCTGAGCAGGATTAGTTCAGATAATTGCTCATTCTGTCCATTCTTCACAACAGCAAGGTGTAACTGGAAGCTACAACTATGCAGCATCTTTTTGACGTGTAATTTGTTGTCCTTTGCAACAAATCCTGTAGAAAGGACAGTGCCAGGCCTTGGCAACTTGCCTGACAAAGTGCATAATCTCCAAGATGTTGCATATTCAATGTTGCTCTTCACACCTGTTTGTGGAAAGTATATAGTCATAGTTTTGGAAGGTTTTAATTTTGCAGGTGCTTCTGCCAGTCTGTCTTCTCCTTACCCAGTGAGCCATAGCATTTATGTAAGCGTTTTTCTACTGAATCAGTTCATATACCAGCGATCAGATGACCCTTTTACTGGCTCAAATTGTCTGGCATGAGAAATGGAGCCAACTCTTTTGCTCTCAGAGCGCTACACAGATATGTCACCACCACTTTCCCTGTTCAGTCCCCATAACCATGCATAAGGCTGTTCTGCTTCAGGTGAGTGACAGCTATTAAACCTCTGAAAACTACCCTAGTCACAAAGAATGGAGACATCTCATGATTAGCCTTCCTATCTATGCTGAGGTCAGAGATATCACACTAAGATGGCTGCAGTGCTCTTTGTGCTACAGTCTTGCAGGTCTGCTGAATGATGGATTTCACCGGCACAGTAGAAATCATTGGTGTTACACACTTCTGCTCTGTCATAGATCCAGGGCTTGCTTCTGTTTCTCCTAGATAAGTTGCCTCCTTTGTGGTCGCTGTAATGATGTATGAACATAATGTCCACTGTGTTTTGGGATCAGCCCAAGATCAGTAGCGGGTGAAAAGTCAGGGACCAGCTTTGGACTCAGCCTGTCCCCACAAGATGACTGTTTAGAAGGGCTTGTGAGAAGGTGTTGGTGGTTGCTGCTGAAGGAGTACTGTGCGGAAGCACAGACTCACCTGTCGCTTTTCTGCAAATCCAGGAGAAGTGACCTTAACCTCAAGTGAGGAGGTTTAGCTAGCATCCATTTCAAACAGGTGAGCAAGGCTTTGGATAAAGGCCTGCTTGCTGTTACCGGGGTGTGACTGCTCTGGCGCTCAGCCTCCAGGTAGGAAACGTCTCCATGTGACTCAGCAAGTGCTGCCGCAAGATTGATGCACCTTTACAGTCTGCCCCCCTGCCCTTTCCATCCTCACCTCCTGTACCTTGACTGATCTGTTATGTCCCAGGGAGATATTCCTCTGGTGGACCTCCCTGCCTCTGGTATAGTGACTCTCATTCAGACTCCTCTTAGTATCTCCACAGAATTGCCATGAGATGGGGGCAAGAAAGTTCAACAGGGCAATTGCTTTCCAAACAGCGAGCCTGAATTTATTATATTATGCCTTTTCCTACTAGATAATCTCTACTTTAATTCTAAGCCCCTTGACAATCTGATTCTCCTCCATGAAGTGTTCTGTAGAAGATGACTGCTTCTGAGCTGTCATCTGTCCACTGGGGAATAGAGCATTAGTGCAGCAGTAGGAAAAGAACCCTTTCTTTTCCTTTCTGAGACTCAGCTGCTGAGCTTGAGCTGTGTTGTTTCCAGACTCCACTCTTCTATCTTTCAAAAGCAGGAGGAAGGGAAGCACTGTGAAGTAAAATAAATATGTAGGTCCTGCTTTACAACTTTATCCAGCCATGGTGAGGGCCATGGATACAAGACCTGCAATCCTGGCACGATTTTGACAGTGAGGCAGAATCACTCCTCTTATCCCAACAGCTGAGCAAAGATCTTAACAGAAAACTGCTGCTTACATTGTATATCACTGTAGATATTTAGTAGTTCTGTCACATAGGGAAGATAATGGATGAAAGGGTAGTCTGAGGAAAGAGTATGTGAGACAGAACATGATCATATTTACAGATGTGCTCCATTTCTTGTGTTACTATACCTAAGATGTTTTTTTCAACATGGAGCTGTGGCAACATGGCAACTGAGATGGAAAGAACTTTTTCTTCTGGTTTGCCTTCTCCCTGTGTGAAAAGTTCTTGCAGAATTTAGTTAAAGCTAGTATCTTTTCACAAAATATTGCGATTGTGATTAAATTCCTCATGGAACATTTTCTTGGTCAGAAAAGTTCCACTTCCTGTTGTTGGCATGAAATCATGCTACTCTTGTGCAGTTATTTTTGCAGGAAAATGGAGTTGGTTCTCCCAGTAGGAATTCCACCAGCATAAACCAATTTCCTGGTATGCTAGGGGTTGGATAAAATGAAGACGTAAAATAACAGCTGTGAGTCTGAATGCCTGAAACGATTGTTGAACTGTGTTTAGCCCACGCTTTTGTCAGCATTGGGGTAGTGTCTTGCAGAGGGCTGCCCTTCACCCAGACCTGCCTCACAAGGTGCTCGTGTTGCCATGTGGAGGAGCAGGCTTACATCATTCCTGCTGGTTTTGATAGAGTTGAAATTGCTTGAGAGCTGGGAGAGCTGAGAACTTCAAGCCATGTGCAGTTAGCACCAGCTGGAGGACTGTCTCACACTTCCAGAGCAGAGAAAATGAGAAGCAGACCCTAACTGATTTTATTACTTCAAAACAAATGTCATAAAATTTAACCATTTCCTCCTAAGTGTCTCCTATATGTATGCTGCAAGACTGGAAGTTTCAGAGCAGTGTTATTTTCTGAGGCATCCAGACAAAACATGACCACGGAAAAACACATTTCTAATGGAAGAAGTTTTAAAAAAATTCCTTTAATGTCAAGTAAAAATGTATATATATATTTTAGATTGAATTTTAAGAGGTGAACTAAAGCTGTCAAAGATAGATTTCTTTCCAAATGAAATCTTTGTCATTGTTTAGAAAGTCAGGAATGGTTTAATGTAGGGTTTAACACTGAATGACTACCTTTTCCCTAACTATAATAGTTCTAACAGGAAACTAATAAATGTGTTTGTGGTAAGTGGAGAAATTGTCCAGGTGTATAGAAATTTTCAGTGCTATAATCACTAATAGAAAGAATTTCTTTTCTAGGAAGGCATGGGAATCGACAGACTCAAACATCAATTTCCAGTAAATTATATAGAACTATGTGAAGCACATGCATCAGGCAGTCCCTTAAAATAACCACCTGCTTATATGAGCTGGAAAGGCATGAAAGATTCCTGTCCTATATTTCAGGAAAAGGTCAACACATGAGTGGTCTTATCGAAAAATAATAGCAAGGGGTTATGGTTGGATTTAAACTGACCAAAACAGCAATGATGCGATCGAGCTTTGAAAAGATACTGCTCTCCATTGAAGCAATATTTTTGGAGGTGTTGCACAGCTGTTACTTGTGAAATAGGTTATTTTGAACATGTCATAATTGGCAAGTATCATTCAGTACTCTATTAAAGCATATCTGATTTCCTCAATTCAGAGATCAAAATTAAAGAAAAATACTCAAACAAGAAAAAATGTATGTACTTTTTTGTTACATCTGATTTTGAAAATTTCCATTTCATGTATTTATTTTTCCAGATATTGATTAATGTGCACTTATAGCCTATTTGATACATTTTAAGTTGTCACAGAGGTGCAGGGATTAACCTGTTAATCTTAACTCCTTTTAGCAGTGGTAGCATTTAAAGGTTAGTTTACAACAGAAAAGCATAGACAGAAAGCAGTACTGGGTTAACATTGTGCCAGATGTGAGTGGTCTGCTCCTGACCCCACACAGTAGCACACCCCTGAAGAACCAGGGAATATCTAAAAATCATTGTTTCCATCGTCAGTCTTTCCTAGGTAAGGAAGTGGGTATTTTTGCTGTTGCTCTTATGAAACCCACTAGGTTGATAAGAAACAAGGCTGAGATTCAGGGGTGACAGGCTGTATTCACAGCACCGCACTGGGTAAACTAAATAGGATGGGGTAGGTCCGGATTCAGATTCCTTCTCTTCTGGTTTTGCAGCAAGTATTTGATCCAAATCTGTTCCAAGAAAGTGCCTTTATCACTATGCTGTAAATCGTTATGATCTTTTACAGTATTTCTACAGTAATATTTTTCCTTGTATAAGATTCAGTGATTTACGCAGGAAAGAGGATTGAACTCTTCTGTGAGTAGGCTGGAGCAACTGGGTGATTCTGACTTCAGGTCTAGTGAAAAATAGACTTAAACAGAGGAGCAACTTCAGTATAGCAGTCTAAGAGAGTTTCCTTAGGAGTGAGCTATGTAGCCCAGTGTTTAACAGACCCCTGTGGAAGGACAGCTGATGTTAAAACCTTGCTCCAAATCAGGTTGCGTGGCAAAAAGCAGCCTAAGTGCTTTGAGAGTATAACATCTGGGAAACCCACAGAATTGTAGGACTTAATTCTGGTTTCTCACTTAGTCCCATTTCTGTAGGATATATTGGCTCCTCAAGGATGTGTCTACTTGGTGCTTTATCACAGATAAATAAACGGATGTAATCAATATTTTAACTAAAACCAAGAGTCTGCAACTTTTTTTCACAATTGTTTATACAGAATAATTAAACTGAACTGGTGCAAGTCAGTTAGACAAACCCTAAAAGAGCAATAACAATTGAGTGGGCAACTACTGAGTTATTTTGGGCTTACTATTTCTAAGTAGTGTATTTTTAAGAGATTTTAATGATGTCAGAACTACCTAGGTGAGAAGAGGACTTTCTTTTTTAATCCTGCAGATTTTTATCTGAATTCCAGTGCATAATGCAGCTCCATGAATTTAAAGTTAAACATATAGTTAGGTGGTTTTAGGATTGTTGGTCTTGCTGTTCTTTGGATTTTTTGCACCTTAAAATGATAGTTATTTATATGTTTGCTAGAGAGATTTAGTCAAGGGAAAAGCATAACTTTTATCTGTGGTCCTAGTGATCTATTATTTCCTCAGAAATTACTTTTTTATAAGAAAGACTGAAACAAATTTCTTTAGTAAGTCTCGGTACTAGATAGTATCTATGAATTGTTAAGGCCATACTGGTAACTGATTTTCCCATTCTTTACTTTCATGGAATTCAAGCACACCAAACAATTCCCTGATATAATTATGTTTAAAACAAATTCTGTGCATTTCTTTTTTATTTTTAATAATGCATGATAAAGCTGTTCCTTTTTTCAACAGTGTACAAACTAATTTTATTATAGTAGAAAAAACGCTGCTGAATTTTTAGTGAGTTCTGGTTCATGATCAGTTTTGTCAGAATAATTTACTAGATTCAAGGATTCTTCAAGAGACATTGAAGCCTGAATCTTCATTCCATGATGATTCTTTTCATAGTGAAAGAAGTGTGTGTTGTGAGTTCAGGGTGTTTTTTTGTTGAAATCTCTAGTCCTGCAGTTGTGGACTGTCTGACTATACAAATACCGGAATAAATTTAGACTTTCAACCCCAGAGTGATTACTTAAAAGGAGGGAAAAGAGGGAGAACAGGTTAGTTGATATAAGGTTGATTGGTCTAGCTCTAAAGAGGAGCCTCTCAGTGGTTAGTAGGTGGAAGCTGTACAACTGGAAATACTTTAATTTAAAAACGAATGTAAAAGCTTCATTGGCTATTTGCAGAAACACTCGAAAATTTATTATTTTTTTTTTAAAATCACAGCTTTAGTCTTCTCTCTGTAGAACATCCATTGAATTATTTGAGTTATGGTTGTAGACAGCTATTTTAGCATGGCCAGAATCAGGGTACCAGACTTAAAACGAGCACCTCTTGTATAAATACTGTTTGCCAGAAAAAACCCCACCCTTGGAGTTCTGTGTGGATAAAAGGTCCCCACAGGAATATCAGCTGCTGTCTCTCTACATCAGAACAGACAAATGAAATCATGAATCAAACACAATGTTTTTGTTAGTCTTTGAATTAATTTTACTGTCTTTGTGGATATTTAAAGCAGGAGATAATTTAACAGATATGTCTTTAGAACTTTTAAATTTAAAACCAAGTCCTCTTCCCATCTTGTTCTTTGTTTCCAGAACACCACAGAATTCCTGCTTTGGAAGAGGCAAGTTGGTTGCTGGGGAACATCAACCAGACTGGCTACTTTAGAGTTAATTATGATATTAGGAATTGGAGGCTGCTAATTAATCAGCTAACAAGGAACCATGAGGTAAGCTCCTCTTCTCATCACTAAAATCTGCTTTGATAGGTGAACCTTCACTGTTTCATCACCCTAAATGGTTCAATTTTTCTGCTTGCCCCTCACAGGTTATCTCTGTCAGTAATCGAGCAGGCTTGATCGATGATGCATTCAATCTCGCCAGGTATGTTTTCCTGAGGATAATCTATCCTCTTACACATAGCTGCAATAACTCATGCAATCGTTAACTCAGCATTTGAGTCTGTTGTGAAGTTAAATATGTTTTAAATACACTTCAGTTATTTTCTCCTTTTTTTTTTTTGTGGCATATAAACGTGGTCTGTAGCACATTCACTGCTCTTGATCAATAATTGCTGTAGGGTATTTCCGAGTCTGGAGAGGTCTGATCAATTTTGCAGCAAGTTCAATTTAACACTTTGGAGATTAATACTCTCTTTCCTCTTTCTCTAATGAAGGAGGGATTTTTTCTTCTGTTTCTCCCTAATGCCCTACTTTCCTTTTTTTTTGTATAACTGACCCTTGTGCTGTATTTAATTTCTGATGGAAGGCACCTTCAAGCTTCAGGATTTTTTTGCCCTGACTTGTACTGATGTACCATTTTTCCAATATCTTTTTTTTCTTTTCTTGTAATCTGCTAGAACAGACTCTTTTTCTGCATGATGCTTTTCACACAGGATGCCACAGAGTTAATAACTAACACATATAGTCCTGGTTGGGTAATTCCTTCTTTATGAACTGAAGCAGTGGAATTGTTCCCATTTTGAAATCAGGACATCCGATGTGTTGGTAGTCAAAGTGTAAAATGAGAGGAAAGTAGTGGAACATTTCCAACTTTTTGATTCTTGAGGTAGCTGGGAACATTGCATCAGTAAAACACTGTGATGTCAAATACAGTGTAAAAAGAATTCCTGATATTACTGGATTTTCTGTTTGCTAGCGTATTTATAGCCATACTTGAGCAGGGGCTTGCAAGATTCGGCAGTACTAAAGTACATTTCAGTACAAACGATCACCAGAGATGTTTGAGATTCAGGCACGGTGTCACACAGAACTTATGGCTCGGTGATATTCCAGCATCACTGCAGTAAAACACAGTTGTGAGCCCTACCACTCTGTTCCTGCTGCCAGTGCTAGGCAGAATATATGACATAAACTAGTGATTAGCTCTTACTTAACAGTCCAGAGATGTGGTAGGGAAGGAGGCATCATGGGGAGAGAAGGAGTATCCATTTGCTTTTTGCACTGCCCTTCATTCTTGCCTTCTGGCAGCTTCCCATTGGCAACAGTAAAGGACTAGAAATAGGTCATCACTTCAGACTTCAGTGGACCGTGATTTGTGTACTCTCTGGCTAGTGAAATACCACAGAGTATTCTGAAACATCTAGACTATTAGAAGAACTACTAAATATTCAGTAATGTACCGGTCTGTTCCAATTTTATTTGGTTTTGGCACCTCAGAGAAGTACTGTGCAGTTACACAGGATCGATGCGATGCTTTTTTCCTTTTTCCATGCACTGAATGCAGTCAGATATGGCTAGACTTCCCTGAAAATCTAGACACAGGAACAAGCTGTTACTTAAGCCAATTCTTGTAGGTGAGTGCTTTTCTTTTAAGTCAGTACTGAGCCAGTGCTCTAGGGTGTCCTGTTCATGAAGCATTAAGGCAAGGTCTTGATTACAAGCCCAGCCTACACCGTCTGGCCAAGTTTTGTCTACCTAAAAACCATCCAGAGATTAGGTGAGTAGCACATTCTCCACTTGCTTTCCAAAGGAGTTTTATGGTGACGCTGCATCCTGCTGCTTTTTCGGAGGTAACTGTGCCAGAGCACACTATTACAATGTGAGCACAAGATCTCACATTGTAAAAACTTGACCATCTTTTGTTAACGATGAGGTGCAGCAGACTGCTGCTGCATTTCTTACTCATGCATAGTGGAAAAAAAGTAGTTGAGCTAAATATTTACAGTGTATGCATGTGCATACGTGGAAATATTCTTCTAAGAGGGATATGTAGCTATATTCCTGTTTCTTTTAAATCTCTGCACAGAATCCTGTCAGTAAGTGTGTTACCTTGGGTATGCACCTTATAAGCCAGTCTGGGTGGAGGAAAGATCTGCATGTTTGCCAACAGTAGGTTTATGCTCTGTATTTGAAGACTAGCAGTAAGATATGTGGCCCTAACTAAACTTGCCATGTAGGGTATGCTTTTTGTTGATCTTTTTTTACTTTATTAATCTATCATCTTTCCTATTAAAAATAAAAACTCAAATAATTATAGTGATGCTGAAGTTAGTCTAATTGACTAGCTGACTGTATGGTACCTTTTTAAGAAGAGTTTGGTATTTTTTGTATTGTTTCGTATTTTTTTCTCTGTTGTTTTATCATGAGTAGGACTAAAGGGGCATTAAGAGGCTCTTAGGAGAGGAATGTGTTGGGGACAGGCCTTGATGGCAGAGTGCCTGAACTTCTGGGAGTCTGAAGACAGATGGAAAAGCTCTTTCTTGGACAAGCAGTGGGGAATCTCATGCTGATGCTGCAGGGTGGCACAGCTGCCCTGACTCTGTTGGGTGCTCTGATGTGACACAGCAGCATTTCTAAAACAAGCTCCAAGGGCTATCAAAATCACTTCCTCCAGAAGTCAGTGTTCAGAAGGCCACCATCAGCCTAAAAGGAGCTTAGCTTCCTCCCTCTTGGTTGCGAGGTGCAGCGCAGAGTTGCTCTGCATGCTTTTGGAGCAGTACCATGGTTTGGACGTTACCTGCCTCGTGGATGCGGGGCTGATTCAGTCTTGTCTCCGATGCACAGCGTGTGTTTCTTCCTGCTCATACAATGTTGTTTTGTGATGGGGGGATTAAATGCACACAATTGTCTCTGACTGTGACATGAAAAAAGGTGAGTAACCTTATTCACCAGGCATAGAGCTAGTAATTGGTAGTTTAGACTTGACTTCTGCGATGGCTGGCTGTTTTTAAGGGTAGTTCAGTCCTCAGTTGTGGTCCCTCTTTGCACTAATGTATTACCTTCTCATCTAGATCTATAAACATACATGTTTTGAGAGAGAGAGGAAAACTGTGGAATATATACTTTTATTTTAATCTCTGGCTATTATTTTCAGTGAGAAAATAATGCAAAAATGAAAATATAACTTCTTAAATTCATGCTGGTCCTTTTAAAAAGAATTTCTAACATAAGCAGTTCTTTTTACTGTACTGAAGAGACTGTGTTTCTTCAAAATACCCCATCCTTCATAGAAAATTCTGAAGTACTCCCTACTGTGTTGTTGAACTTGGTACAGATAATGTCCATTCTACACCAGAAGGGTTTGACTCAATTTTTCCACTGCCCTAATATGGTATGTTCTAATACAATATTTCTGTATAGTTTTACTACTAATTGATTTTGTTTGTGGAACAAGTACAGGTCTTATCTTCAGTAAAATTTAATAATATTTCTATCTGAAGATGAAAAAATTGCTCATAAATTATTTTGGAGCACCGCATTTATTTATTTTTTTTTTAAATTTTTTTTGTTTCATTCCTCCAAAACGATTATTATCCTTCTACTGTCCAGCATAATGATTTCTCAAAAATAAATTGTCCTGGTCTGAGGTAAAAAAGAACCATTTTTCTGTTTTGTAATTTTACTTTTTATCTGGGCCTCTTCTAACTAACTAAACTCTGAAATTAGCAGCATATTGTTCAGAAACTGTTCACTCTCACAGTGATAAGACCAAGGAATGGTATGCAGAGAGGCTCTTGCTTATACTTATTGCTATAACAACCAAGGTCAGGTAACTTTATTATTTGCCCAGTTGGAGGGTTGGAAGCGGAAAAGTGTAGAGGGGTCCTCCTGTAGGGAAGAGCAGACAGGACAGGTGACCCAAAACTGATAAACAGTGTATTCCATCCCATCTGCATCATGCTCAGTATAAAAGTCTCTTTCTTCAATGGCCGATATCCGAGGAGGACCCTGTCTGTTTGTCTGCCTTTGATCCTGGTCCGTGCGTTCCTGACTCCAGAGCTAGAATCCAGCTCATGTCTGAGTCCAGTCTAGGACTTTTCCCTGTGTCTGCTGGTCACATGATCGTCGTCCTGGGAGCTTGATACAGTTTTGTATATACTGTATACTTTTAAAAATTTTCTTCTTATTATTTATTATTTCATTATTTATTATTATGTTCATTTAAAGTAGTTTAGTTTTTTCCTAAACTCATAAATCTCTTTAGGTCTTCCTCTCCTCTCTTTGAAGGGGGGGGAGGGATCATCTGTCATTCTGATCGGCCAATCTGGCCAAAACCACAACATAAACATAAACGAATTGATGCCTCCAAGGAATATTTTAAGCTTGATAACTTTAATTTCATACAGTTTTGCCCATTTTATATGGAAATATATTCCTCCTTCTTCCTTCTTGGTGTATTTTGGTTCCATAAAATTAATCAAGCAGAGTTGAATTAAATAATAATAATAAAAGAAAGCTACAGCTTACCCTCTGTGCTTGAATTCTCTCAAGCCTGTTTGTTTTTCAGATTTTTAAGCGTAATTCTGTTCTCAGCTGTAGTGTATCCACACACCCTCAGGATGTGGAGAGCTGTAGCCTTGGCAGTAACATAGCTTATGGAAATACATGCCCCAAATTCTTAAGCAAGAATAGTGCCTTGGCACTCTCTCTTTCCTTCTTCTTAAAGATCCTTTATCTTTTGGGGATGTTTTGTATGAAATTTCAGTACAATTTGAAAACATGTTGATTGTAGTAAACGGGATGTGTTGACTGAGAAAGCTGAGAGAAGGCAAGTACAACTGTGATTCTCTTCTAGGCTTGAACTGAGCAGAGGGCAGTTGAGGTAGCTCCAATAAGTAGTGTCACAGGAAATAGAAAAGATCCTGCTGTTTCCTGAGAGTGTGAGTAATGTTGTCAGCTTCTCTTGTCTTTCTCCTTCCTTAGGATAAGGGGCCAGTCAGTGTGCATGTGAGGTGGGATGCTCCCCACTTTACTTTAGGCATCCCAAAAGTAGGCCTCAGCTTATCACCTTACAGGGAACTGAGAGTTAATGGAAAGAAACATGCACCTAACCTCTTAAAGCCCCTTAACCACACAGGGAAATATGAATTACTCTCCTAATGTCAGGAGTGTTGTGTCACCCCTAGTTCTTCCTTGCTGTGCTCTAAATCTTTGTATTCACTTCCCCTCATTAAACTCTTTGATTTAATCCAATATTATGTCAAAGAAATAGGTCTGGTTTGTGTTCATTGTTAATCAGTGTTGGATCAGATGTGACTGTGGATACTTATTTGACTGTTTTCTAAAATAGTTATTGTTCTTTCCAGTTCTGGAAGAATCCATTAGTTTTGTCTCTTGAAACAAAGTGTGTCTGAGACCTCTCTGATCTTGTCTGCACCATATCCAGCTCACCGTGTTAAGGTGACACCTGTTTGGTTTGCACACCAGTTGCTCAGGAAACCAATTTTTCGATGCTGACAATTTGTCTCTATCAATTAATATCTTGTCTTCTGTTCTTCTGTTGAAGAGAGAGTGGTGGAGTTCCTCCGATACTCAGATTTTCCAGACGGTTCCCTTTTGGGTGGGTCAGCTCAATGCACAGCTAAGTGCATGTCAAGACTCTACTGATTGTTTACACGTTATCAAAGGGCAAAGATAAAATTTGATGGTAGTTTTTCATATTTCTTAGCAGCATTTCTTTCATGTTTATCAGAAACTTTTTCTTAACTGGATTCATGAGAAAGCATGAAGCAGTGTTGTTAAATAATTGTTCTGCTCCAGGGATGGATGGCCATGTTGGAGTGCTGTCCTTTTCCTTTTACAGATTGGGGGAGAGTGAGCTATAACCTCTTCAGATTAAGGGGTATTTTTAGGCTAGAAAAGCCTGCCCCTGTAGACCTCACAAATATACGGAGTTGTGTCAGAAACGAGCAACGACAAAAAAATACACCCTCAGAATTATCTGTGAACTTAGCAGCTTCCCTGCTGCAGATGCCCTTCATGAGAGTTCCTTTCTCCCAGAATTTCATTCACCAGGCCAAAACCAGGAACCTGGTGCAGATATATGATGAGTTATGATGATTGTTTTCCTGCCATTAATCGGTTCTTCTTGGCTTGCTTCTTTTCAGGCTGTGAATTTTGCTGACTCTATAAAACCAAAGTCTGAGGGTAAGGGAAAAGGCAGTGCCAACCTACCTTTTGATATATAAATTCAGATTCTCTCCCTTGACACAAATTCATCTTTAACAGCTGGTGCATTTGACTCCAAGGTTGATTACAGAAGTAAAACACCAAAGTAAGCTAATGCTCATCCCAAATCACTTTCTCACCAACTTGAGAAATTAATTTTAAAAGTAAGTCTCAGTTAACCAAGTACAGCCTTTGGGACCTGGAAAATCATGTCTTTAAAACCACTTGCTCTATTTTTTTCATAAAAGATTTTAAGAAAGCCAAAAAATTAAAGCCATCCGTCTCCTTATTCCGTAAGTTTATTCCTGCATATGGAGTCTTGCCACTCCAGCAAAACCATCTTACCCATTCAGCTACCTGACGCAGCACCACCCCCCATAATGATTAGCTGATCTTATTTCTGTAAGCTGAGAGTTGTCTTGTGACTAAGTCTCTAGTATATACACTTCCATATAAAGTCCAGAATTATTACTGCTAATTTGTAAGAATGTTCTCTTGACGTTTCTCATGGAAATATGGGCATAATAAAACTAAACTCTGAAGTTGAAGTCATCTTCATTGTTGTTTTCTTTCTCCAGAGATAAAGATTTCATTTATTTCATTTGAAGTCTTACCTGGGCTAATTGGTTCCATGTTACACGTGTTTGTATTACCTAAAGCCCTGTTCAGTGTAGTGTCAGGAAAAGTCAAGGCATGTGGGGGCACATTTAAAATTCTGGATTGGATTAGATTGGATAATGAGTAGATAAGAAAGGTAGAAGTTCTCATCTAGGCCAATTAATGTACTTCAAAATGTTGCACAATGTCAGCAACCACATCCAGGGTTGTTGACCTTGTTTTGCTTGAGTATTCATAAACAATCATATAGGGTCCATTTAAATGAATAAACTGCTGTTTAACTCCAGCCTTCATTATTACTCCTGATCGCATTTGCTGATAGTTCAACACACAGGCAAACAACAGATATGTTAAGCAGCTCCCTTAATTAGCACCTGTGAGTACCAGCTAAGCGAGCGAGTATTAGATCGATAGTTTGTATCACGCTTGATTAATAGTGGTATAGATTTACTATTTTAATAAATGAGGCCTCATCTAAATTATTTCAGCAGACGCCATAGTAGCTCTCTTTCCCTGTCAGGCAACTTTGGGTGATGGTTCACCAGCAATTGATTTAGATATGGCTTCCTGCAAAAATTTTTGGATTTCCTTTGACATAGCCTCTCTATGGGCCAGAGCAGCTGCACTTTTTTAGAGAAAATAGAAAGCTACAAAGTTTTTAAGGTAGCCATCATTCATTCCATATGCTGTGTGTCAGTCCATATGTTCTGTGACATGTCTCAGCCTTGATATCTGCTTTATGTGGAGATACACATTTCAGCTAATGTTTGCATATGTTCATACAAGAAGAATCAAAGCAATTCTTCAGAGTAAGCACACTAACAGCCAATTCTACTTTCATGCCATGTATCATATGTGCATCTGATCCTGTTGCACAGCTAAGAGCAGTAAAGCAAATTGTACAGTACATTCCAGGGAAGTGCTGGTGCTGTGAGAGCATCCTGGACAATAGAGAAAGCTGCTAAGAGTCAGAGAAGTTGGAGAGGACTCTTAAGCATGTGCAAAAGAGAAACTGTAGATCTGAGTTCTTGGAGGTGTGTTTAGTGCAGGGAGTAAGTCTTGGTCTAGTATACGTCTTTCCTGTAGAAGCGGGAGATGTTGTTTACCCACATCCCCACAAATTGCCTATGCTTCAATTATTTCTGGTACTTCTGAGTTATTATAGCAGTAATTGTTTTATCCTGCGAAATACATTAACTCTATTCTTAGCTGAACTCAGAATAAACTGTCAGGAAAACATGACTCTGGTTTGAAGGGAGTGAAAGATTTATTTTGTGTTCCTGTCCAGCTTGCTCTAGGGGACCCTGCTTTGGCAGGAGGGCTGGACTAGGTGATCTCCGAAGGTACCTTCCAACCCCTACTATTCTGTGATTTTTAGCTAATAATTGTTAGCCCATTGTCTCCCTCCACCCTCTCCCCAGGTGGTTTTGGTTTGTTATAGCTCAAGCTGGTCTCTGAAGTCGACTTGGTATGGATGTATCCATGTTGCAGTGCGGATGCCAGGGACTGCTGTCCCCCCCCAGGGGAGGAGAACAGTCTGGTCTGAACTACACTTCAAGGAAATGCTTAACTTGGAGTTTGAGGCTAAACAAGAGGAGGAGAGAAGCATGAATGGAGATTGTTGAAGGCTTCTTAGCATCTTTGAGTATTGGAAAGGGGGCTGAGAGGTGCAAATATGGCTTCAGGAATCTGTGCACTGGTGGGGCAGGGAGAAGTCTTCCTCCACCCTTACAACCCCATTCTGTGGGGGGCCAGTCCTCTCCTTCCTGGCATACACCTGTCCCCTGTGCCGTTCTCTCGTCTACAGATCCCGTTTTCTTCCCTGCAGCTGCCTCGTCAGCACTTTTCCTCACCTCCCTCACCTGTCCTCTCACAATAAGCAGCTTTTTCCCCTCCTTACCCTTATCCCAGAACCCCATTACTTTTCTTTCTGAGGTTCTGGCAGGACTATTATAGAGGGAAAAAGACCCTTGGTCAAGGGAGCAGAAACGAGCCACCTTGGGAGGCTAGAGGTGCCCTCTGAACACCCTGTCCTTTCCCAACATCAACAAAGGATGTATGAATAAAAGGCAGGAATCAACTTTTCTAGCTAGAAAGGATAATGCTGACAGCTCATAAGTATAAACAAAATAGTCTTCCACCTTAGGCTACTGACTGCTTTGCCTGCTGTTTTGGCCTGACTGCACCATTGCTTCTCAGAAATAATCCTGTTTTTTGGGCTTATCCGGTTGCTGTTGGCCAGGATTGTTGTCTAGAGGAGGTCTGGTCTTTGTCAGTATATGCTCTATCTGCCTGGTAGAACATACAGCCAGGGTGAACTTTTGAATTCAGGTTAAATGCAGACTATACTTTCAAGTTTTTTAATCTTCATTAGGTGACTTTATAAAGCAGTTTTTTAAACTGTAGACTAAAGTCCCTTTCCCTGATAAAATTTAAGAGAAGTCTTGGGAATCAATGTTGTGTTAGTTTGGCTCCTTCCTATTTGGCTAGAAGTGGGTTTTCTTCTACCTAGAAATCAAGCAATAAATAGGAAAGACCGTGTTATGACTAGGGCACTGCACAGGTACTAGGGAAACCTAGGATGCTGTTTCTGCTATAGACTTCCAAGGTGATCTTAGTAAAAATCACTTAAACTGTTTGTGTCTGTTTTCTCTCTGTAAAATGGAGATAAGAGAATAGGGTGAGGGTTTATGAGAATTTCAGAGAGTCTTTTATTAGAAATGTGTTTATAAGGAATTGCTTTTACAGAAATAATATCCAATTCTGTAGATATTCTGGCAAACAAAATTCAGATCGTATGTGTATTTTCAAGATCGGGCTTATGTGCTTTCCATATGAAGTTTCTAGCTTTTAAACACATATTTCTCTTGGCTGACTGATACGCAAATCATAAACGTTAGAACAGGAAAAGAGAGATATGAAAGAGTGTTGTGCATAATAATAAACAAACTCAATTTTGAATTTGCTCAAACATGCTCTCATTGCCCATTGACAACTCGAAGAATAGAAGTGCTGTTTCATTCTACCCTTCCTAACGAAATCATCAAGGAAGGAAATAAATAACACTTTTAATAATCGAGTCATCTGAAACTGACCTCTATTAGTGCCAGAAATACATCAAAAATTCTTTAATTTAAGTGTGTGAATGACATACTTCTCAAAAATCAGGGTTTCATGATGATGAAAAACATGACATACCTAATTTACTGCAAAGTCTTAATTTTCAGGAGTAATATTATTCCTTTTCATCTTGCTACTCTTTTTTAATTCTTTTTTTTTTCCTTATGGAGAAGAAGAGGAAAGAAGAGATACTGAACTCCACTTCGAAGGAATTTGTTGCATTTTTACAAACACAGAGGGTTTTAAGTTTGGGGTTATTTTTTCTGTTTTCAACCAAGGTGATTAATTCAAGTCAATATTGGCCTTTGTTCACGTGGCAACTCTAAAACTGTGCAAGATAATTTAAGCCACATGATATTCTGATAATTACATTGAATTTGAACTTTTCTTTGTCGGATGCTTCAAATGCTCTTGTGTGGAGTTGAATGTCACTTGAACAGTTCTCAAATACCTTGCATGTAAGAAAACATAATAATAAGCAGGCTTCACCTTAAAACTGTCATAGTCTCTGAATCCTTTGATGTTAGAGAGATTGAATGCTGGTTGAATTTAGTACTTAAAATGAGTTTGTAAGATGAATGTTGCTGTTACATTTATCAAAGATCAGATGTGCATTCCTGACTTGTTTGTGTGGAAGGCCATAGCTGGTACAAATGAGAAGTCACTCCATTAAGTCACTTTGGATGTCTTAGAAAAGCGGAGTCATTACCTGGTCCTAAGTCAGCCCAAACGTGGGAGTGGAAGATGAGGTAGATTATTCTTGATACTGGAGATCACACGGCCTTTTTTACAGGTTGGCTATTAGTTTTCTGTGAGAAAAACATTCTTTCTCCAGCTTCTCTGGTTACATGTCAATCATCATAAGTTTTTAACCCTTGACTTCCCAGGCTTGCAGGAGTTGAAGGTGAAATCCGTGACAAGAGTGAGTTTCCCTGTTGCGTGGGTCACCTTGCTCAAAGCTTTTTTGATGTCAGGATTCAACATACCTGTTTTTACTTAGCTGCCAAAGAACTGGTGTTAAAGCACTGCGGGACAGAATATCCTGAATGCATCAGTAGGGCACCAGTCCTTTGTAGGTCTGGAAGAAATTGACAGGGTTAGAAAAAGGCAATTACATTTAAATGTGAATGTTCATTGGTGCCACCTTTCTCTGGGAATTATTCTAATCCATACAGTTGACTTTAAAGGTAAAAGAATGAATCAAAGAATAAGAATCCTAACTGTCCCTTTGTGGTTTAATGAGTATGGTCTAATTATTCATGTATTGCATATGCACAGAAACAGAATTGAAGTTAATTTAAGTTGCACATCTATGTTCTGAAGAGCTGTGTTTTCCCCCTTCAAAATTATCCAGACAAAAAGCTAGTCGTGTTTTACGTATTTCATAACAAACAGATGATGCAGGATGAGTTTTAAAGCAGCAGCAAGTAAATCACCTAATTTCCGTTGCTTCAACAATGCAGACCAGTTTGCTGCCAGCTTGGATTTTCTAATTTTGATTTAAACACATGACTTATAATGACTTTGTTGGGTGGTGGGACTAAGGGATTTATGGTGCACTCGCATGTGGGACTCAGCACTGTATGGCAACCCTGTCGTTTTTGTGACAGAGTCTGTTTGACTGGTGCTGGATTTATGATAGAAATAATTCAGAACAGAGTAATAATTTTCCCTTGGCAATTACACTACCATTTGGTACTTTGTCCCTAAGGGGAAAATGAATGTGCTGGGATCTGTCCATAAGTTCAGCGGCTCAGTGTAAAGAACAAATCAAGGTCAGAATGCAGCTGAATACACACTGATGTTTCATAATATCATCTAGATCTCCTGCTTTTATCTGACTCATTAAAAGCTTATGTAAATTAAAGTTTATTTTTGATTGCTTGTGAAATTTTTAGTGGGAATTCTTTGTGAGGTATATTTCATTACCATGTTCAGCACTTTCTTTTTCTGTTCATTGCCTCTTTTCTCTGTAGCAATGGCCACCCCAGCAATTTCTTCAATGTGTAAGCAGGATAGTACCTTGCTAAGGGTTGGTGCTTATCATATTATATAATGTCATAAGCCACTTTATATGTATATATATTTGGAAGGTCTCTTTCCGCCTCTACCCTTGTCGTAAAAATGGGATATCACCTTTTCGCCACAGTTTGTCAGCAGCCTCTTTAGGCATAAAAAACCTGCTGGACCAGGATGTTTGTCTGGAGGTAATTTGTCTAATAACTAAACCAGCTCTCTTTGCTAGTCTGTGTTCCTGTTCTCCACTTTAGTTCAGCAGGCAACTGTGAAATTAGGAGCACAGATGATAAGACGAACCTCATGTGGTGCTGTGTTTCTAACACACGCTAAAGTTCTCATGTGTAACAGTGGCTACAGAATGACTGACATGCGGAGAAACTGATGGGTAGGGACAATTATATAGAAAAGGAATAAAACAATGAAGCGTGTCAAGTATGATCTTTTTTGTTAAATTTTGCTTTTGTAGTCACATTTTTTAAATTACTCGGTATGGAGAAGGCTGGCTTAAGAGATGGCAGTTTCACTAGTGATGTCAATCAAACCCCTCTAATCTAAAATACAGTAAAGAGGGGGGTTCCTGCTTTTTGTAGCTTATGCTAAAGCTACATAAGCAACAGTTCATTTTAGGACATGAAATGAATCTGTTGGTAGTCTTCTATGAACATTTACAGGGCAAAAGGCCAGATTTATAATATTCTTATTATCATGTCCTGAGAAGGGGAGTGTTGGAATTCTACTGCTCCTAGGATATCCACTGCTAGAGGTCTATATAAAATAAGCTGGAGAAATTTCTGTCAGAACTAGCATTGGTATGGATCTGCTTTGGTTAGGGGAAGGACTAGATGAGTTCTTAAGGTGGCTTCGAGCCTTTGCATTCCAGATGTTATAGGTGAAGCTTTGTAAACTTTTTTACCTGCATTTGAGAAATGCTTTACCTGAACATCAGTATGCATTCAACCACTTTTTATGAATAAACACTGTGATTTGATGATTTTATCTGTTAAGATACTTACCAGGACTATCCTAGATTCCTCTGCAGAATTTTTTTGGTTGTAGATACATGCCTGCTAAGGTTCTCAGGTGGCTACTGGAGAAACAGTGTGACTGTTTCAGACTGGACATAAGATTGGACATCACAGTATTTCTGCTGTGTTTATGTTTATTACCTGGTTTCAGTAGAGCCTGTAATCAGTTATTCCCTGAGTGACAAACAATATTTCAATTTTGCTCTGAGATGGCTAAGCTGAAAAAGAACTTTATCTCTTAGCCCTGGCTCTCGTGCCTTTGGACTTTGGCAAGCAATATCTGATAGTACTTTTGCTGGACTTTAAGGATAGCAATATGATTGATGGCTAAAAAGACAAAAGAAAAATAAGGATTTCTGTCACTGACCTTCCAGTGACATAGTTGGAAGAAAGAATGATAAACTGAGCTGCATTTGTAGAATATGTGCTTAACTTATGTTATACACTGTTATGTATAACTTATGTTATATTCTGTTATTTAAGTAAATATTTCCAGGCAATTATGTGACAGGGAAATTATTTTACATTTTTCGCTTTGATGGGAATGTTGCTACTGTTACTTTTCTTATTATTGTAATGCTAATTGTTAAACATTTCTGTCTAGCACTTCTACGGATCTGTGTTTTTCCACCAGAGTTCACAGAGATACTCAGAATAGACTCATCCTGTTTTCTGCCTTCTTTCCTCATCTTGGTTATTATCCTGCTCCATAAGTGACATAAGTGATTTTACTTAGCAGTTGTCAGCCAGATGGTGGTGTATGTTTGTCACAAGTCCTGTGACACTCCTGAGTCTTTAACCATTCCTTCCTACTTTGCTGAAAGCAAAAATCTTGCTTTTGCTGACCAGGTCCTGTGTAACCATCTTTGAACCTAGTTGTCCCAGGCTAGTGAGGGAGAATCCTAGAAGCACGCCAGCACCCCTTTGCTGTTGAATGAATTTGCCACTGTTCAAGTGAGCCAATGAATCTTGTTAGATGCAGTATCCTCTGGGAAAGAGGAATCTCGAAATCACTCAGCGCTGGACGAGCTTTTAGTGGAAAGTAAATGAATATGATTATACTAAAATACAAAGCTTAAGAAACCAGCTGCTGTGCTTTGTGAAGATGCAGAATACTAGAGCATAGCTGACCACACAGTCGCTCTGCTTTGGCTAGTTTCTGTCTTCTTCTGACCTGGTTGTCATGGTAGTCATGCTACCTCCCAGGACAGTTCACACAGGTCCCAGGTTTGTCATCTGGATTTTAGGACTTTTACAGTTCATGGTTTATATCTTTTATGGTTTAGAGTGAGAGCTTCTCCTTATATCCTATTTTCTCAACTACGAATGTCAAAATTTAGCAACCTTGGTATTTGGCCTTACCATTACCAAACTCTTTCCTTTTTTTGTGAATGAAAATTTTCATCAAGCGTTTTAAGCTATAGTATACATTTAATATTTGATAACATATCTATTATGTATCATATTTTGCACAGTGAATGAACTCCTGACTACTTCTTCACAGAGACTATTCAATGGCAAATAGTCTGGCAGTACAGTGTATTTGGAATAAGAGGCTATAAACGTGGCTTAGTGGCTGAGAGTGAAAGAATAGGGCTGTCACAGTTTTCTGCAGGCATCCATACTACAAAATAGTGTAGAATATAAAGAACATTCTGTCAAGGCAAAGCTTCTGAAGCACTTCTGTTTTCTCCAGGGAAGTCCTCCTATCTTAATGGCCACTGTGAGAGTATTTAAACATGTCTCTACACAAGTTCATGCAGAGATCCAGCCTAGCAGCTGTACTCGAAGCACATCTGTCCAACATGTGCTGACAGGATTTAACATTGATTGTAGCAGCGATAAACAGTTTCCCTCAAAATCATGATGTGAAATGATGAATTTGTTGTCATTTATATAATAATGTCATCCAGAGGGACCTCCCCTCGTCCCCATTCCTGGTGTCTCTCTGTTGATGTGGGGGTTGATTCTGACGATACTGTGTGTAAACTCTTCAGAGGTCGTACCCAGATAGAGGAGGAAGTTCAGGAGTAAACAGGAAAACTCTGACTTTGCCACAATCTGTTTTTGTGAAAAGGAATATACCCTTAGGGAAACAATAGGAAGAGTGGCAGACAAGGGAAGGGGCAGGCAGATTTGAATGGGCTGATAAATTTTTAAGTTAGAAGCCGTGAGTGATGAGAGCAACAGATTTTATTGTGAACAGGATGAGTATAATCAACTAAGAATCACGATTTTGAAACTGATTAGGATGGCCGAGAGCTCAGGAATAAGAGATGGATCACTCTGAGTTCACTTCTTTCGTGTCTTTATGGAGAAGTTAAGCTTAAAAAGAAATAATCTGTTTGTTTTGCAGTGATGATTTCCCTTTTGCGCTTAGCATAGAGAGATTTAATTTTGGAAACATGATCCTAATGTCCATTAGTGCAGCTATAATAAACATTCGTCTGTTTATTCCTTAAGCTGCATGTTTCCTAGAGCTATTCCTCTTGTTCCTTACTCTACATTTTCTCATGTCAATCAAATTATCAGTAACAATAATCACAAATCCCATTAGGAACTAATTACATATATGCAACTTCAAGCTAGTTTACCTCCTTGCTAACATAATCTCCAAGATTTTTTAACTGTAGTCAATCCAGCTTGCTTCTGGCCCTGTTAATTATGGTTACTCATCTTTACAAAGTATTAAGACCTAGAACTCATCTTAATGATATTCTGCTTCTTCAGAAATAAGAAAGACCTATAACTATAACCCCCAACTTTCTCTGTCTTCAGATGCATTGAACTCTGTCTGCCACCCACTCCGAGAGCTCCACTATTCTCATTTCATATCTGCTTATACCTGCTTGAGTATGTGCTGTAACTGGAGTTGAGAACAGAGCCTTGCTGACAAAATGTAGACAGAGATGACATGAAGCAGACTGGAGAGCAGGTCATCATAAGGACATGAGATAGATACTTTTGAAAGCTATTACATGAACTCACTCCTTTCCCAAGAACGTGAAGGGAACAGGGTGTAATTCTTTCAATAGAAAGTGTGAAAAACAACTGCTTGCATGGATGTGGTGACCTTGCAAGGAAGCTATGGGTTTGGACCATCCCAAAAAAGAACAATCTATTTCAAATATTTCAGCAAAGTAATTTTTATATGGTATTACAACTGAGATAAAAGTTTATATCAACATGTATGTATTGGTTCATTTCCATAATAATCTGTGTAATTTTCTTTGTTTGCTATATGCATGCATCTCTTCCCCAGACAGCGATGGAAATTAAGGGAAATATTTGCAACCAGAAAAAAGAGTCTGTGAATATATGTCATACTGTAGCCTATGTTAAAGTGAAGCTTGTGGAATCCAACTTGCTGACTTTGTGTTTAATGAAAATAGAATCATTATCTCCTCTCTAGGCAGGTGGAGAACTCCTTTGGGATTTAAACACATGCATCAGGAGAGGAATAGACTTGTGTGTTTCTGGGAAGTTCACACCCACGGGGTTACACTTTGTTTCTGCAGTCTGGATAGTTAAGAAAAAATGCTGTTCTGAAAAAGAAAATGAGAGCAAATCCTAGTGCTTGATGTTTCCAGTACTCAGTTTTAAAAAGCAGCTTTAAAATCCTTGTGTCTGTGTTGCACTTTAGTTGTAAAGTTATTAATTTAAAAAGCCTGCCTGAAACCCCGCTAAATTCTTTCCCTTGCAGGGAGAGGTCTTTTATGAGTGTAAAAGAATGGGGCAAAATTCTGATTGATTTATGAACATCTGAAAATAACATAATTTATGTGGAAAGCAGTGAAACATCCTTAACCAAAGTGATGTCACTGAATGCCACTTCAGTTTAATAAAATAAAAGTCATTCCAAAATGGCTTAAGATGGATAGAAGACAAGGCAGCTCTAAAGCAGGGAGAAAAGAGTGGGAAGGAGAACAAAACTAAAGGATGCTGCTTCTCCATTTGTTCTTCCTAATTACCCATGGCCAGTAGAAATGTTCCCTGAGGCAAAATGCCTTGGGTTGTTGGTTTTATGCAGACAGCTTTCTAACTAACAAATCAGGAAAGCAGCACTTTCCTTTTGTTTTTGTTTTTGTTTTTTTTTTTTGCTTAAAGTCAGTTACTTCATTGTTCATGTCTTTTATAGCCACAGAAATCCATACAAAGTAGATATAGCTTGTCCAGTTTTCTTTCATGTGCCTTCATGCCTTTCTTCATCCAATAAGTATGTTTGGATACGTGTTAGGAGAGACTGTAAGTTGCTTCTTTTTGTAAGGTTGACTTTTATGTCATTATAATGTGATGAGTATATCATGGTGTTCTACCTTTTAATTTCATTTGGGAAAAAAAAGTCATTTTTGCCTCATAATGTAGCTTCTGCAAAAACTATTTAGTACTAACTTGTTTTATTTTTCAGAGCTGGTTATTTGCCTCAGAATATTCCTTTGGAGATTATCAGATACCTTTCAGAGGAGAAGGATTTTCTGCCTTGGCATGCTGCCAGCCGAGCTCTTTATCCTCTAGACAAATTGCTGGACCGCACAGAAAGCTACAACATCTTCAATGTAAGAGATAGAGCCCTTCTTCCTCTCCTTCTTCTCCTTCCTTCCTCTTTCCTTCTCTCTCTCCCTTTTCTACCCCCACCTCCCACTCCCCCACTGCTCTTCCTTTCTTTTCTTTCTTTCTCTTGCTCTCTCTCCTTTCATGGCCCAGAGCCGAACTATTCCTCAGTTAGATACTGTAAATGACCTAGGGTTATTAGCTTTCTTCCAAGTTATTCTCTATTTAAATATAGCAATTGTCAAGCTTTGGTTCATTTGCATTTGAACAGTGATAACTGTTGTTTGAGGCATATATGATTAGCAGAAGGAAAGGTAATTATCCCTTCTATAAAATATTATGACAAAAAAAGTATTTCACTTAAAAGAGCCAAAGTAATGGCTCAAAGTAATCTATTTCCAGATTTTCTCTTTTGAGGAGCCTCACGGCGATATTTAGATTGATGTCCAAGATCAGCGTGGACCCCAAATGCAGGCACAATCGAACAAGATGCGTGCAACTGAAGTAAAGATTTGTAGTCATTATTTAATCCAAAGCCATGGTGAATTCAATGCAGTTACCTTAATTAACAAGGATTAGATCACCATTGAATCAAAAGCCCATTCATAATTGGGTCCAAAGGGACAGCAGTAACATCTAGCAGTAGATAATTAAGATAGACACGACAAACATTTTAACATTTTACCTGAAATAAAAAAATAATAATCCTAGCTATGCTGAAGGATGTTTGATGAAGTACACAGGATTTGATTGCAGCCAGTGACAATTATAAACTCTTGGAGCTTTTTTATTCACTATCAATTTTATATAGTCTACATATTTTCAGTAGCCAACGTACTGTAATTTTATGCAATTTTTTAAAATCTTCATGTGAAGGAACTCTCTAAAGCCTGAAATGCTTACAGGTGTGTCTTACATGTTTTTTTCTTCTTAAACATGTATTTTCTCATGTGTGTGTGTTTGTAGAAACAAATACGGTCAGAAAACAGGAAGCTAGAGGTGGCTGTATATATGTATATATGTAGAATTACATGCATATACAGAGCTACCTGCTGACATTATTTTTGTAAAATGTATACTACAGATTGATAAAGATAAACAGAGTTTCTTTCTTTTTGAATCTACTATGCGGGCCTACATGCAAATCAGAGCCATAATATAAAATGACATGGAAATAACTTGCATGTTTAGTCAGTTGTTAGCAGCACAGAAAAATTCTTATGAGTCTGCCATTGCTATTTCACTTTTAACATGCCTGTCTAAAGAAAACACAATTTTAGTAAAAAAACCAGTAAAATTCATGGCTGGGTTGTGTTTTATCACTATTGATGAGAGCTTTGAAAGCAGAGGTGATAGCAGAGGAAATAAAAAGTCTTTTTAGTCACAGAATAACATATCTGCTAGAGAAAGCTGCTCTGTGAATCTCCTTTTGTGTTGACATCATATATACGTGCCCATGCATCCACAATAATAAAATAGATGCTCTCTTATGAGGTTCTTTATATCTCAGTTCTCTTTTTCAAAGTGGTAAATTCCACTGGCAAATGATTGCACTGAATACAATGACAATGGTTTTCTTCACAACTTGGCAGAATATGCAAATATGTGCCCTGTATAAGAAGTACAAGTAAGCTGAAATACATCTTGGGTTTGTTTTGTTCTTAAAGCACACCAATAGCCTAAACTTAAAACATGGTGTCATTAAATGTACAAAGCTCATTTGCAGCCACATTGTTCGGTATTCTGAAGTCAATTGACTGTACTTGCATAACATTTTTGCCATGGCTGTAGATATTAAAGCAATGTTCTTTTAAAAGTGAACATGCACGGTGTAGTCAAGATTTGCCATAGAGTAGAAATTAAGCTGTTAACAGTCTTGCAACTTTTCAGCCGTGTATTGTGAGTTCAAAATAGCTTGTAAGAAATTATTCTTAAATTGATGGGGTTTATTACAATAAATTGTCTTATCCTAGACATCTAATCAAATAGCTGATCTATAGATTACTTCTCACTGTAGCAGTGAAGGAGGATTATATGTGGACATGTTTGCTTTGCTAACTGCAAATCAAAATCTCTGGAAAGTCAGACATTATTTGGTGGTAAAAAGAGAGACAAAAAATCAATAGTCAGTAGTATTTAAATTTCAAATAAAAATTAAATGTTAACATTAAATATATTTTTCTTTTCCCTCTCAGGAGTATATTTTAAGACAAGTTGCATCAATGTATCTCAAGCTTGGATGGCCAACAAATAATTTAAACAAATCGCTTGTTCAAGCATCATACCAACATGAGTACTGTCATATTTCTGTTTTTATTGTTTGTTTGGGGAATATAGTTGTAATAACTCTCCTAAAATTTGGTGTCATCTTTAGCATGTCATACTTTCCTAGTTCTGTTGTCCTTCTGTTTTTCCTTTCTGGGTTAGAGGGAGAGCAGCAAGATGCTCTGAACTCCTCTTTCCTAAGTTTGGAGAACATGATTTTCTAAGCTTAAATTTAATATTTGACTGCACTGGATATTTAAGAACTTGGACTCATGTGATCACAGAGGTCAGGAAGAGTGCATAAGTGTAAATGGGGGCTGTTTTTGGTCCACGACTTCTCTTTAGTTGTTGCAGCAGCTATAGGCATTAAGTTGACACTGAGCTGGATTATATTTGATGTGTTGCCCAGCTATCAGTTGCTGCCACTGTTATAAGAAATAGTTTTTTGTAAACATTCAAATGCATGCAGCCTTATTGCTTTCTTTAATTTGGACAGAGAGTTGCGTCGGGAAGTCATCATGTTGGCCTGCAGCTTTGGTAACAAACACTGTCACCAGCAGGCTGCAACGTTGATCTCGGATTGGATTTCTAGCAATAGGAACCGGTAAGTAGAACTGACATGAGTATTTCCCATTTCTCCTGCTCAGAGGCCCTACAGCTGCCGTGCTTTTCCTCTCTGCCCAGCCCCACCTACCGTGCCCTGTTTTGCAGAGGAGTGTGGGAGGAAGCAGAGGTCACTGGCTGTTACTTAAAAATGTCTGTGGGACTTCAGAATGAATTATTTAACTTTGCATGTATGAGCAGGTGAAGGGGATGCCCAAGTAGCCTCTGCCCACTGCTGATAAATTGCTGTCAGATAATTATACACTGGAAGGCAAGAAGAGGGGTTTTAAGGAGGGGTTTAAAGGAAGAAAGATGAGTGAACACCGCATTGGTGGACAAACACGGAGTCTGTGTCAGGGCAAGAGAGCAGAAGATGCTAAGTGATTAAAGCGAGAGAGGTTAGAGGCAGAAGGACTGAGAAGTAAGAAAGGAGACAAAACAATGTATTTGAGCGAAATGTTACAAAGTACTTAAGGGTGAAGACCTGAAAATTAATGTCTTTCAGGAATCCACAGAAAAGATCATACAAGTTTTCAGAGAAGGGGTAGTGATAGCTGATGTATTGAGTATTAGCAGCACTGTAGAGGTTTGACAACAAATATCTAAGTTAAGCTGTCCAGACACAGGTTTATTCAGCTGAGGCAAGGCACTATGGGCCGTGGATGGTGTATGAAGTTTACCTTCTAAAGGCAAGCATCTAAGACGTGTTACTGAAAATACAAATATTTAAGCATGTATTGATCTATTGACAATGAGGTAAGGACAGAGTATAGGTTAAGACCACGACATCTTGAGAAAGAATGGTGGATTTTCTGATTATGTGGAAAGTGGTGTAGAAGTATATGCATAAGTACATCACGTGATATTTTGGTTTAAGGGAAAATATTTTTCTTTTAGGTAACAAAGAAGAGAAGGGAAAAAGTCTTACGTTTATAGTCCCAATCTTGTATTAGCCCTGCAGAAGTATCAGATGTCTATAGACATATAAGCATATAGGATTTTTCAGACTTTTTGAGCCAATTGGGTGTTTGCAACTGAAATATGTCTGTCTGGTTTTGTAAGATTTGCAAATCCTTTACAGACACACCCAGTTACATAATTACCTGAGTGTCTTTTAAAACCAGCCATGAACTGAACATGAATGGAGATTGCATTCCTATATGACTTCGAAACTTCTATAAAATATATCTTGAAACTATGACTATGTACCTTTAAATTAGATGTGTGTGAGGGAGGGGGTTTTCTTAAGTTGGTACCAGATATATTTACTATGAAAGATATACCCCAGGGTTTCATATGAATTCTTATTGTCAGCAGCAACAATCAGTATGAAACTATTCAAAGAGGAGATTAAAGAGAAAGAATCATTGGAAACAATCTGCAAAAGTAATTTAGTTAGATATTCATTCGCAAAATTAGTTAATCAAACCTAGCACCATCTATTAGCATGCACAGCAGTAGATTATTCAGTGTTAAAAGCTGTTGCCCTGCAAAGCTTTCTCCTATCTTGTGTTTTCATCCTTTCCAACAGGATTGAAGAAGGAGGCATCAGAAAAAAAAAAAAAAAAAAAAAAGCTTATTGCTTTACTAACAATAGCAAGAGAGGAATGGAATAGATTTAAGAAGTCATCTGAAGATTCATCTTAGCCTTTCTATGGGGCCATTCTTGGGAGCACAAGATTGTGGCTGCCAGCATATGACGAGTATTATGATAAAAGCATCACAGCAGGGCAGAGGGAGAGAATAGCTACTAAGTTAAAGCAGTGCATTTCTCCAAAGGAACTGCACAGTTTTGAAAAATAGCTGCAACAAATAATGTAATTACAAAATACAGATTGTCAGTCAGCTGATACATAGGGTTACAACTTGCAAAGAGGACAAGACATGTTTTTATTTATTTTTTATTATTATAGGATTTGTTCAGTTCCCCACCCCAGAATTTACCAGTTGCTATTCTCAGAGCACTGTCGCATACTGAATGTAACATATAAGCAGACTCATTTCATGTCTACTTACATTGAAATGACATTGCGAAGGCTACTAGTAATAGCAGCTCACTAGACATAAAAGCAGCTTGCATTTCACAGTGACAACATTTGTAGGGGTCTGTCAGTGTTCTTCCAGGAATGTTTGGATTCCTGCTGTGTCAGAGGTACCCCATATCACCTTTGCTCAGTTTAAACAAACTCACACTGAAACCTGAAAATAAAGAGGAGGCTCATTCCCTGCTTTTCCACCCAGAAAATATTGATGATTTTACAGTAAGAATTCAGTTAACATGGTGTTTGAGTCATGCCTCTGCCTCTTTTAGCACTTTTAGATCAAGTGCAAAGGACAAGCAGGTAAGTACAAGCTACATGCAGAGACCATAGGTGCCATTGCATATTCTTTCTCGTCAGTCGAGGGTTTTGCTCAGTTTGATGCCCTTAACAGCTGTTTGTGAATTTGCTGCAAACAGAAACCTCCAAATCTGTAGGAATCCCTCAAACCTTGTTTCCTTACAAAAAAGGGGGAAGTCGTGTGGCTCATCTTTCTCCAGACTTCTCTGACAACTCCTGGTGAGGAAAGCTGGTGATAGGTACAGAAGCTGTATGTATCCTTGTCTGTTCCACGTCTCATCCACAATGAGTAAAGTTGTATCTTCTGAAAACTACTCTAAAAGCTCTTGCAGATGCCCTTGCCTCTTCTGAAACAGAACAGAGACATTGACTGATGTGTTGCAGAAAGCCTGGTGGATTTGTACAGCCAGAGCACAAAGATAGAGTTCCAGAGAGCTCAGAGATATGTTTATATACAGAATAATTTGAATTTGATGATGAGAGTAAAAATAAAGGCTAATGTGCAGCCTTACCATCCATCTCCTCCCAAAGACCTTATTCTGGAAGACAAGATGTTTCATACAATGAGCTTATTCATAAGCAGTACATGTTGGAAGGACCACACATTCTTCAAAGTAGTAGACCCCAAAATGAGACTAGGGAATTAGGCTTGTGTCTCAAGATTCTAATCTTACCCAATTAGGGTAATATTAAATTAATATGTGGTATTAAATACCACATAAATGCACAGGCAGTAAATCACGTAAAGGAGGTTTTTGATTCCCTGACAGCTATTGCAGCTAAAGTTTGAATAAGCATAACAGAGAATGTGCAATTAATCATGCTGTACAAACGCTAAGATTCATAAATTTTTAGCCACATATTTAATCTATGGCTTTTTAGAAGTTCTTTTGAAATGTTTTTTCTCTTTTACTTATAGCATTTAATTATGGATAAAGTGTTGGGTAATAAACAAATACAGTAATATCTAACTCTGTTTTACCAGCATATGCCTACAGTTGCTGTGGTTTCTAGTAATTATATTTAGTCTAGTAGGTCCAGAAATTAATTACCATCTACTCTTCACAGTAGGGGATTCAAATAATCATAATAATCAGTTACTGTTTGTACTTTGTAATTACATGTTCTTTACTGTGCAAATAATTTGCCACTGTTCACCCAGTAAAATAATGGTCATTTATAGCACAAAGGCAGAGGTCCTCTTTGTGTTTCCAGCACTATTTGAAAAAAGCCATTAGATTTCCAGCTGTAGCACTGCAGATTTTCATATGGAATTAGTGACAAAGCCCACAACATTAGCTTCCGTGCATGAAAGTGGAAGTCAGCTGAGAGGCTTGAAGGCTTCAATTTCTAAAGTGATGTAGGTGTTGCACTGCATTTTTAGATGCCTGGCTCACAGGGCAGAATCAGATGCTTGGAGTTACGCTTCCTACAAGGGGTTTTGGGAACCTCCAAATGAAGTTGGTGGAAGCCACTATGCTGAGTGAAGAGCCTCTTAAACATGAGACTGTGAAGAGAGAGTGGGCCCTCTTAGGGTCTGGCACTACAGGTAGAAAGATACCTATGTCAAATGAATATGTAAATGGCTGTCATAGAGTTAGGGGCTCTTGGGAAAGATGCCTTTCAAAAGCATCACTGAAGCAGGAAAAGGTCTGCTCCTTTTCAAACACAGCTGGCAGAGAACCTGCTCCTCAACCTCCTTTTAAACAGTAATTCTGAGATGGTGGTAGAGCTGCAGCGCAGGATCTCAGCCCTGCATCCGCTTCATGCAGAAGACCACCCTGATGACCTATCTGTGGGCTGTTTGGAACAGTATTAAGACACTGCAGCACACTTTCCTCCTCTAGTTGAAGCTCAGCCACTGGGATTTACTTCATTAGCAAGAGCTTTCCAGCCTAAACATGAGAACATTCTTCTGAGGGAGGGAGGCTTGAGTACCTGAAATACCAGGATGATTTAGAATGCAAAAGGCTTTAGGTGGTATTGCTCACTATCACTTTTGCAGGGCAGAACATGATGCTAAAATGAGGAACATAACTCTAAAAAAGAAGTTTGGCTCTACAAGGAGCCAAACTCATAGCATCACATATAGAAGACGCTGTAAGGAGGCATCTGTGGTACTGGTTGTACTGGTCTAGGAATTGATACCATATTTAATTCCTCACAATTGTTAAAAACAAGTGATTATTTCTTTCAGCTGAAAATGTGAGATTAGACTACAAGTTATGTCTTGCTGTCTTTTTAATCAATGAGTTTAAGTAATTTTTCTCTTTTTAAATTGTTGATGGCTCCAGTGTGTTTTGCTTGAAAGTCTGCATTGACTTCTGGCGATATGAAGGCAGGCATTTTCACTCAGTTAAGTTGGGATATATGCTACTCCTTTATTGGAGCAATGGAAACCCTTGAAACTTCCATGGTAGTGTTCAGAAGAGCACAAACCTAGTAGAAAACCTGTAAGCACATTGAAATTTCCCTTGTAATTTGGGTATGTGAGGTTACTGGGATTCAGTCAAGAGCAGAATGCTGTACAAGAGAAGCTACTGTTGGCTGAAAATTAAGATGTTTGCTTCTACCTTCATTTAACTGAGCTCATCCCTGTGAAGCTCTTTCATGTGTGAAGAAATACATTATTCACACTCCTTAGATGTAACAGCGTTGTGGTGCAGCCTAAAAAATTAACAAAATTACCATACAATGCCTGCCTGAGCTTGAGAATCAGCTTGTTAACCCCTTTAACCTTCACTGCGTATATATTCTGAAAGAAAAACATGTTTCTAAGAGGATTAGCATTTTCAGACTTTCTGCCTTGGATAGACTGAGTAAACGTGTATTTCTGAGGTTCAGGAGAGAACGTGTGGAGAGCTGCAATCTGTAAGCTCCTGACAGGAGATATCATAACAACGGGTAACGTGAATAGACACTGCGATGGCTCAAAGCATAACTTACCCACAGACACAAGCATGTTTTTGCAAACCTCTCTGTGGGTACAGGCGTGATTTTGTTCCAGCTACTGTTAGCATCCATCAGCTACAGGTTGCCATGTACACATTTCTGCTGTCGAAGTGGACTGTGGCTGGATGCTCGCTGGAGGCAAAGTTAGACAGGGTAGCGTGAACATGTGAACATGCCAGGGAGCTGCTTTGAAGTGAGACAGCTGATTTTTGCCTTCAGCAGAAAAGGCAGTGCTTGTATTCTGGTTCTGTTATTAGAGCTGCTGTGATGCTATTCTTTTGCTAATATGCAGCAGTGAGCAGTGGGAGATGATGGTATTGCATCAGACACAATTATGTGGTGGTGTTTCTCTTAAGATGTTACTGGACCTGTTGGAAAGCCTCTAGCTAGTTGTAGGCACTTCAGTTTGCTCTTAGTTTTTTGTTCTTTAGAAATGTAACCATTGCTATCTATTGGTTGCTGTCTTTTAAATGGAAACAAAGTGCTTTAATTAATTGCCTCAATACTGCTGGAAAACTTACAGTAAATGCATTTGATTGATCTGGGCTTTATATCACTTTGGGGTGATTTCAGGTTTAATGCAGTTTTTACTATTTTTACCATTATTCTTTTGTCACAAGCACTCTGATCAATTTTGTTTACTTGGAATACTGCCTTGTAGATATCATCAAATGAAAAAAATGGGGAAATCCAGTATTCTCCTGTATCAAACTTGTGAAAATGAGGGTTGTGTTCTGATGTCTGCAAATTTGGTGTCTCTTGTCCTTGCAGCTGTTATGCTGACCTTATGGTTGATAACAATCTGTTAATCTTTGATCAACAGAGCTAAGATCACTATGCTATTTGATAAGTAGAGCTAATGTTCAATATTTCACTTCTTTCTAATACTTTTTTCTTTTTTTTTTTTTCAATTCTGTGTGTATGTTCAGTCTACACTTTCTAACAGAAGAGATAGGAAGGCATGGGCTTTCTTTTTTTTGTTTTCTTTTTGTTATTTAAGGAAAGCAGTGCTCAGATGAATAGATGATGTTTGCAGCGGAGTGCACGCTGCTGCACTGAATTAGACTGAAGTCAGCATCCATTCTGTAGCCCACGGTTTAATGAAGTTTGCATTTGTCTGTCTTCATGGATGAGAAGTAGAGACTGCTGGATGATCCTGAATGCAAATCCAGATATTTTGAATCTGGTCTCTACTCATCCAGGTTGTTCTGAGAAGCCTTGGGGTGCTGTGGTGGGGCCACAGATCTCTTAAAAGAGAATGTGCTCTGAATTTTCCTGTTCAGTCTGTGGGTTTCAAGTCAGAACATATCTGTGTGTGGTTTTGCATTACAGATGAACCACTTTTGGTTACTTAATAATGAAATTGGGATCTTGGATGATTGAATCCTAGTACTTAGTTTCCTCATTTAATCTTTTTAAGTGTAATAATGTGGATATTGGCTTCTCCAGTGACTTGTGTTTGGCATTTCAAAGATTTTTGTCATGTTGCTGTGACTGTTAGGAGCACTACTTAATTCTTTATCAACCTTACGAAAGGTGCAAATGATGAAGTTAGATGACTTCCATCACATAATTTGAACAAAGGCAGTGGTAACCAACAAGGCTAATTTGCGAGTACTAGATCTAGATACTTGTTTGTGCGGAATTTTTATTTCCTCTGCAAGGAATAATGGATTTGTGTCCATCCACCTGCCTAAATTGGCAGTGTGCTTACTTGGATGGACCTTTAACTGCTCAATGGAAATGCCACCAGGAAAATAAATTGCACTGCAGGAGTGCACAGGAGACTGTAACATGTCTATAAATGAAACTGTCCATAGACCTGAAGGAGTGGTAAATAACAAATTACCAGTCATTAATTGAGATTGCTTCAATGAAGTCTGGCTTAGGTGACAGAAAATCGAATATTTTTCCAAACAAAGCATTTTGCATTTTTTTTCTTTCCTTTTCCTTCTGCCTTATTTCTCTAATGACTTGAGATATATAATGTTGTTGCTTTGTTTCACCTAGGCACACTAGGGCTACAGTCTTGCAACAACTTATAAATGTATTTAAGTTTAACCACCTAGATAACTATTTGTGGGAATGCGGCCAACAGGTTAATTATTTTTGTTAGTTTCTTGGAAGAGGCACTACCTATTTTTGGAAATCATTAGCAGCAAACATGAAAAAATGAGAGTTATTTTCACTTTTTTCACACATGAATGTCTGATAAATGTAAAACAATAAAATGGATCCCTTCTCCTGGATTCTCAACCCCTACAAGTTTTAATTACTGAAAAAATTCAGGCATAACTGTTCATGCATTTTGAAGTGTTGCTGGAGCTTTGCCAGTTAATGTCAGCTAGTGTTGCTGAAGTGATTTAACTAATTAATAGGTTGTTACAACATTTGAGTAGAATCTTGCACTCAAGTCAATAAAACTGTTTAAGGAGGAAGAAAACACTGTTGAGTGCACGAGTTAATCAAGGAGTTAGTGCTTTGAAAGACCATCTGGGGAGTATGTCTGAAAAGAGAGGATTTCATCTTGTGAAAGGAAAAACGGCTTTATTGGGCAGCTGGTTCAGGTAGCATTTTTACCTTCTGACTTCTGTGTGTGATCACTATAAAATGACCCTACATGTAGCAGCTGTGGATTAGCAGTAATTAATTTGCAATCCTTACAAGTTAGATAGGTTTCTCTCCAATTTTCTCATTCAGGAATGATCTGTCCACAACTGTGAAAAATAATTAAACAGAAACGACCATATTTTTTGTTGCAAAAACTGTCCAGAAAGGGCAAAACAAGGCATATCTACTTAGAGATTAGTCTTACAAAGAAGTGCTTAACTCACCACTCAGTCATTAAAATCAGTGTTGAAGAGCTGGCGCGTGCTAGTGGCATGGTCAATTAAGGAAGATCTGCCATTGGAAGGGAAAGGAGCAATACCAGTAACCATCACTTGAGGGATAGTGTATTCTCTCCCTGCCTCAGTCAGCACCGTGCAATTCCTGAAGCTCGGAAGCATAGGACTGGGACTAAGAAGACCTGGTGTCTGTGCATAGCTTTGCCACACACACCCTGAGTAGCCATATCCTTGGTTAATATCCCCTGAATTCAGTGCTTGACAGGCACCTGAATGTCAAGCCCACCACAGCTCTGTGCCTCAGTTTTCAAAGGGAAATTCTGCCCTTTCCTTTCAGAGTGGAAGTGTGCTATGGGAGTATAAACTCTGGGACTGCCATCTTTAAAAAATGAACTTTGTGTCATGCTGTTCCTTATAACACAATCTGTATTACACATCTGCCAACAAAGTTCCAATACTTCATTGTTATTTCTTATCTGAGCCTTGTAACCTATTAAATAAGACTATAAATATAGTCATCAAGAAAAATAGGCTTACGTTAAATGTTAAATACTTGGGAAAATAAAGAATAATGTTTCTGATTAATTTTCTTTGTGAAATAGTACCCTAAATGGTATTGAAATTTGTCACTTAATCAAAGAACTGTCTAAACTGTGTGCAATTACATTTTAAAAAATTAGAACACAGTTTGCCCAGAAGATAAATAATTATGGTCCAATTTTATAAGTGTATCTCCAATTGTTAGAACATAGGAGCAAGTATGTAGCAATTAATTATAACTTAGAAGATTATTCTTAGCTCGTTGTAGAGCTTTATTATTCACTCTTGAAAAAAAAAAGAATCCCTGTAAAGGCACAGCACGATTTTAATTAATTTTTTTCTGTTTAATTTTTAACTTTTTTCCCAAAGTGTTTAATTTTTAAACATGAGCTCTGCTAGCTACATATTTCATTCTCACCATCATATCTCTTAAGCAAGAAAAATAAAGTTAAATAAATTGGATCAGTATTCAAATAAAAGACATTTAAAGTGATGCTTTCAAAAGTTAATCTTTATCTTTATTCTTCTGAAGTATCCATCAGTCATGTTAGCTCTTTAAAAATGAGAGCAGCATTGAAGGCCCAGATGAAGTTTAGTATGACAAGGGGTTATGTTCTGCAGTGTTACTACCTAAGCAGTACTGCAACAGTGGTAATTTTATCCACTTGATTCAGTTAATACAGAAAGCAAACGTTCCACATGCTGATGTAGTGCCTTGGAACTGCAACTTTAGAACAAAATTTTTTTCATGTTATACTAATGACTTAGCTTATAGAGACCTAAAACCTTCCCTGGAGTTATTGGTTGGATGATATTGAGTAGATCTGCTGCAGTGTTGCAATTATGCTGTTATGGATTTGGTGCAAATAGAGTTTTCTTAGCAAGAAACGTGGTGAGGTCTAGGTTATGGGCATGGGCTTAGTGCCTTCTTCCTTCCCAGAGCATGCAAATGGTCCTGCAGTTACTGACTGCACTGCTGCTAAAATCGCTTGTGCTGGCACTTAGAATGTGAAAGATGGAGTAGCTGGGAAAGTCCACTGAATTTATATGTTTTATTGTAAATTTAAAAAATGTAAGCCTCACAAGTGAGGAATGCTGACCTTTTTGGGGTTAGACATCCACTTCTAGGTACCTCTGTTGCTGATGTACTAGACAAACAGAATGACAGTCCTTCCAGCACACAGTTCCTACCTGAATTAATGGGGCAATCAAACAAAATAGAATTACCTTTTCCAGCTGCCTTATAGTTCCTTAGAGTATCTGTTGGCTAAGTCGCATCTCTTGCAGTAAACCAAAGATAATATTTCTGCCGGCAAAGCTCAGAAAGGACTATGTGTGCTTCTAAAAAAAATGATTTAGTGTTTGTGTATCAAGATATAAAGTCCTTCCTTCATTGAAATAAGGCTTGACTGGATTCAGTTGTTCTTCATATTCGGATATCATATGATAAGACAGATTTGGGGCAATGGGCTTTTTGGTGCTACAGTCAGGATAGCCTCTCTTGGTCCTTTTGGTTTAGCATATGTTCTTATGGCTGCTGTCAGTGTATTAAATCCCAAATGAAAAGCAAAAAAACACATAAGCTGGTAAGGAAGTTGTGCTTTAAGGACAAATAACCTAGTATATCAAAATTTAGGACACGATAACATTACTTTTATGTTCGATGCAGCATACGTGCATATGGCTGCATATTCATGTTACTGTAATTGCTGACATGAAGTTTTGAGAGTTGCACTTATTTAGAAAACTTTAAGACTCATTCTAAGTTAATATAAGCCAAAACAAAGGCAGCGCCTAAATATCTGCCTCATTAATTTTAGTGTGTCTTGATTTCTTGTGTTTAAATATGTAGTCTTAATTTTCTGTAATGAACCCAATTATATGCAGTTTCCTTTGCATGCACTTTTTGAAAGAAAGGTTAAACGGGGGACAAATAAATTGTTGATATTCATTAATATTTGAAATATCACAACAAGGATTAATGATAGACTTTCAAGGGAGAAGTACAAATTCCATTACAGTGAAATGGAAAGTCAGCACCTAGCACACATGGATAATTCTGTAAATGTCAACCAAACTCACAATTTAGTCCTGTTAACTCAGAATCAAAATTCAGTAGTATGGAAAGGCTGGTGAAAGTGATAACTTTAGTGCCCGTGTATGTTTAAACAGTGTTTCTCTTAATGGATCTGGTCAGCTTTAAGGATTTTCTGATTTTCTTGGTCTTGGGGTAGCAGTTCTATAGGGACCATGGAAACAGTTGCATAGACCATACATAAGCCAAAACCTACTGATTCTGAGTAAAACTGAGGAGAATTACTAACTTTTTTCAGTGCCAAGCTTTTTAGGTGATCTGAACATTGAGGGGAAAAAATCCAAGGAGGTACTAGGAAGCATCAAGGGGAAGGGACTGTAAAACCTGCATTTTTAGAGGTCTCATCTATGTGTTGGTGACATGTAGGAATTGCTTGAGCTATGTGGTCCTTACCGTAGCAATGCTGATGGCCTGGCACGCTTGTTCTCACACAGCAATTTGGTGGTGTGAGGAGAGGAAACGGTAAGATCTTGAACCATGCCAGGATCTGCACTGTAGTACCTATCTACCCTGGCTAGATGGAAGCAGTTGATGGCAGATATGAGACATTGCACCACTGATTTTGCTTTAGAAGGCAATATTGCTGGTGTGTGCTGCACATAGTTAGAAGTTTCATATTCCTGGCAACTTTAAAATGGATTACATTTCTCTTGCCTACCCTTTCAGTTTTGCTTTGAATAGTTTACTCCCAAATAAATGTCTGGGTTTGTCTGCATCAAATGCAAAATATCTCAGCATTAGTCAAGGCAGCCCTTTGTGGCTCTGTTAGTGTGGGATGCTGCTAAAAAATCTCCAAGAAGCAGAACTATCCTGAGCCGTGTCAGCTCAGCAGGAGTAAGATTCATATGACTGTCTGCATCTAAACCTGCAGATACACCCTCTGTGCTGATGACTACACTTGCAAGAGAACATGAATAAAAACTCAACCTCAGGACTTTTTTACTACTGAGAAAAAGCATAACAAAAATGCAGTAGGCATTAATTCCCCAAAGTTCTTCAGCCAGTAGTAGGAAAAGTGCACTCCCCCCCCCCAAGTTTTACCTTAATTTAGCTACCTATTCCTTTTACTCTTTTTCTTAAGGAACCGTCATAGATGTTGGGACCAACTCACCCCATAGAGGCAACAACAGTTTGTAACCCATCACAGTCACCAATAAACAGTTTCTTACCTTATCTACTTCCTTCTGAAGTACTAAAGAGGAACCTAAACTTTGAAATGCTGAAAAAACACAGTGGTTTAGTTTTTCAGGGACTCGGACATGGCCAAAGAGATCAGCTGAAGCTTTTTTAACAAAAAGACTCATCACAGAGCCCTACAATAGAAAATTTCAACAGAAGAAATTTTTTTTTTTTTTTGGAGAATGAATAGATGGGAGTAAAAAAACTCTTTGTTCTTGACTGGGATAGCACAGTCTATGGTATAGGACTTTGGTGGAAGTCTTATAATTAAAGTATTGATGTAATCTTTTCTTTCTGTGTTGTGGAGGATTTGATACCAAATTTTGCAGAGGTTGTTCCATTCTTTGTCCTGCTGTATTACTGCTGCGACACTGACAGCAGCTGTATGTACTTCTAGATTCTCTAAAGAGGTGTTGCCTATGAAGTTTCAGAGTTGTTTCAGCCCAGCTATTAGAAACTAGAGAACTGTGTTTCGGTATAATTTTTACTAACAAAAAGAGGCTAAAAATCAGAAACATATTCCCCTGAGTAATGTTCAGCTTTATCTGCAGAAATACCCTTTAGCTCACAAATGCAATAAACAGGGCAGGAAATTGAAGGCCTGGCTGAAATCTTCTATAGAAGAAAATAGTATATAGGCACATCCTATACTAGGTCTGACTTTGACTTTAAGAAGCTTTCATATAACTATAGTCTGAGTTTGTATTACTTGAACAGTAATCACAGTTCACAACCATCCTATGGCATAGCTGGTTTTGTACTGCTAGTAACATGCCGACAGAAACAAACAGATCTTTCTATTTTCTTCACTCCTAAACCCACAGTTTTTAAGTAGCATCGTCTCAGCATGCTTATCCTTCCTTACTTGTATTTTACTATGTGAAGATGGAACACTTTACAGCGCAAGCAAGGAGGAGTTTTTGGCTAATCAGCTCCTGTTCTAAAACTTCAGTACTAAGGACAAGAAGAGGAGATTTGGCTTAGAGCCCAGCAACAGAGTGATAAGATCCTGTGCTAATTTGGAGAGCTTATGTTACCTGTCCTGCAGGTTATGTGGCACATTATGTGTTGATGAACTGGATGACCATAATTTATAGGCTCCTGACGATGCGACAGCGTTATGAAAAGAACGGCAAGCATGTGTTAGCCATTAGAAAATCCATTACGATCTCCTGGAAGATTTTGGTGGCAGTATGCAAATGTTAATTTAAAAAAAAAAAAAAAAAGATTACTGTTGCACTTTAATTTTGGAGTCTTATAAATGTAGTGATGTTCCTACTTTGTTTCCAATAGCAGGAGACTGCTTATTTACCACAATGCTATTACTGACTTTTTTTGTAGAATCCCACTCAATGTGAGAGACATTGTCTACTGCACAGGAGTTTCACTGATGGATGAAGATGTATGGGAGTTCATTTGGATGAAATTTCATTCTACCACAGCAGTGTCTGAGAAGAAAATATTATTAGAAGCCTTAACTTGCAGTGATGACAGAAACTTGCTCAACAGGTACAAAAATATTTTATATCTGTATTGGACTATTACCAGTAATCACTTCAACATTTATGGATCATCACTTGAGCTTTGGTCTAATTGAAAGAATGTTGCTTTTGAAGCAGAGGCTTACTGCCCGTTTAAACTGTCTTATGTTTTGGCATTAATGAATATGAAAATTGACACATACTATGTCTTTTCACTTCCAGATTTTCCTATACTCATTGAAAGTGTTTGAAATCCTATAATAATAGGTGTTATTTTTTTGTTAGCATATCTTTAATTTAAATGTATTGACCAGTCTGATCTTAAGGATTTCATAAAAATGCAGTTGTAAAGTTCCACTCAGCTTTTACTGAAATCCTTTTACATCAAGATTTTTCTGATTCATTAATGTGTCTGGTTTTTGGAATCATAGAAGTAAAATACTGAACTTACATGGAGACTTAAACAAAATATTTGGCAGTGATTATTTTTTTTCTGAGAATTTTCTGATCTGCTGTTGTTAGACGATGCATTGGTGAAACTAAATAAGATTTTTTTTCCTTGTTTCTTCCACTAGGCTTTTGAATTTGTCTCTCAACTCAGAAGTTGTCCTGGATCAGGATGCAATTGATGTGATAATCCACGTAGCTCGAAATCCACATGGAAGGGATCTTGCTTGGAAGTTTTTCAGAGAAAAGTGGAAAATATTAAATGCTAGGTAAAGACAAAAAGTCCAAATTTATTTTCATTTTCTTATTTTGATGTAATTTGTGCAAGTATTGTATATGTATGTATTCATGTAAGTTCCTAAAGCTACACCATTCTCTTCTAATCCATAAATAGAGATGGGTCTAAATATGAAATTCATACATATGAGGCATAAATGCATTTATTCATGGTTTATCACACACATGCATAGAAACATTTATCTCTTAGCTATCATCTGTATATATATATTACTGTATTGTGTCTGCGCTTATGATAATGAATTCTATCTATATATCAAGTGCTGCAGTTCTTCTTTTACATAGATAAAAAAGCAGTAGCTCCCAGAGGGATTTTGCTGATTTTAAGTCTGATAGTGAAAAAAAGTCTTTTCAATAACATTATTTTAGCTGTGGAAAAAACCACTAAACCCTTTTTGAAACATTTCCATTTTCAAAAGGATGCTAATATAATGTCAACCCCTTTCCTTCCACTCTGTGTTTCAGGTGAGTTTCAAGTAATGGAGGAGGAACATTTTGAATTAAAAATAGGAGAACAGGAAGGAGACTGGGTTGTTCCTTATACCTACTTCTCTTTCTCTTTGAACAGTGCTCTGCGCTCCTACTCAGAAGCCCAGTCAACATTTCGAAATCCTTTGATTAAGATTTTGGTATTAATTCAGTGAATGAGAAATTTCTTTAGGGGTAGCCTGAGGGTCTGAAAGATTTCATAGCAGCTCATCTGATACTGACAAATTAGATGGGACTACAACTCAGATGAGGTTCAAGTTTGTAAAGGCAGGTGTCCAAGAACTTCAGACACCCCATGCCAGGCCGCTCCCATGGTGTTGGCAGAAAAATTATTGGAGACCTGTTCCATTCTGAACTAGTGAGAGGCCATCTAGTGTACCACAGAATATTTGAAATGGTATATTTAAGCAACTAAATCCTACTGCCTGATAAATACAGGTACAAACTTATTATAGGTTTCACATCATCAAAAGAAGTGTCAAGGAAACTCAGAGACTCTGCAACATTCCTAAAGATTCAAAAAGTTGTTCATGCTGGTTTGGATAATACTTTATAGTATAGTAGGATTTTAGAAGAAGTTCAGCTGAGAAGATAGGTTTGAGCTGGAATTGGTTTTGGAAGTTTATATTGCAGGAGCATACTTTTTGAAAGCAATTTCCAAAAAGCTGAAGAGTTTAAAAATTAAGAATCCTCTGCTTCTGGTATGATTATTCCAGGAACTGGACTTTTACACAGAAAGTGGATGGCAGACCCATCACTATTATGCAACACAGTGCAGTTAGTTATGCTCTGGATAGCAAATAGTTTTTCAGGTTCCTCCAGGGATTTATACAGAGTTTAGGCATAAATCTTTCAAAATCTGTATTGCTACAAGCACGTATGCAGAAGTAGTGTGCTGCCTGATAGCCTAATGTTCATCTGACAGCCTAGCTAACACCTGTGATTTTAGACATGGACAAGGTTAAGCAGTGTAGACAAATGGACAAGATTTAGAAAACTAAGCCACGTGCCAAATTTTTTTGTGTGTTTTAATTTTACATAGCTTAACTTCACCTAAAATTTGAATTCTATTTTTATCACTTGGAATGCGTCACTGTGATCTGAGCTCCTAACAATCAGCAAGGCCTCATCAAAATCCCCATTATTGCCCTTTTTAGAAGGAGAAGGTAACAGAGAGGCTGTCTCTATGACCAACACTGACTTTGTTATCTACATTCAACTTGATCTCCAAACAAAGTCAGCCACCAGAATGTTTGGAGCAGTTGCATTTTTCTGAAAGGGACAGCTGAGTATCTGTTAATTGCCAAAAGTTTCAATGCAGTGGAATGAAGTAGTTCATGCAAGCTGTACATACCTGATGTATATTGAAAATAAATTTGTTTTGTAATTATAGATTAAAACCTTTTAAGAGAGACTTTGAGAGGGTGGAATTAGTCTAACACCTTGCCCCTTAATGTTCAGTGAAACAGTGACATGATAGAATGCAAAATTAGTCTTCTGATTTAAGCTTCCTACACTAGTACATTTTTAAAATGCAAGCTTTATTGCAGAATTATAGTTCAAGTATACTCTGTCCCAAGGCATCATTTTTCTACAATTATAATTTATTATTTAATTTTATTTAAAATTAAAATACTAAGGTGATAATGAGATGATATCTCAATGGTACTTTCCATTGAATTTATTATAAAAGGTGTTGATGTTTGAGATAGTAATACGAAATAGCTGAGGGTGATTAAATTATACTATAACCCTATTTCCTCTAACTTTCAAACACAGCATGTCAAAGAGTTAGAATGACAACAATATTGTTATCCCTTTATATTTTACAGTGTGCTTATATTCAAATTATCCAGAAGATACTGATGACATATAAAGTCTTCAAAATCACTCATATCTCATTTACAAGGGAGACTTAAAAATTAAGATGCCTAACAAGTCTTTCATAAGAAATCCGTGGGACTAAGAGTGCTAAAAATCTGAAAATGATAATTGAAAATGCTATGCTTAAATTTTGGTTACGTGAGCATGCACTACCTCGGCTCCTATCACGTATGCACGTGTGCATCTGTGTGTGAAAATTTAATCCAACAGCTGCCTATAAGAATTCTTTCATTTTCAAGTGCTGAATCCTTTTCCAGCACTTGGGAATTTTACAATATTTGGGAAGCCATTTGCATTCTGTCCAAAGACTATGCTGCTTCTCAAGTTTGAGTCCATGTGAGTGCAAAGCCTGTACAAATGTGAGGCATTGGAGGTTCACAACTCCAGAAGTAAAGGAGTAGGTGGAGACCCCATGACTCCAGGATGTTTCCAGGGAGATCAGGCACGTAACATCCTGGTTCTGTAGTGCTGTTGTCTTTCCTGTGAGGGAAATAGGTTCTCGTGAACCTATTTTGGGAGGTGGATTTTCTAGAATTTTTACCAGCAGAGCCGATTTAGGAATTGCTGTTAGTGGCCGACTTTTTCCAAGTATGTGTAATTGGCAATAATCAGCACAGAAATTGATGAAGGTATCGTTTTCAGTGGAAGGAATTCTGCTACTGCTTGTTTGCAATATGGCTACAGTACAGGCTGCAAGAAAAATAAAATCCCTGCAGCTGTTTTTATGAGGTCACTTCTGTAAAGTGGATTGGTAACCTTGTCAAAAGACCTCATCAAGAGGAGCTTCCAATTTTCCAAGCAGTCAATTATGAGACTAAGCTGAGACTGTAATAACAAAGGGCTTTGTTAGAAAGCCTAAACGTGCTTAAAGGACCATGAAATCCATACTTCCCATAGGAAGCGTTTGCCTCTGGATGTCAGTGTGCCTATGTCAGTGTGACTGAAGTTTTGGAAAAAGAGATGTATTTGCTGAAATATCCATGAATGATTCAGTTATTAGTGGTCAGGGAGTAGGATTTTTGATACCTATAACTGTATTTCTCCTCGCACAAGCTCAAGGTAGCAAGCAAGGTAGTGTACGACTTCCATAAAGCAGAATCTTCTCAAAGAAAGCTCTGTTGTCTTCCCTCTTTCTGTCGCTTTCCCTGGGGCTATCCCTCTCCCTTTCTCTTTCTTTCTCCCTTTTGAAAGGACTGTAGCTTACAGTACCTAAGCATTTAAGGGTAATTAATTTAGGATTAATAGAAGCAGAACATAAAGCTGTGACTGTGCCGGTTCATTTCACTTTGAATTTAAAATCTGATTTAGAGGAGGAATTGAAAAGCAAGGTATGATCTGAATTGTTCCCCCAGATAAACTTAATTGCAGTGAAGTCTATTGGTATTACTTGCACTTGTCTGACAGGAGAGCTGGATTCCCTATCTTGAAAACAGTCATGTTCAGATTAGATAGATATTGCTTTGGATGTATGTGCAGATAAAGACAACCATTTGTCAAGTGCCTTTTGCTGTGCTGAATGACATCTAACTTGAACAAAAGACTTGTTTTCGGTTTCCAATGGAATTATATTCTTCATGCTAGAGACTTTGTGGGAAAACAACCAACCCACAAACTTTTCCAACATGAAATGCAAAACTTCAGGAGTAGGCTGGTTATTCTAAGAAGTGATGTAGATGCTTCATTTGTGGGATTAAAAAAACTTGTGGAAAAGCAGGTGAAACAGGAGGATTGAAATGGCCAGTTTCAAAGCAACTGCCGGCAGAAGGTCGTTGCTGATTGCTGCTGAATATCCTACCCTTCAAATATTCCTTGCCCAAGCTTTCAAATTTTCATTCCAGGTTGGTTCTTTGAAGATGCTACATCATGGCCCAGGGGATTATTTTAGCAGTATTATTCTCTATCAGTATTATTTATTTTAATTATCAGGTACTGGAACAAGAAAATTTGATTCAGTTCACTTATCGAGAGGCTATTTGTAATGTAGATGAGGTGGATGAATACAAAATGCAGAGAAGGCTGCAGCACTTCAAAAGGTCTGTTTTAATGGTACAGCTAGAAGGTTTCCTCAGAATATTTCTCCCTAGCTGCTGCTCTGCTCCTTCTTTGGCACCTTTATTTTCAGCTGCTTGGTGTCATTACATGGAAAGCTGTTGCATTAAGTGGAGGTGTTGTGATTTGGTCCTCTCCGCCCCTGGAGCTCTCAGCTGCAGCTGCAGTTAAGCTCCTTCTGCTTAATAGCATCCGACTAAAAGTTAACTACAGATACCTCAGCCTAGAAGGAGGTCTGGAATACAACTGTCCAATTCCAGTGCTATTTCCTTGGAGCCCCAGAACCAGTTCTGTGTCTTGTAAGCTCCCTTGCTTACAGAAGAATACTTTCTAATTTTCAGCTGGCCTGGCACTGGCACTAACTCTCTGTGCATCTTCTTTTTGCCCTTACAGGTATGGAGAAGCATTATTTATGAATTCAAAGCTTATCAGTGGGGTCACAGAATTCCTTAATACCGAAGAAGAACTAAGAGAGGTAATTTTTAAATAACTATTGGCATGTGAGGCTGTATTTGTTCTAAGCAAGGAGTGGGGCAGGTGCAATAAGGTGTCAGTTCTCCAGGAGCTTTGGTTGCTCAGCTGGAGTCACAGGCCTGTGCTGCAATTTGGCAGCATGAGGATGAGGAGCAGATTGGAAAGGCATCTGAGTGAGTAGAGGTGGTGTCAGGAGGTGGGCAGTACAGGCACTTCTCTGTGCTTGGCTGGATATGTAGGTTTGTTTCTTTTCTGACTATTGGTTGAGAAACTAAAGATGAAGTCTTTCTATCCACATTACTTTACGCTGCAGAGTGCAACCCTAGAAAACCCCAGTGTTGAAAGTAGAAGCTGCCAGTGCCTTCTCTGTTTTTCTTTTGCCTACACTATTTCCATGTTAGAAAAGCTGTAACCCGATATTCTGGCCAAACGACACCACAATAATTTGTTCTAAATGCTAAGTACTTCTTATTTAGATTGCAAAGATTTCTCATTTTAACTTAACATCTGCCCTGAATGAGGTGGTTGTGCGGCTGTGTTATGCTCTGCTTAGCAGCTGCTCAGCATTACCCCAAATGGATCAAATGATTCTTATGCAGCATAATCAGCATTAATTGAACTCTGGTTGTGCTATGATATTTTGTGTCCAACCATTTGTCTGCACTCAAGTCTAGTGGCCTCAGGAACGTAGGGAAGAGCTGCAGCTGGTTTCCTCAAAGCAACCCAGGTGGGAAGGACAGTGCTGGTCAGATTGGAATATCTGCCCAGCACAAGGAAGTCTTCTTAGTTATTGGCAGGCTGCCTGTTTATACTTTGCCTAAAAGAAACTAGCCTTGTAAACATTTTGGTATAAAAAGTACAGAGATCAGGTATAGTCTGATTTTGATAGTTTCCAGTTCCCTCCCATGCTTTTAATTGTGATGTGAATAAGACAGTTGCAGGATCAGCCTTCTCAGTTTTGAACCTATGCACAAAGACATGTTGTTGGAAGTTAGATTTAAATGAACAAGGTGAATTTGGCTTCACCAGGAAACAAAAATTAACTGGTTATGAATAAGCATTGCTAAAACCACCTTATTTTATGCAAGTCAACGTAACCAGCAAACCTACTATGCAGATCAGCCTTGCAATTCTTACTTAAAAGAACAGTAATTCAAAGCACACCAGTGCCATCAGCTGTAATAATCCAGGTGATAGTGCTATAATTTGAGTGTACACAAGAACAGAACAGGGGCCTTTTCAGTCTGCAGGAAAAAGATCAAAGTTTTCTCATACGGGCAGGAATCTGTTTCAGGCACTCAAAGATCATCAAATGAGTGCCCACTTGCTATTTTGCCATTCTCTTCGCACTATACCAATCCCTTCCGTTTCTAAACAAGCAGCCTGTATTACATCATCAAAAGAGTTCTGCAAATCAAAATGGAATCAATTTGTTGTGAAGCTTGATAAAACCAAAGGGCATCAAGGCTGCCTTCTGCTGATATTTACATATAAACTTGAATTAGAAGCATTTCCAGTGCTCCCAGTTTGGTTTCTTAGGTAGAAATGAAAGCTTAGAGCAGCCCAGCTGTCTACACAGTGCAGCAGCTGGGCTGCAGGAGAGAAGGAGGTAATGATATTAATGTGATCCGGCACTGACATGTCAATATCTTCCAGTGCAATTTGAAGCAATTGCATCACATCTAATTGACATTCTGCTGTCTTATTACATTTCTTAATAAATCTTTCAACACAATACTACATTTGCTTCAACAGTGATTGTGGAGGTTTGTCTTAAATGCCTGACTTGTTTGTGTACACTGGAAATATTTATTTTCTTTAGTTTCTGCAAATTTAACCTCTTCACTTGTATTTCCAGCTAAAGAACTTTATAAAGAGTTACGAAGAGGGAGCTGCTGCCTCTTTCTCTCGCGCTGTGGAAACAGTGGAAGCCAATGTGCGATGGCAAAGGCTTTATAAGGAAGAACTATTCCAGTGGTTAAGAAAATCCTTGACACACTAATCTGTCTTTCCAGACGACCGTTTAACATGAAGCTCTGCAAGAGAAAGAGGAGACATTTTAGAAGTGTTCAACACGAAAATCATGAAGACAAGATCAGATTGCAGGGAGAAGGGTTTTTTTCCTTTTTTAAAAAAAAAAATTGTGGGATTTTTTTTTTTACACTGGGCTCTTGTGAAATTGTCAAGAAGCTTTTCAGAAGAGAAAATCATAAATGCTTGTGAAATCCAGTCCTCGATGTACACAGCCAAACATGATATTGTGGTGCATGTAAATGTTGAAGAAAAACAAACAAAAACCCCTTCAAAGACTATTTTGTGCATGCTTCAACTGTCCCTGCCTGTATTCTAGCATGCTTATGTATAACAGCCACATTTTGTATGTGAGTTCATGTTACATCAAAGATGGGCATTATACAAAGCACAAAAGACTATCTATGACAATCAGTGTTGCAATGAACAAAAGGAAAGGAAGGAAAAGGAAACGCAGAAGGCTTCCAGCTTGGGGCAGTGTGAGATGTAAAGTCAGCTTTCCCGCTAGCTGCCAATTAGTCGACCCTCAGATTGTCTCTTCATGATTACAAAGTCATTTCTTGAGTTGCCAATAGTTGTATCTGCAGTCTCTGTATTCCCATATTTCAATAAGCAGCAGCGAGAGCGAGGAGACAGAAAAAGATGGGGGGGAGAGAGAAAATGAGAATGAGAGAGAAGGACAGGATCCATGCATTATAATTATATACATTTTTTCACTGCTGGAACAGTGTAGTTTTAGCTGTGAACGTATGTGTCTGAGGGGAGCTGTGCATTGATTGCATGAACCCATGAACCACCTCTTCTCAGCAATTTTACAAGGCAGTGGTATTCACAATGGATCAGCCAACCTGTGCAGTAATCAGTTATGCAGCTGATATTGCACAATTCTTATAAATAAACATAGGATTCACATGGAAATTAGCAAACAGAGAGAATACTTTGCATGCAAAGACAGAAAATTAACTGATTTATTATGATAGACAGGTCAGATTCTCCATGTGTGCAATACTGTTGCAAATATGGGATGCACAATTTATGACAACTTAGAAAAGGGAAATATGGAGAAAGAGGGGTGTGGGGGTGTGTTTATTTGTGCTGGCTAATACTGAGAACATGGTTTTCTTCCTGTTTCCTTATATTTCACATAGACTGTTCTGGATGAGTGATGCTTTGCTTAATCATATATTTGTTTCTTTTTTTCTTAGTCTTTAATCTGAAAGATCAGTGATACAGGGGAACTGCTATGTGTCCTGTAACCATCTGGCTAAAACTAATGTGGGCCAAATACTCGCCCATGTTTGTACCATGGAGACCCCCTCACCCCCTAACTATGGAGGGTTTTCAGGAGGCAGATTGCAGCAGCTTCAGAGGAGGAATGTAGATGTACGACAGTGTTTTTTTATCCCATCCCAGCTTATCACAACCATTCAGCCACATCATGGCCCTGTGCATTGGGAACCTGTGGCCAGCCAAATAAAGAGTAGCCATTTTATCTGGTTGTTTCCTTCACAGGGTGTGGAAGTTACCAACGTGCTTTACAGTTGCAGTTGCTTATCCCCAGTAAGTTGTGGATTGAAACATTAGTGCAAAAAGAACCAAATCAGATATTATCAGAGTTGTGCGGGGATGGTGTTGTTTTCTGGGCTCTGATTCCCATGGTACCCTGCTCCTGAAGAACCGGTAGACACATCCCATAACTAAGCTGTCATACCCATTTGAGCCTGTCATTTTTTGTCTTTTGCTGTTCAGAGGGTGCTGTTTGAGAATTGGGTGCTTGAAATTCTTGTGTGTGCATTGGCTCCACTGTTTGGTGCTGTGTAGCACCACATGTTACCTTGGCCACATATAGCCAGAAAAAGAGGGAATCCTGTGCTCTTGTACTGTTAACTCTTTGCCTTATCGTAAGCCCTAAACCTTTGTGCTGTGTTGCAATGCTAATGAACTTAATGCCCAGAGACATTATCATGTCCCAGCTGAGTGAAATCATCCTCCTCCTCCTATGTATTTTACCTACCTCACAGGGGTGTTGTGAGGCTTGACTAATGTTAGCAAAGCACTTGAATATTCTCTGATGAAAGGCATATAAAAGTGCAGAGTATTATTTTATGTGGTTGACCAAACTCAACCTCAATGCCAGTGTGTAGCGTCACGTTTTTAATTTCTGCTGGACATAATCAGATGCAGATTTGTTATAATAAAAAAGCTAGCCAAATATTCCTTAATACAACCTCTACCCTATAATGAAGCCCAAAATTTGCAGAAATCCAAGCCCTCAAATGTGAATTGCTTTGAGGATTTCAGAGAAAAGAATTGTGTGTAATGGTCTGTCCCTTTGCAGTTTTATTCAAGATTGTCTTTGATGACTTTTCTTTTTCAGCACCACAGATTCAACCATATACCTCCAGGAAGCACATAGAAGTTTCTGGTCTTTCTGTTGATAAAGGGCAGGCTAATGATATATTCCAAAGTTGAAAGTTTATTTCAGCCTGTGTATTTTGCACAGTGCACAGAAATTTCCACTGTTGCTCATTTGAATTGAAAATCTTGCACATTTAGCAGGTGTTTGGATGTAAATTGATATTTTAGTGGCCTTGAGCAACTGGTCTAATGTAGATATCAAGCCCGAGATGTACCTGTTAATACATAACTATTCATGTATTGCTAACAATTGCTGTATTCTAGTAATGTTCATATTACTTCTATAGCTAAAGTTGAGCTGGCCTTTCCATTATAATTCCCTATTCTTTTATTTTTTTATACTTTGTATTTTGCATCTCACACTGAATCAGGTTAAAATTTAAATGGATTAAATCCAACAAAACTATAGCTGTTTTCTACAATATTCAACCACCCTGCATTAAATTTTATATCTTTAGAAACTTTTTTTAATAAGAACCTCCACACAGCTGTGTGTTAAAGAACAGTTGATACCTCATGGAAAACTCTAATACAGTCTGCTTAGAAAAATCTATTTATCTTATTGATTTTCTTTCTCCTTTTCCAGTCCTTTTCTTCCTTTGTCCTCATCAAAAGATTGGCCCCATTTTTATAATTTGGATTGTGATTAGGAAGCCAAATGCCCCAAACTTTTCAACATTTTCAAATCCAGGATTTAATATTGTATGACTCAGGATCCTTTGCAGTTATTAATTGTTATGGCTTACTAAAGCATATAGGAAGACATATGAATAGACACGATGTTATGCCAGCATACCAATATGCCTGTTGTAAAAATACCTGCTGTATTTTTATAACATTGTCCACTGCGAAAATCCCAAACTATTACTTTGTAGCTGGTAGAATTATTCATGTCTCCACTGCTAATAGCTGTTAAAATGATAGTAGATACTAGTTTTGACTAGGGCAGAACAATGTGAAAACATTCTTCTGAAATTAAATGTCACTTCTGCTGTAACTGGGAGTATTTGGACATTGATTTTGATGAAAAATACTTAATATGTCCTTAAGTACATCCAAATTTGTGACCTTTGATTATCTTTTCAGTCAATATAGCAAGAATTCTGATAGTACGTTGGAAACCGAAGGTGAATTTTGTGTAGCTTTTGGGCTGTTGTGTATATGCCACTGAGCTTTAGAGTGCCAAAGGAAATATCTCCACTGATGCAGAAGGGTGCTTCCACAGCAAAGATCCTGAACCATACAATTAAATCCTTAGTAGTAAAGAATAAAAAAAAAAAAAAGAAAATTATATATTTCTATGTTTTCTGTGTTCATATGAAAAATCTTCTGTAGAGATAATTTTCCCATAAAATGTCAGCAAGTCTGATTATTTAAATAGAATGTAGTTAAGACAATATTTGCAGATGAGGATGCCTTTGTTTAAGTACCTGCATAATAAGATTTTGGTTTTCCGTGTGATTGTAGCCAATACTGAAGTCAATGAAAATAGACTTTGAATCAAATGTGCAACTTCCTCTTAGAGGAAAAGGGATGTGGCTTTGAAAGCTGTTTATGTGTATAATTGACTCACCGCCACTTCTGTTGTGAATACTCCCCATGTTGGGTTCCCTGTCCTTAAAGCAGCGTTTATAGCCACAGTGTCAGCATGAGCATGAAGGAGTCAAAGGGCCCATCCTGCTTCTGAGCAGCCTGGAGAGAGCCTGTTTGCCCAGCACTGGATGGAGCAGTCCAGGAGCTGCTGGCTGCATCACCCGCCGCTGCCACTAGCTCACCCGGGTCAGGAGGGCAGCTGGGAACCACTGAAGTGCAGAGGGGCTCCATCCAGGTTTCTCTCAGCTGGACAGGAAGGACAGAAGGTCCTTTGGCTGGTTATGGGTTGTGGGTGGTCTTCAGGGGTTATTGTCGTTGCCTTGTGCTCACAGTAAACAGAGGTCCAGCTAGTGAACCTGCATTGTGCAGAAAAACCTAAATCCCCAAGCTCTGGTCATCCATCCCAACTGGAAAACGTTGACCAAAATATTTGTAAAGGTTTAGAATGTTATAATGCCCATTCTTCAGAATTAATTTCACACAGTCAAATATTTTCAGTTTTCAAGTATGCGTAAGAACACAGACAGTCTTTTCCTTTATGATATTTTTCATAAATGTTGAAAATGCGCTGTGAGTTTCTTGGGCCTTTTTTTTGACAAATAGTTGAGAAGCATGTCACTAGAAATTATTTATCGTAATAATAGTCATTACTGTACTAATACCATCAAAAAATTCAGAGGTACATACATGCCTGTATGGCACTAGTGACTGTGCAGTTCCCTTTTTGCATATAAAATTGTAAAAAATTGGCCGCTGTGTTTCTTATGTGACTGCAGAGTCTTCTGCCTATCTTAAAACCAGTACTGAAACCCAGTGAAACCACTCTGACTCGAGCAAGTAGTCCATACTGACATGAGCAATTTAGTTTTCCGTGAGAAGGAAGGGGAAAAGGGAGTGCTATGTGTAAGGATTTTTTACCAAAGTAAGGCCATGTGCCCTAGTTGGAGCAGAATTTCAAAATCAAATATATTTTGCAAAAGCAGGTTGAACTTATCTCCATCTTGTCTTTATGCTGGCAGTGGAGGGTAGCTCAAGTTCAGAATACCCTCACATGATAATGCAGTTGAGGTTGGATTTTATAGAACAGGTATGGAGCCAGTTTCACTGAGATGTGTTCAAGGAGAATGAGCCATGGGAGCAAGTGCTGTGGGTCAGACCCAATGTCCTTTCGCAGAAGAAAACCAACCTTTGTATTTGGCTGATTTGTAACTACTGAATTAAGTGTGAATTTGCCAAGCAGCATTTCTGAATGCTTTGCTTGTTTTACGTGCACTGTTTCCTAAGGATATGGGGGCGATGTTGGTAGAGCACACAGCGCTAAGCAGCATTGTGAGAGCAGAGGGGACCGTGATGCAGCCGGTAGTCACGAGCCAGGAGGCTTTAGCCAGAGTGTCCCAACCTTTCCTGGACAGCATCGCTTGGATTTACCTGGTAAGGAGTAGCCTTCCTGCAACGGACGAGGCCAAGAGCCAAGGTGCAGTCTCAGTTCTCTGCGACACGTTCCAGTCCACTTAATATGTTCATTTCTGTAATTTCAAAATAACCTGTAGCCAAACTGCCGGCACGTGTGTGGCCGCAGATCCAGCGCTGGCGCACAGAGAGGTAGATCCGTTGAAGTGACTGCTGGGAACTGCAGCTGAGGATCTAACCCATCGCTTTCCAAACAGCCCCCCGAGGCGACGCCTGGGCTGGTGTACAGGGTGTTTCGCATATTTGTGTCTGTGTTTCGGTAGCACATATTGGATGATGGATGTTTTTTGTTTTCCTTTTGCTTTTTGTTAGAACAATACTTTGCGATCGGTTCAAATGTGGTAAAGCTTTATAATATGTTTGGAGAACTGCAGAATGCTGTACTGTGAAGAGTGTGGCTACTACCCTCTCTTTTTCCTGCAAACACTAGATTTCAGCAGAGATGGACTTCCCTGGACTTAGACACTCTGTGAAAAAAAATAATATTCTGACAGTTTCTAATGGAAACATCATTGTAATTACTGTATAACTACCCTGTACAAAGACAGCTTTATTATATGTGTAAATGTAATTTTGCTATGTTGTTTTTATGTTTGAGGGACAATAGGCTTTGGTGTGGGTGAGATGTATAGCCTTATAAAAACAGAGATTGTAGCTCCCTGTCTGATGTTTTACTGAAAGGTGTTCGGTTGCTCTATTTTTGCAGAAGATAAAACATATACCAGTTCCCTGAAAACTAATGACCTATTCCACTACACACACGTCAATGACATAAATGGATCATACTATTGAAAATAAAGGCTTAATAATAAATTGCATTATTTTCCCAAGAGACTCCACATGTAAGATCTTTTGACACCTTAAGAAGAGAGTCCTGCAGCTACTAATGCTGGTTATAATGGATGAGTCCCTCTATTAAGTCTGTCTCAGCCTTAGATTAATTCTGAATACTGTAATTAGAAGAACGTATTTTTCCATCACTTCTCAAATCTGTACTCTTTGGAATTCAGTTCTTTGTCAGATAAGAGATGGAGCTGGCTCAGTTTAGATACAGTTCGCCAATGGTTTCACACAAACGAGCCTTTGCAAGATCAGAGTGCCATCTTCATTTAGAGGAAATATAGATCATTGCATAGTACCATACATAACGTGCATCTATAGCTTCTAATTCAGCACCATTTTTCTTTGACAAAGCTTTCATTGGTTCCTTGCATTTATGGATGTTACTCAAAAGGTTCAACTGGGCAAAGCAGCTGAACACAGGCAGGGTGTGAGGCTGTGTTGACCACGACTCAGTTGCTTCCGTAGGTGTGTGTGTCCCCCTGATTTCTGTGGGGTCAATCAAGTGCTTCAAACTGTGTATCAAATCATGCATCTGGCTGAAACAGTCTTTCTGGAGAGTGACTTAGGTTGAAACCTGTTTCTGCACAGGTTTTAGGTGCAGGATATGGTGATGCGTTTTCGCTGAATTTAAAATCACAACTTATTTTATATAGAGCCAATTGCTCTTCTCTCTTTTCTTTTTTTTTATAGGAAAGCATATATTTTGCGTATAGAGGGGAGATACTAACTAATTCTCAGTATATCTAAAAATGCCAAATTTAACAAGGTTTTTCATTTATTGTTTGAAGCATCCTAGGATTTGGGAATAAAACCAGAAGTATTCTTACAGTGTTAATTAATAGTTATTGAACTAATCAGCAATTTAAACCACTAGCCAAATAAAATATATAAGTTCCTGTTACAGTTTACCAGAAAAATGTTTTTCTATGAGATGCCTTTAAAAATTATTCCATAAATATGGGGCTGCTATGTGTTCAACATAAAATTTTTATTCCACTCTACCTAAGGACTGACTCAATGGATTTTTTTTTTAAATGAGAAACTTTATCTTCTGTATTTTAAGCAGAACAAATTTGAATTTTGTCTCTGATAATAAAATTTTGTATAGTAATGTGTAATTCATCACTGTCTTAATTTTCTGACGTGGAGACATGGCTAAGATAAATAATACCCAGCCTTTTGATTATGTTCCTATTTCACTTGAGATAACAGTTTAATAATGCTGAATAGATACACTGAGTTTTTACAATGAAAAACGTGCAAGAAAAAGTGGGTTTTGACGTGAGGAATTTTTCAAAACATATTAAAATTCTGGGACTAGTAAAAAGCAGAGATCCACAGAAAATACAAAATTTGGACTTGGAAGTACTCCTAGGCACTCCAAGACTAACAGGACAGAGACTGGAATAGAGAGAAAAGTCTGTCTTGTGCTTTCCTAATTATGTAAATTTTGAATAAGTAGAAAAGATCTTTTCATTGGTAAAAGTGATTTCAACTGGCATGCAGTTCAAATGACTTTTTAATAGAGTCCTTGAATTCAGGCTATTATTTTCCTTTTTTGAAGAACAGTTTTCAGTAACAATGAGATGTGAAATATGTGCAATTATTTACCCATTGGATACAATCATGTTCCCACTGAAGTCAATTGGAGCTTTGACATTGACATTACTGGAGTAAAAGCCAACCCTGTATTTTTCAAAATATACCTTTCAATGCCAGAATGTCTTTTTTCTTTAACAATAAAGATGTTTTCTTCTCTACTGCACATTTTAGTCTACTGAGAAGCCTAAGGGAATTTTTGAGGTCCTGATTTTGCAAAGCGCAGCATTGATGCTTTGAGCACAGGTAAGCAGAGCTGGGGCCTAATTGGCTGAGTTTATGGTACCCTGCCATTAAACACTTCCCCATGTGATACCGGGGCTAGAATTTTGACCATCCTATATGTATGTGTCAGCAGAGTATGGAGACATACACCCTCATACCTATTTTTCCTGACTTCAGGGCTGGAGCAGGAGTTCAGGAGGCCCAAGGAGGTGGCTTGGGGGCCAGTGGAGAGCTTTTTTACATAAAGAGGGGCTACTAGTACGTAGGATGAAATATGGAAGGCTAGGGTGTGCTGCCCTCAAAAGGGGCCTTCTCCCTCCCTTTTCTGCTACATAGACCTCTCTAGGAGTGTTGAAACAGCTGAGACAAAGCACACCGCCACCTTGGAAGCATCCCTGGGAGAGTAGGCAGGACGTGAGAGAGGGGGAAATGGCGCTTCTCTCTGAAATCCCAGTGGCAGCACATCTCCTAATCAGACATCAAAAAGAACATGCTTGTTTCTTCCCCAGTGCGGACACTGCAATCAGCAGCACTTCAGTCAGTGGCTGAGCTGCTTTCAAGTTGAACATTTTCATACAAGACCAAATGAAGAGCTGTTTATTTGCTCTCGGCTCAGTGTCTTCAGTAGGAGCAGAACTTTAAAGGCAGCCATTTGCTTTGAAAGCTCCGCAGCTGAGCTGGAGGGAGTAGGAGGGAGAGAAGTTAGAGCTTTTGGTTTGTAAATTGACTTAGGAGTATTTGCTGTCTTAATAACAGAAAATCGTTTTTTGCTGACTAATTCCCTGCTTCCTCCTATTCCTAGCAAAAATAATCTAGCTTCCTTTAAGCTGCACCTTCAGCATAGAAGCCACCCTGCAGAGTCCCACTGCTATCAGAGCCACTCTGACTCCTGCATACTGAAAGGACCAAGACCTCGGAAGTGGAAAGAAATGATTCAGTGAGCTGGTGATAATCCTGGCTTTGCTGAGAATCAAGCATGTAAACCCCAATGTTGGGGAAACGGTATTGAAAACAACATATTTGATGGCCAAGTATATCATGGATGGGATGGGAAAATGAGGACAAAGGTAGTTGTCAGAAAAGTGTAATGAAGGTAAGGCTGAAATGATGAAGGTGAAATTATGAGGTAAGGTGAAATGAGGTAAATAAGGTAAGGTGAAATAATGAGGATGTGCTTGGGAAATTAAAGCCTCATTATGTTCAAACTTAGTCTTCGAGTTAACAGCCATATCTTCTGTGGCCAAAATCTAATTAAAGTAAACAGAAATTGAGAATGGTTAAAGGGTGGGACCCTACTAGTGGTTGTTGTTTGCATCTTGGGGATGATGCCAAACTACAGAAACTCCTCTGTACTGAGTCTAGCCCATACTGTACTGTATGTCTCTGACAATTTGTCTTAAGTCAACTCATTAGAATTTGGAGTAATGGTGCAAGCTAAATGAGAACTTCATGGTGAGACTTGATCCTCAGGTACACCTCCCACACGTCACCTCCTCCCCTTTTTGTCGTGGTGCCACTGCTCTTCTTCTCAGCCACAGCAGCCGTAGGAACAGCAGGTAGAGCCTGAGAATGTTTTGTATGGTTTTGCCTTTGCATTGTCTTGCTTCTCAGCAGTAGTTAGAGGGCTGCAGTGAAGAAACCAGGGCAGAAGGATCTAAGTGGCCTAACTAAGTGGCCTAAGATCACAGTGCTAACTATCCTGTCCGTGACTCACCAAAGTGCCTCACTGTCTGCCAAAGTGCTACTGCCTAAGTAACAGCATTAGTGCTTAAGCCCTAGTATAGCACTTCATTTTGCAAGTATTGAACACAATGTTAATTGTTCACTGTACTGATACAACATTACTTCTAGCAAACATCTTTTTGCTTCTTGAACTTACTCAGGAATCGCTTTTGTCTGTTACACTTAGCATCATTTTTGACCTGCTCATTGCAGAAGGTTAAGAAAAAGAAAGAGGAGGAAGAGGGGGAGGATAATGAGATGCTATTACATGACATGTCTATTACAGTAATTCATTTCATGTGGCACAGAACTGTTGCCAGTGATAAATGCATGTTCCTGGTACAATTATGAGATGTACCTTGAACTTTTCAACAATAAAACTGTCAAAAGGTTGCAATAAGAACAAGCACAAATGCGAATCTGTCCCTTAAAAAGATGAAATACCTTACAAATATTATTTTAATAAATGGTATTATTTTCAGAGATGCACTTTTAGATCCATTAACTGTTTATAGTTAATAAAAATAGTGTATATTGTTTCCGCTCTGCAAGTATGGCTGTAACACATTTTTTCCCATCCTACTCAATTGCTTAGCTGACTGACACGTTTCGAATACATTTCTATAGAGGTTAGAGTAATGGTGTCGTAATAGAAGTCTTAGCACAAAATCAGCACATATTTCCATATGGACAATTGGAAATCTGAGCAGTTCTTTCATTTCAAAGTGCCTATAAGGTTTTGGGTGGTTGATATCAAAAGTAGGTTAAGCTGAGCAGGAAAGTGGCCCCAAGGCAAATAAGCTACTCCAAAGGAGAACACATCGTCTTGGAAAGCAGAAGCACTTAGGGGAGGGGAAGGGGGTCTTTCTTGATCATTTTCTGAAGATTGTGCAGCTGTAAAGGACAAGTGGAGGAAAATCACAAGTTGAAACAAATTAACACAAAGGTAAGACACAAGCAAGAATCAAGACTATGCCTCTGAGAAAAGCTTACAGAGAAGGCACTTTGAGCTAAATCCTGAATTAATAGGCTGAAAAAAAATGTTTGGAGGGGTATTTCACGTCCGTAGGTTTAATTCAATGCGAAGCAGTTACAATAATCTCCAGTGGAAACAGTGTGATAGGAAAGAGCTGAAGTTCTTAGGTTAAAAATTGTTCACTGGCCAATGTCATAAGATTAATGAAACACATGCATTTTAAAACATTCTTCCTGTAGTTATCAACAAGTGTAAGACAAGTTTTTTCTCCTTAAGTTAAACACTGGGTAATGGTTACCTCTAAATGTGGTGGGTTTGAGAAGCATTAAAAGTCCCTTACTGGGACTTGTCTAGGCTGGTGGGTCAGGAGCATTGGCTAGGATTTCATCTGGTTTGCTATGCAACTACAGACTTTTCCCCTTAGTTTTAAGACACTGTAAGCCATAAGATGTATCATGTTTATCAAGTGCCTGTACCATATTAAAATATATGAACTGCTTAGGGGAAGCTCTTGCTTGAACCAAGATTAGTTCACAGAATTCAGTAGCAGATAAATGGTTGACTCAGGAATTTCTTTGTTCTCCTTATCACTGAGGGTATTTTTCAGTAACTCATAGTTCAGCCTGGGAAAAATAGTCAGATGAGTAAAAAAACCTAAAGACAAAATATCAGGATCATGGTTCATAAAAACTGTGTCTGCATCTATCTTTACATAATTCATTCTTCTGCGACCTTGCCCAATACCAAAATTTCAAAGGCATATATGAGGTTTGCATTTTACTATTTCTGTGTGCACAGTATGACACTAAAATAAAATGGGCAAATATTTAATTGATATAGCTGCATGGAATTTCTATGGAAGCTAGGTACTCAAAATTACACATATAATAAGTGGGAAAATGAAGGTCATAGGTTTAAAATTTGGTGTGCAACTGCGATTACAATTTTAAAACCATTTCACTTGTGTTCAGCAATTGTACTCTGTAATAGGATATAAAATGGTGCTACACATTTTAAGTGTCTAAGTGATTTGTTTGGGCTATAAAAGGACAGAAGTCTGCTACTTCCTTCCTACATACGTTAAACTTGCAGTTTCTGCTGACCAGATACAAACTGACAGGGCATAAAGGTACAAAATGCTAATGAAAAACTGAAGTAAAGAATGAGATTTGTTAAAACCAAGGGATTCAGTGAAATATGTAATGAGAACTGACTCTACAAACCAGCAGGTTAAGTGCAGGCATGTACAAACAAGTGGATAAACTTGAATAAATAGAGCTGACTCACTTTTAGCTGAACAAGATAGAGTTTGTCTTCCTAGTAAGTAAGTATACACATATTCTTTACATTGTGCTAGCAACTTCTAATTTGTATCAGAGTTGGTGACAGAAGAATTGTATCCACTGGTCTGAAGGCACAGCAAGACTGGGACTTCCACGTCTCCTGATAGTAATGATTCAATTAATGTACTATCCAGTCCTATTTTAGTAAAGCTAGAGAGATTTGAGCAGCTGAGACAAAGCAGTGCAGTACTACTTCCAGACAGCCTGGAAGTAGTGTCAGACTTGCTAAGTTTAGTTGTCTACTAGACAGAAGTCTGCATCTGAGCTTGTTGTTGAAGATCCCTTAGTCAATCTGGAGAAAAAAACCCAATAAATCACATCATAAAATAAGCAACTAATGCAGTAAGGTGGATAGAACAGGTGAATATAATGAATTTCAGTAGTAGGATAATGTACGCAGGAGATTTTAAGGGATAAACTGAAATGATTGATGAACTTCTTGGAAAAAAAGACTTCATTTGCTGTAAATGAAATTAGTAAATGATGTAAAACTCATGGAGCTGGCCAGAACATGGAATGTAAAACAATAACCATCAAACCAAGGGAGTCCCAGAAAGGTTTTTTTTTTTTTTTTAATTTTCCATAGACCTCTGTCATTTGTGTTAGATCATAGAATCAGAGTCATAGAATGGTTTGGGTTGGAAGGGACCTTAAAGATCGTTGAGTTCCAACCCCCCTGCCATGGGCAGGGATGCCTTCCATTAGACCAGGTTGCTCAAGGCCCCTTCCAGCCTGGCCTCAAACACATCCAGGGATGGGGTATCCACAGCTTCTCCGGGCAACCTGTTCCAGTGTCTCACCACCCTCACAGTAAAGAATTTCTTCCTGATATCTAATCTAAATCTCCCCTCTTTCAGTTTAAAACTGTTACCCCTTGTCCCATCGCTACACTCCCTGATAAAGAGTCCTCCTCCACTTTTCCTGTAGGCCCCTTTTAGTTACTGGAAGGTTACCCAGGTGTCCCTGGAGTCTCTCTTCTCTGGGCTGAACAACCCCAACTTTCTCAGCCTGTCCTCATAGCAGATGTGCTCCAGCCTTCTGATCTTCTTTGTGGCCTTCCTTTGGACTTACTCCAACAGGCCTGTGTTCTTCTTATGTTGGGAACCCCATAGCTGGATGCAATAATCCAGGTGGAGTCTCACGAGAGCAGACTGGAGGGGTAGAATTACCTCCCTTGACCTGCTGGCCATTCTTCTTTTGATGCGGCCCAAGATACAGTTGGCTTTCTGGGGTGCAAGCACACATTGCCAGCTCATGTTGAGGTTGTCATCCACCAGTATACCTGAGTCCTTGTCCTCAGGGTTTCTCTCAATCCATTCTCCACCCAGCCTGTATTTGTGCTTTGGATTGCCGTGACTCAGGTGCAGGACCCTGCACTTGACCCTCTTGAACTTCATGAGATTTGCACGAGCCCACATCTTAAGCCTGTCCAGGTCCCTCTGGATGGCACCCTTCCCTCCAGCTTGTCAACCCCACCACAGAGCTTGAGAAGCAATATATCCTAATCAAAATATGTTTGAGGATATACACTGTCTTTTCTGACAGATGACAGTTCTCTGATAGCAAGTAATTGCTGCGAAGTTGATAAATGGATTCTTTCTTATATACTGAATTAAACCCAGATTTTTTTTCCCACATATGTAGCATTTAGGATTTGACTGTTTCCTGATGACAGATATCAAGTAGTGCTTTTGGCTAAAACTAGCATAGCTCCTGAAGTATGCCAAGGGCAGAGAGCAGATGCATTATCTGAGCAAGGCTGAAGTTTGTTTTAGTCATGAATAATATAATTTCTTCCTGACTCTTTGATGCCATAGTAGGGGATATATTGTCTGAGACAGAAAATCTGTTATATTGTCTGGGTCTTTTCAGTTTGTAATGTCTTACATTGTAAAAACAGAAGTAGTATCTGAACACTATATAGTGGCAAACATAAGGGAGTGCAATGATTTTCTTCCCTGTGAAGGCAATTAGGAATAAATGATGGACAAGGTGGTTGTAGCAAAGAAACCCAATAGGTTGTAGGAATCTAAAATAATAACAAAAGTGTTCATGGCTTTGGATAAAGGCATTGGACTGAAATGTGTTAAGATACTGCTTTAATCTGGGTCAAGAAAAAAGCGCCAGATAGTTGAGTACTTAGTGAAGAAAGATATCAAGAAAGAGGTATAGAAGTGGAACAGTACAGTACAGCACTGATAATCTGGAAATTATGATTGTAGATGAACTGTTTCCTTTGACCAGAGAAGAAGCAGCTTTAGGCTTCACAGCCCCCATACACATTTCAAACCTTTATTGGAAACTTAATATGCAAATGGCAAAATAGAAATGGAGGAATAGATTAAAACATTACCTACCACTGGGCTTCAGAAAATTGAAGGTGCAAGAGACACAATGATTATATATACTTAGGCAGCCAGAGTATTGCTCTTTAATATATCTAACTTTGATCATTAGGATGCTAGAGAATAATTGTTGGGGAAAAAAGGCATTTCTGGACTTCTGGAGGATAATGAAAGCAACAACATTAACTAGTGTGAATTTAACAAGTGCAGATCTTGCAAAAGAAACTCCATGATTGCTTTCTTGATAGAATTGCAAAATTATTGGATTAATTCAGAGCAGGAGCTATCGTTTATTTGGACTTCAATAAAGCATTTGACAGCAGCTTTCAAAATTAATTCAAATTGGCCAGGGAACAAACATGTTCACATGGACTGAAGCTGACAGAAGAACAGTTATAGAAGAAAATGAGAAGCGGCAATCTGTAAGATTTGGGTGAGATATCTAGTGGATACCTGGGCTTGTTTAAGTTTTAATATCTTCATTAGTGATTTCATAGAAAAGAAGGAAAAATCAGCCTCTTAATGAAATTTACAGTGTGAGGGACTTGTTAACAATAGTAAGGATGGGGAAAATTTACAAGGTCCTACCTAAAGAATTGACTAATAGGGAGAAAAAAAGATTCACCTGGGAAAAATCATTCAGAAACTCAGTTACTCAGTAGAACAGAGAATCCTGAATAGTGTCAGTGCAAAATAGTCAAGATGAGTTAGGAAAGGTACAAGTTTGCAATGAGTTATAGCAGCAAAATGAACTAGTATCATTATGGGATCACATTGCAGTGCATAATGTCACTGTGTGAGGAGTAATAATCTTTGTCTACCAATTTTGGTTTGACTGCAATTGAATATGTTTTTTCATTCTCAGAAATAATTTAAGAAATAGGAAAGAATTCAATATGAGAAACTAAAGAGGGTTTAGGGAGATGGTATCTGATTGCTGTAATTAGATGTCTCAACTTGTTAATAAAATTAATTTTGGCAAAAAGATTACCAAAATAAAAATTGTCTGTATGTTTATATGTACACTGAATAGGTATAAGATAATTAAGAAAATCTTAAATGATACACCAGTGACTAAGAGTAAATAAGACTATGAGTAACCTAAATGCAGTAGGGGAGAAGACATTTCTATGATTATATCTGAAGACAAGAGGAGTACTAATATCTATAAGAAGAGTATTTGCAATGTCATCTTGAATTATTTGGATCATATATGTGTTTAGTATTTGGATCCTTACATCAGCTATGGTAATGCATACCTTTAGAGGCAATAAGAAGGGGAGGGAAGAGGCACCATGGCTTAGCTATCCCAAATTTCCTAGAAAATTTGGTGAATCCTCCAGTAAGAATAATGGGCTGAAGTTACGAAAAAGAGTGTCAGATGCAGTTGAGTGGTGTGCAAGTGCCCTCTCTGTGTTTCCATTGACTTTGTGGCCTGGAAAACATTACAAAGACTAAATCGAAATCAACAGCGGACCAGATTTACTGCTCCATCTCATCTTTAAATTTCTCCAGGTCCTGTCAGTTTGTGTCTTTAAAAGATGTTGGAAGAACATCAAACACCTTCACTCACTAGCTAAAAGGTGTATAGATTGACATCTGCTGCTTGTAATGGATTGCTCCCACCTGCCAATAGCAGAGTCACAAACACCTTGTTATCCTTACTGGGAGCTGCAAGGAGCATAGGGCACAGGAGGGTTTGGGCTGACTGTTCCCCTACCAGGGCCTGGAATCAACCCATGACCAATCTTAGCATAGTGACTGTCAGAAGAGATGGCTTTGGGGTGAGTAATTACTGATAAGAAAATATAAAGCATGTAATTTAAATTTAATTTATTCCTGTCTTTAGCTTTTTGTGTGTGATTGCAGCTACACCTTGAAAAACTCTTACATGACTCTGATTTCTAATCCTCAGACTCTCACAGAAACAAATTATAGCAGTGCTCAGAAACTCACCCTATTGGTAATTGAAAGCACTTTGGGCATCTTAAAAATGAAATTTTGATGCCTAGATAAATCTAGCGACACATTACAATATTGCCCTCTGAAAGTGTGCAAGATATTCCTGGCTTGCTGCATATTACATAACAGCCATTAAATGCAGATTATCTTTTAAAGGAGAGGCAGAGATTAATGAGTCAAACGAAAATGATGAATTAAATGAGCCCGATCAGACACACTTACAAAATTAGCTAGCGAAGAGTTCTATAGAAACAAGAAATATTAGAGCTAGATTGCTCAAACACAATTTTAAGAAGTGTGGCAATGCATATAAACATACATTATCACATTATAGTATTCTTATTATATTCTTTTTTTTTTTCTGTCAAATACGTAATGCAAAGACATTGCAGGCATTATTCTGCAAACAGCACCTTGGGCAAGAAAAAGGGTGACTGCCTTCTCCTAGATCAAGTAAGACTGCCAGATTCTGACCCTGCACTGGCTCTTTCTCCAGTGGGGCTGGATACTTCAACAAATCCAGAAAAGTCTTCCCTTGCAGTCAAGCCAGATCAGAGCTATAAATCAAAGCTACTGATTTTCTCTGTGTCTTTAGGCAAATCATTTATCCTTAGCAGAATGCAAGTCATTTAGCCTTTGCATAATAATACTTCCCCCCCAGGGGATATTGGGAGGTCTGATTATTGAAAGGCGGGAAGAAGTTCGGATAGCCTTTCATACAAGCTATTTTATGAATACAAAAGTTGTCCTGTTTTCACATGATATAATGGTCAGGAAGATGGTGACTTGCTACTTACTACTCTTAATGCTTGTTCCCTGTTCGTATCTGCTAACAGATTCCTTTGTGTGTTGGCAAGGCTGTTACTGATGCAGTTGATATCCAGGTATTGCTAATATTGACCCTGTAACAGAAGGTGAACACCTCCCCAACCTCTTTATGTTCATGCAAAGTGTTCTACAAAAGGACCACTTTCAGTGCAACAGGAACACAACTTGTTTTCGGAGCAGTACGTGGGATCCCCAGACTTTGGAGGCACATCTGCCGACAGAGTGCAGTACCAGGGTCCCTCCAGCCTGCCTCACAGCCTGACCCGAAGCACGTTCCTTTCTACATCCCGTCTGTAATCAGCTTGTCAGATTAAGGGTTGCACTGCTTGCACTCCTTTCTCTTCCTCAGGTACACACTGCTCTGTTCTCCCAGTCTCACCAATTAACACAATTAAGTTAAACAGCATTCTGAGCTTATCTGTAGGTTGTTCTGTTTCAAAAATAAAGGAGGGCTTTTGTGCCTGAAATCTTAGGGATTTTCTTCAAATCTATCAGTAGGCTGAATAAAAGATATATTTCTGCCTACCAGCTTTGTACAGCCTTCATGCGGACAATCCTGGCCACAATAGCAGTACCTCTGCAAAAATTTACGAACTGTATATTCAGTGGAGACTGCCAAGATGCCTTGCTGACACTGCTTTAATTACCATATCATCTGATAAATGACTGCACAGCTTAGTGAGATTCCTTTGGTGAGGGAGATCAAGACACTGGCTCCACTAGACTGAATACAACCTCTTCACTTAATTTATGTAAATCTCTGAAATCAGTCATATCCCCAGCATATGTTTCTGGAACTTCATCCATCACCGTCATGATGTCTTTATCAGTTGATGCTAATACTGCTGTTTCTAACTTGAAAGCTAAAAGAAGATGTGAAAATTGATGGATAGATGAATAGTTGTACCCTGGAGATTTCTTATTCTTGATGGAGTTTGGGCTTACAGGTATGTGGTGAGTGAATTTGACAAAATTCACTCTGTGAATTGACTGTGTTTGTAATTACATTCTCCATCCTTATTTTTAAAATAATTCAGTATTTACCATCAATGTTCCAAAATATTGTTGTAAAAGAGCTGTGATCTATAACACTCTAACCAGAGCTTGAACTGAGAGTAATATATTTTCTGAAAATGGGCAATAGAAATCACTGGAGAAAATGAAATGAATTCGGATGCTTGATCACTAGCAGAGGCACTGGCCTTGGAGAATGTAACTCTAGCTAAAAAAAAGGAACATACAAGATCTATGTTTGGCTGTGCTGACTGCAGCACTGTTTAATTAACTTGGATGGCCGACCTTCCCGGATGCCTTCTAATGTGAGATTTTTGTCGTACTTTACTAAGAAGATGGAGAGGGCCCTGAGCAATGTCTCTGGAAGAGTCAACGCAGTCAAGGCAGGGTAAAAGCACTGCTGCTGTGATTCATGTCAGCTGGCAGAGGGCTGGAAAAGGAGTTTTCAGCTCACAGGTGGGCTGCGTCAAGGGGGAACACATGCTCAGCATCCTCAGGGAGGCACAGGGCAACTACCAAGCTGTGACTGGAGATGAAATCGAAAAGTGGCTGCTTTAGGGCTGCTTTTCCTCAGGCCTCTGCTGCCTCTCTCCTCCCAGCAGCTCCCACCACCAGGCCGTGCTGGTGGCCGGTGAGCCCTGGGGCTGGGTGTGCAGACAGCCGAGCTGATGTCTCGCCTTGACGCAGGGTGCTGTGGTGAGGTGGGCTGGCTGCTGGTTCTGTCCATGCCCTGGCTTCCCAACCTCAGGGCTGAACACCCTTAGAGTTTGCCAAATGTCTCGGTGAAAAAAAGTAGCCAAGGTCTATTTCTGCTGTGGAAATAACAGCTAACTTCTTCTTCTGGTCCAATTTAGTTAATAGTATTTTTTGAGACTTTGATCTGTTACTCACCCAATTTCTGGCACTGCTGATTCTCCAGGAGTTATTTGGTCCCTACAGCAGCCTGAGGGACCAGTGTAATTTCAGGACATTCCTACCAAATCTTTGCATGTTTTCCCTTGACAAAGATGGAGACAAAGAAATGCAATGGCAGAGCACCTCTTCCAGACTTCTGGTGCTCTGCTTCAAGCCAGAGTGTCTTGACAAAGCAGCAATAATTTCCGTGGTTAGTGATCTCATGGGAAGAGCAGCACTGCCTGATCAGAGAAACACTTCAAAGCACTATCAAAATTATGATAATTCCTTCATTTAAGAACTCTTTCTGGCTTCCTATCAAAGTGTATGCTTACACTGTAGTCGCACAAGTGTTATTATAGATAGCTCTAAGCTAACTATGTAGCTTTCATAAGAGGACAAATAAGCTGGTACTTTTCTGTATGCTGCCTCTGAACCAAGAAACTTCAGACACTGCTCACAGGCAGCTCTCACGTGATGTTTACAATCTTTAGCTCATATTTCTAGTCTAATATAGTCTAACTTCATACTATGGTCATTTTCAAGTTCTTAATTGAATATTTCTTGTTCCAGAGCCTCCAGGGAAGACCCATGGCTAGAAATTACTCTCCTTGAGGTCTCACATGCAGATGCCATCATTTCAATGAATGCTGCTTCTGCTTCAGGGCGAATTCAAAGGTATGTTCTTGTTGGGGCTAATCTCCAAGGTCATTCACTCACCTTTTGTGAAATACAGAAAAGCCCTGGTCCCCATTTTCCTTTTGGAAGATGAACTGAATGCATTGGATATTTATAGCCTAAGCCAACTAACATCTGGTGAAGGCCATGGGATCAAGTCCAAACTTTTCAAATGACAGTAGATGCCATCAGGGGCTGATGACTTATTCCCTCTTCAAATAATAGTAATACTGTGACTGTAGTCATTAAAATGTTTCCAGTGACTGACATTACCAGACATAACCAATTCACCAAAATAATGTTATCAGCCTGCCAGAATAATATTTTAGAATATTTAATAATGAGCAACACATAAAACAATTGTCTTTTAAGCAAAAAAAGGCAAAGTAAAAGTTAATATAGTTATTTTTCTTACATTGTAAGCAGGCACATTTAGCAAAGGAAGACTGTCATTTTCTATCAAATAACTTTGATCAAGACTAATGACTTTCCTTCAGACCCCTGTTTTTCTTCAGATCTCCATACTTTCTGTAAAAACTACGGTTTTAATTATGTTCTTGTTCCCTAGAGAAGGACTTTTATGAAAACAAATCTTGAGCCTTGCAGCAGTTCAGCATTATACTCTTACTTCTTATTATTAGTATAATTAAACAAGTTGATTTCACAGAGCCTGTGGACATATTTTTATTATACATTGCAGGCTCTCCAACAGTACATCCTGTGGATTTTTTTCCATGGGATCCTGTATTCTCACTTCTTTCTTTGACCATATAGTTCTGGGACACTAAGAGAACAGGTTTCAAAGGGATTGCTTTCTGCTTGCAATTTGTTGGACAAAACAATCATGATTTTCAAAAGACCGTGGTAGGCATTGTCCTAATTCTTTTCCCATGAGATCAATTGTAAATTTCTATTTATTCTCTGGGAGCAGAGTTATACAAACCTACTACAATATAAGTAATTTTTATGCATTAAACTTGGTGAATTTTAAGCAGCTTGCTCAATCGATATTTATTAAATGATCAGTCCTAACAATGAAGTGCAGTCAAAATAAGTGGTAGGCCTAAAATGCAACATTTTTGATTACTAGAGATTTAATCGATTGAAGAAAACAGCAAGGCAAAATAATGAGTGATTGAAATACTGCACATGAATCATTTTAATAGCCTAATTAAGCTAAAAGTAATAACACAGCCTTTGTCAAGCTTTTCTGCAGCAAAATGCTACTGTGCTGAAACCCAAGAATCACATTTCACATTCTTCATCACATGATGCAGAAGAAAGCAAATGAGATAAATTACAGCCTGAAGTGCCAAAGGAAGGCACTTGGAGGATAAACATACCTACATCTTGTCAAAATACAGCACTGCACTTTTTTTCCATCAGCATCAACAATACATACCATGGGAGAGAGAAGGGTGTAAGCTGGCAGAATCAGATTTTAGGGAGCAAATACTTTAAGGAGTGACAGAATTCATACTGCACTGTGCTGTGTTTTGAGCGATCTGAGTCCTAATAAAAGGAGCAAAACTGCAGGCAGCAACAGTGGCAGTTTATTCCACAATTGATTGGATAATGGGGGGAGAGGATACAGAGTGTTTCAGAAGTTCAGCCAAAAGTGTGAGTGCATTGCAATTATTTTTCATTCTGTTTTCCTAATGAAATGAGTTATTTTGGCATACAAGTGGTAAAAAGCACTTGAACCAAAGGAAAGTACAGGTTGAATTCTGGCATCTTGGCTCATGAAAGGATTGTTGTCTGCATCTTTTGTCGCTCTACATTGTAGAAAATTACCTATGGTAAAGCAAAACTGCAGTACCATCTCTTCAGGAGTTGCCAAAGAGTTGTTCAACTCATGCACACATAGGAGTAGAATGATACAGTTCAGCATTATATCACATGGAGTGTATAGTGTTAAAACATGACACAGTGAGTCACTGGGTAAGACTGCATTAGCAAGTTGTGTGCGTGTTAGAAGCAGCAGCTCCATAGAGAGAAACCAGACCTAACACCAGGAATTTTATTTCAGAGTAGCTCAGGTCTGCTCCCATGAACTAAATGCCTAGTACATGCTGGAGTGCATCTTCTGGCTCAGCTTCCTGAAGAAGAAATCCAGTGCAAGCTGCAATAAGGTTTGAGGGAATGATGGGAAATTCTCTTTGAAGGTATGCTCCTGATCTTTGCCTTATGATGCACGAGTATAATTTCAAGGTTCTCATCATAGCCTGTTTGTATATACAACTACTTTGAAAAAGTAAAGCCCCAAAAGGCACAAAAATATTAGCTATTATTGGAGTACAAACCCATTCTTTCACTTATTTTATTCATACTTATTAAAACAAGAGTAACACAAAGTTAGAAACTAAATCTATACATGGTAAATAATCACATAAAACCGCCTAAAACTGATAATGACATAAAAACCTTGAAACTGGTTTTAATGTTGTCTAACGAGGAACCTTAATACCAAACTTTGAGGTATTAAACTTGATTTTTTATTATGACTGTGCATTATGAAGTTGCTTAGGGCACTTAGAGTTTACTACTGTTCGAACAGGGACAATAAGGAAAGTATATTTGAATTAGTCATCTGGTCTTTTCATAGTAAATGGTGAGAAACACTGTGTTCTTCATCCCGTTGTAATGTAGATATCTAAATTGGGTCAGGTGGTTGTATATTGCATACCTTGCCCACCTGACCTCGACTTCAGTCAGGCTTTTGACACTGTCTCCCATAACATCCTCACAGGTAAGTTTAGGAAGTGTGGGTTAGATGAGTGAACAATGAGGTGGTGAGGTGGATTGAAAACTGGCTGAGTGGTAAATCTCACAGGGTTGTGATCAGTGGCACAGAGTCTAGTTGGAGGCCTGTAACTAGAGGTGTTCCCCAGGGGTCAGTAGTGGCTCTAGTCTTGTTCAACGTATTCATCAACAACCTGGATGAGGGACAAAGTGTGCCCTCAGCAAGTTTGCTGACGATACAAAACTGGACAGAGTGGCTGACATGCCAGAAGCTGCACTACCATTTAATGAGACCTGGACATGCTGGAAAGTTGGGTGGAGAGGAACCTAATGAAGTTCAACAAAGCCAAGTGTAGCATCCTGCACCTGGGGAAGGAATGACCCCATGCACCTGTACAGGTTAGGGGTTGACCTGCTGGAAAGCAGCTCTGCGGAGAAGAATCTGAGAGTCCTGCTGGACAAGGTGACCATGAGCCAGCCAGCAATGTGCCCTTGTGGCCAAGGCAGCCAATGGTATCCTGGGGTTCCTTAAAAAGAGCATGGACAGCAGGGTGAGGGATGTCATCCTCCCACCCCTACTCTGGTCTGGTGAGGCCACATCTGTGTCCAGTTCCGGGCTGCCTAGTTCAAGAAAGACAAAGAACTACTGGAGAGTCCAGTGGGAGGCCACAAAGACGATCAGGGAACTGGAGCACCTCTCTTATGAGGAAAGGCTAAGCGACCTGGATCTGTTTAACCTGGAGAGAAGCCTAAGAGGTGATCTTTCCAATGCTTATAAGGGCAGGTGTCAAGAGGATGGGGCCAGACTTTTCAGTGGTGTGCAGCGACAGGACAAGGGGGCACAGGGCACAAACTAGAACAAGGAAGCTCCATCCCAACATGAGGAAAACCTTTACTTTGAGGGTGCCAGAGCACTGGAAGAGGCTGCCCAGAGAGGTGGTGGAGTCTCCTCTGGAGATATTCAAAACCCACCTGGACGCAATCCTGTGCAACCTGCTCTGCATGAAACTGCTTTGGCAGGGGAGTTGGAATAGGTGATCTCCAAAGGTCCCTTCCAACCCTTACCATTCTGTGATTCCATGATTACTTGATGCAAAAATAACAGACTTCAGGTTTTTATGTCTATGCCACAACCTGTATATACAAAACTCTTTTGAAACTGTGTGGTATTAAACCAGCATGAAAATGTTATAGAGGGCAGGGAAATCACATCTATGTTCAAACTACTGCAATATTGTTGATTTACCTAACTGGCATTAATTTAATTACTCAAACCTTTTAATTATACATGGTTTTCAAATTATCCCTGCCCCCATTTTCTCTCAGTTAAGCATTTGAAAGGAGACATAAAAAATGTCAATGATTTTTTTTTATTATTTATTTTAACTGCTGGTCATTTCAAATAGTAGCATAAGTAGTGTTCATCTTTCTTTTTATATATTAGGAATAAGATTGTCTCTGTTCCTGAATCTTCAAGAAACAGTAATACACATGCACAAAAATTACCTGGATTTTATTTGTTTACTGCACAGAAAAAGTGTGTGCACTTACCATGGCAACCTTACTTTCTTCAATAACACTTGGCACATCTGTGAGCCACTAATCTTAATGGAATATATTTACTCATTTAAGCTATGAATGTGCTGAAAATTGCATCAAGCGTAGGATAGGACACTGCATCAAGGTGAGACACTCAGCTTCCATCTCCATTTTTTCCCACTAATAGCCTGGCTGTTTCTTTCAAATAAACTAATGTCTCTAAGCCTCTGCTTCTTGCCCTGTCATTTCTCTGTCTCCCCTTTTCAGATGATTGTTTTTCTGTGGTTAGGGACTTCAGCTAATCCTGATGCTGACACAGCTCCTACCAGGATGGAATCCAGCTCCTGGGAGTACCATGCACAGCCACTGATCAGTAGAGGCAAGCCAAGAAGCCACTGTCAGAAATTATTGGTGATCATCTCTTTTTAAGTTGTCTCTAGTCTTTATAGTAGTGAAAAATCAGTCCTGATTATGTGATGGAGGTGAGACAGCAACCATATGAAGAACTGTGTAATGCTCTGCACATGCTTATGTATTTAACTGTTTATTTACCTATGCTATTGTATCTCCTAACTTGTGGCCCATGGTTAGGAGTCAGGAGAGCCCCAGGCTGCTGGCAGCAGAGCACACAGACCTGAGATAACATCCCAGTTCTTCTTCCCCTGGTGTGACTCTGCCTATGACTACAAATCTCAATGGTGTCCTTTCCTGAGCTGTGGCAGTTATTACAGGTGACCCTTCAGAATTCCGTCTGGATTTGCTCCTTCATTCTTTTTGGGCCAGAAGATGGTCTTGCTCACCACCAGGAGCAATCTCCGTGACTTATACTTCCCTGCATGAGGGCACAGATGAGGTGGGGTCCTGAGCTCCTTCAGAGTGTTTTCAGCAAAGGATTCAGGAGGAAATAAATGATGCTAAGGTCCAAAGTGACCATTTCCATGAATGCTGTTTTTGTTTTGTGGTTTTGGTTTTTTTTTTTTTTCCACAGGTGCTACCTCAGAGGGTGATGACTCAATTTATGAAGCTGCTAACATCTAAGGGCCTTGTAGAAAATCCCCAAATTTTTGCACAGCAGGCAGTTGTTTTAAGATGCCTGTGTGGGAGATAACTCAGTCAACAGTTCAGCCTGGTTTCCAAAAAACCTTCAAGCCTTGGATGACACAGTACAGACATCTTCTACCTCTAGGCTATGTCCACGCTGCTAAAAGGCATCTGCTCCAGGGAATGGTGCCTAGCTCCCAGGCCACAAGGTAATGTATTTTTATATTAATTCACATTGTTCTGTAGACAGGGTTCATGTCTTCTTCGGGCCATGGGTAGCATGCTTATGGCCCTAGGAAATAATTGCTTACTTGCTTTGTGCATTTTCTTCAGCTCAAAGAAAGTATCTGAAATAATGCGAGGGCTGTGTTATAGCCTGCCAGGCTGCTCTTGTTTCCTTTTCTGTCATGATGCCATTAGTGTGTACTGCATGCCCTAGGGCATGGCGGGGAGATACAGGCTGGAGTTTGAGGGATGCAAGGTATTTTGGGCTAGTATTTGAGGGCAGAGGCAGCCAAAGCTGGCTGTTTGTGCTTGTGAAGTGTGGGCTGCAGCCCAGCCTGACTCCCATTCCTGAGTCTCTTCACTTCAAAAGAGAGCTGAAGACTGACCTAAGGCACACAGATACAGTTTGTGTAATATTGGAAGCGCAGGGCCAGGGAAGGAGCTGGGGAGCTAAATTGACAGCATAAACTCAGCCACAGTAAAGGCTGCCTAAAACAGCTCTTTAATTTTTGGCAAGGAAAAAAAATGCACAAAAAGGCTGGTAATTGTGATAACAATTGAAATGGATGGTTCAGAAGTAAAACAGAAAGTTACAACTGTAATGAGAAATGATATCATCAGAGTAAGATAAATGGGATGAGCTTTTGCTTTGTTTTTGAGCAGGAAGGCACAGCAAGAAAGTAAGGTCTTTTCCATAACACTAGAATTATGCAAAATCATTTTATAATGACTCCATCCACTTATTTTGGAACTACAGGCAATATCCTGCAGGTTTTGGCAAAAGGTGCTTTTTAGTCTTTTTTTTTCTTTTTTTTTTTTTTTAATACAATGCTGTAGGTTATATGGTGTATAATTGTTTGCATTCTGAGAATATTGGGATGTAATTGCACCATGGAATATTAAAGAGCCCACTGATGCATTTGCCCAGTTATAGTGCATATATTGCCGAGGGATGGGGGATAACTCTATTGTTTCTTTTCTGTATGAGGCAATTACATTTTCTTTTCTGTACAGTGCAAGTCACAACAGCTTGTCAGACCTCACTGGAGACTTTGGGAATTACTATAATGTCACTATCTACTCTTTTTCTACCAATGTATAGCAAAGCTAAAGTCTCTTTCCTTGTATATAAGTCTGTGCATGTGTGTATGTCAAGCAAGTACTCCAGAGTGTATAAGGGTAATCAACTATAGAGTCCAAAATTAATATAATTTCCAAAGAGAGAAAACATTGTAATTAAAATGTTTTTGCAAAAGTTGAATTCAATCTCATTGTAAATGGAAAAAAATACTGGCTATAAAAATACATAAAATAAGACAGTAACTTTCCCAAAGGTTATGTGAAAGCGGAAAAAAAGCAATACAGATTAACCAGAGTTCGTAATTGTATTAGTCTGAGTATGTATTTCTTTATGTGTTAATGAAAAGATAAGAAGGATGCTCTTTGAGATATGATCATGTTTTCTCTGTAGAATGAGGAATTATGACCGCAGCTCTTTAATCTAACACCCCCAGGAGGTGTGAATTTAAGCCCTCTTACATCACAAAATCTTCTCATGAATGGTGCTACAACAGTAGCAGCAAAGAGGAAGAGATGAGGCAGTATGAGGAGGGCTATGTGTTTCATGAAATAATGCATGTTGTATTAGACAAGATAGACCTGATGGGGAAGTCCAATGTGATTTTCAAAAGCTTTCTATACGTCTTTGACACAAACTTTAACATTCAATGAAAACCTTATGCTTGCTACAGTGTTCTGTTGCATGGATTCAGAATACCTTTAGATAGGGTAGCATTCTCTACTAAAACTTTTTATGTTGAAAAGAAATTTAGTCATCCTGTTTGTATCTGGTCTCTCGTTTGTCTTTTTTTTTTCTTTTTTTTTTTTTAATGTGTAATCAAACATTTTTTCATATTTTCACTGTCTAATCTTGAAACAGTATCTGTGATCTTTTCAGTGATTTCTTTGTAAATATGTTTTTAAAGACTCTTTGTACATATTGCTGGATGCAGATCCCACTAAATTCATTGTCAAGAGTTCCACTTATTTTGCTGGACTTCAGATTAGATCCTGAATGATCTTGGAAGAGTGCTGTAGTGTGAATGCCTCAAACCATATTCTGTACATCTTATCTAGCCTGCAGATATACAAAAGGATCACACAGACTTACCATGGCACGTGTGGTACATTGGAACAGTAGCAAGAATAAATCAATGTGAAATCATCAGCTGAATAGTAGACCTTGTCCCCAGTGGGTGGAAGCTTTAGAAGATGTTTAAAAGAGTGACTTCTTAAAAATACTATGGAGTCTGTATATATCTATCTGTATGACTCTCATGACATTTGATTTGTGCTTACATAACTCCCAAGTCTGCACAAATCCTGTGCACATCAGGCTGAGAGGAACGTATAATTTTAGACAAATTCTTTTTCTGACAAAGGTACATTTTACTCAAACAACATATTTCTAAATAGTGTCTGACTGCTTTCCTGTGGAAGCTGGGAAGCAGATTAGTGACACAAGCAGAGAAAGGGTAATATTTCATAGCCCTGCCTTTTAAAATGATAGAAAAGTTCTAACAGAGAAAGTGTGAACCATAAAATGGTAACAGATCTGATAATGACTTTAGCTTTGGGCATAAAAGTACTGGACAGTACATAGCTACTGCACAGCAACTCCTTGGGTAGGTGCTTGTAAGCCCCCCTGTCAGCATGGTGATGTTTGATATCTTCCACATTCCCTCTGGCTAAGAGCATCCACGCAGGAAATTCCCACCGAGTAACCAGTATGTTGTGAGTTAACACCTTTCCTGTCCACAGTAACATGCACCTTTCTTGGCCCGCGTTGTGCCTACAAGGATGAGAGCTATCTAAAGTGGTTTAGGAAGCTGGGGCTGTCTCTGCCCATTCTGTTGCTGGCTCTCTTTCTTCCAACCACTGTAGCCTTGCGGTTCTGTTAGGCATGCCAGCTCCCTCCTTCCCCCTGGACTAGCTCAATTGACCTAATCTTTCAACCACATAAGTGACAGCACAAGCTCTGGTGGGCAGAAACCAGGGAGCCATGAGTGCCGTCTTGCCATTCCTCAGCTAAGTGGAAAGCCAGGAGCCCTGAACGGCTCCGTGTTCGACTAGTGCACAGCTGACTTTTACTTAGCCTCTTTGCCAGAATTTGATCTTGCCTGAAGCACAACCCAACTTGCCAAACCCCATTTTTACTGTTTTCTGGATCCTACCTTTTCCTCTGCAGTCAGAGTTTTCGGTAAGGGCTGCAACAGATTTCAGAAACTGTAGTCCCCAGGGTCAAATAGTAATACAGAGGGCAGAGAGAGGGAGAAAGTGTTTGTAGCTGACAACAGGTGAGATGGGACATGGGTCAGCTTGCAAACCTCTCCTGTCCTTGCTGCTCACCTATTCCCATCTTCAGATTAGACTTCACTTAAATCTCAGACTTGAGCATTTTTCCAGACCATTCTGACTCAGGGATGAGGAGTGAAGAATAAGGACGTGGCCACGCAGAGCAAGATAGGGCCAGGATTTGTCTCTGGGAACACTTTGCCAAAGTGACTGTAAACATAGCTCTTCAGTGGTCACTGTGATATGTAAATTGAGAAAAAGTGGAAAAGAGAGAGAATTAATTCATCGTACAGTGGAGCAGAAAACTCACATCTGTCCTTTATACAAGCCAGTACACCCCATTTATTAATGCTGTTCTCCGCACTGCCGAGTCTAGGCAATTAACTTCCCCTGACTGGCTTCCCTAGTGTGAGGAAGGATAGACAGTATGTTTATCATGGGAACATATTGATTTATTTTTTAAAATTCTCAACTAAATTGCATAATTTTCAATATGTTAGAGACTGGAAGATAAATGCCTGGTCACTTGCAATAATTAAGGGATGAACTTAATCCTCTAAATTCCGGTGTTGAAACACCCCTTAAAATATAAACAAGTGAAAGGCAATTCTGAGTAAATCAAGATTTGGTTTCTTTAGCCTGCAAATTGAGGTCTAGTTTTAAAACTTCAGGCACTTCTGTACCCCAGAAAAATGTGTAAAAAATAAGCCCTTCACATGTGCAGGCATTAAGAGCATTAGATTTTCTGAGATAGACAACCACGTGCAGTGTGCATCTGAGATTAAAATCCATTAGCCCTAAGGCACCTATTTGTAAAAAACATATTCAGGTCATTTCAGTGCCCATTCTTTGTGTTTTGATGTGGAAAAATATGTAACACTAGCTTTTATATAAATCCCATGCCTTCAACTTGTTAACTCTCCTTCCTCTCTCCTCAAGTGTCTCAGTCATATCTCATATCTACTACAGTCTGAGCTGAAAGGAAAGAAAGGGTTTAAAATTAAGGACTGACAAAACTTTCAAAGCAAGCGGCTCTACGCAGTACACAGAAAACTGGATGATTAAGATGCGTTGTCACCTCCAAAATTTTAGAAAGATTTGGCTTGTTTACTCTGAGCTTCCTTCCCCAAATTTTATTTACCCTGATGTTTTCTGCTTTGAACAGATGGTGAATCAACCTTCCGGGTGCAAGGCTGGCTGGGCTTTTTGAAAAGGATTAAAAATAATAAATAAAAGGATGGATAAAAGTGCATCATCACTGAGAGGCCGTATGAGGAAATACAAAGCACACAGCACAGCTAAGATTAAATGTAGAGAAGTGGAAGCTGCATCTGTGAGGAGCAAGGAAAGAGCCAAGGTAAAATATCACACGTTCTTGCATACAGAAGGCTGGACTCTGCCAGCCCTTGGGATCCCACGTGGTGCCTTACCTTGCCGGTTCCCACTGGAAGCGTGAGTCAGAGGCTTGCCAGCAGCAGTAAGATAGCAGAGCACTTCTGCCAAGCCAGGGGAGCAGGGATGGCTCTGCAGGGCTGGTCCATGCAGGAACAGTCAACTTGCAGCACACTTGTTCCAACCCTTTTTGGCTTTAATCAAATTCGATTGGTCTTTCTTTTCTCAAGAACTACTCTGGAGCTTGCAATATCAAGCTCAGGAAATCTGAATTCCAAATGCCATTTGAATGAGCCTCACATGAAAGAGGTAATTTAGGATCAAAGCCAGGAAGAAGAGTTGCTCTAGAGGCTGAGAGCAGCAGTCCAAAGAGTAAGGTCAGGTTGATGGAAACTGCAATAACAGTAAAAAAATGGAGACAATAGCAACAAAATCAAAAAACAAGTGGAGACTCATAAAACGAGTATTAGGCCAACAGATGAGAAAACCTGAATATCAAACATCAGGAAGAAATGACCTGTGAGGAAAATGTCATGAAGATGTAAAATAAAACAGAGAAAAATCAACAAGACGCATGAACTGGCTAAACCAAATGCAGAATAGAAGTAGAAAACACAGGCATGGAAATGACCATGTCTGGAAATAAAGAAAAATTCAATTATTACGATAGAGTGTAGGTGTGTATTTTGAGAAGCTCATTAGTGGTGGGCAGAAGCCCCAGCAGTTCCTGACACCAGAGATGCCCTGCAGGATCTGGGCACTGCAGTGCTCCCAGCCACGGCCCTCGCCGCACCCAGGAGATGCGCTGACCCTGCAGGCTTCCCAGGCAGCTCCTGCCGGCTAAGCTCTGTGAAATCTGGCCGGAGTCTAAAGCCATAGTGCTGTTAGCCGTCCACCGGGGTGGATGTTTCCGCTGGCAGACAACCGCTGGCAATGGTTCAAGCAGCCAGTGAATGAAAAATAAGTCCAGCCAGACGTTTGATAACAAAAATATTGTCAGAGAAAATCTCCAGCTCATTTAGAGCTGTCTGTTGTCGTGCTCAAGGTGTCTGTATGCTTCGGGAGCTGGGAAGAAAGCAGAAAACAAGTCTCACTGCTTCACTAAAGTGTAAACACATAATGGATTTTGATCTGTTTCAACAAACTGCTTTTTTGGGAAAATTTTCAATGATCCACAGAAAGTGCAGGTGACAAACCAGAAGTGGATACTGTCAAACACAGGACACTTCTCTGAGCAAGGCAAGGGGTAAATATACGTTCTGCTTAACTCTGAAAGTGATTGTCCCTTCTCAGGTGGGTACCATTGCCATTGGGTTGAGAATTAAGACTCAGACAGAAAATTTCTGATGGATTCAGCTCCAAGAATCTCCAAGAAGCTGCTGCCTGCAGTTGCCTGCACTGTCCCTCTGCCAAAGGTTGCTGGCAAGAAGGAGTGAGGAATGCAAAGCAAATGTGTGCTTATGCTTCATTTCACAGCCCACCATATTCATGTACCACACACCCCCTGATAAAGGCAGGTTTGCATTAAGATGTCAAATTACAAACTCCAGTGGCCAAGGTATGGGTTCACTTTAATCAAGCTTGATTTGTAATCCCTGGTGAAGTGTTGAGTTTAGCAGTGATTAAGATAGTCTTAAACCATCTCAGTTATTAGCTTCATTGCAAGTGAAGCAGAGCTTTCACATAGTTCTTGACCCAGTGCATATTTTAAATCATTTAAATCCATAGAAAATGGAATAGCACCTACAGAAGATATTGAATATTCTTTGCAAATAGTCATCCTGAAGGAGACTCACATAAGGATCTCATAGTATGCAAACTATATTCACAAGGCACTTACATAAATATATTGCAGCCTTGTATAAATCTCTGCACAAAGCCAGTAAAACCAAGAGCCCAACCCCAAATTTTTCACATCTGCATTGTAACTTAGTGGTTATTCGCTGTACTGGTATTATGCAATTTGAAAAAATAATTAAAAAATAAAAATCTCAGGTTATTCCTGATTCAGGGCAGGAAAAAAATGTTTAAAATGACAGACACCCCCCCTTGCTCCCAGGATGTAAACGTATGAATGTTTCAAGACTGGGCTAGTATCTTATTATAGATAGCTGTCCTACTGATAATCAAACTGATTTTGTAGTGCTTCTGTTTTGCTTTTAATTATTAAAGATGGATATTGCAGAAAAACTTTCCATCTTCTGGTTAATGTTGCTTTCCCTCCTTTGTTTTTTGTGCTTTGCTTCTTCTATTCATTTCACGCTTCTCTTTTTTCCCCCATCAGTCCCTTTCTTCTCTCCAGTCATTTTTCTTCCTTCTGTTCTCCTTTCAGCAACATTTCTTTCTTCTTTGCAGTGACTCCCTTTTCATCACAAGAGAAATCTGGAAGAAAAATAGTCGAGGAGTGTTTTCTCTGCCTCACTAGAGGAAAGTCGCTGACATAGTGGTCCATCTCTCAAAGGGACAGGGTTGGGCTTCTGAGATGTACACACCGACTATATCAGCTCTGTTTTTCTTTTGCTGTTACATTACATGCTTTTTCCAGGCAGCCTTGGTGTTAAGATTTCCCGCATATTTTCTATAACACCTTCTTGGTCTCTTTATATAGTCATATATAAAATGTCTCTCCTTCAGATTAACCCCCTGCATGACTGCATTTTCTTCCAGGTGAGATGTGAGGGCGTCCTCCAGCTGGGAGCTTTCACCTCTGGTCTTGTATCTGGTGGTATATATACACAGAATGAAGACAGCCAACAGGATAATTGCCCAATTCAAGCATGGATGAATCCACAGATGGACTATTCCATCTGAGTGTGTGTTCTTTGAATAAACTAAAAGTGAAATAACAATTGTTACATTACAGAAAATCCAAATAAAAACACAGAAGATTCAGAATATGGAACTGGGACACAAGAGGAGAGAATAAATGACAAATAATGGGTTTCCTTTTACTTGTCCACGCAAATGTATCTGATCAAGAGGAAGAAGTTGTGGTAAAAATCTAAAATAGGTTCAACAATTACAGAATACTGTTTGTGAGATTCCTCAAGTCAAACAACTTCTAAGGGTTTGTTTTATTTTTTTTTCTTTTATCATATTTTTTTTTATTTTTTCTTTGTAATAATAGCAACTGGAGGAAAAAATAAAACATTGGCATTGCAAAAGCACATAAGGTCAAATCAGTTTAAGGACCACTATTTTTTTTTTCTTTTTCTGGCTTCAAATATTTCATCATTAATTTGAACTGTATGCAGAACTGTAGCTGCCCGTGGCAAATACATGTTCTTGCAATCACAGGACTGTGAAACACGGATCAATATCACGGAGGGGCTATAATCAACATGCAGATTAATGAAGAGGATTGTATCCACCAGGGAACAGTAGAACAAAGACTGCTTGTGCAATTTAATTGCTGACTTGCTACTAAACCTCAGCTTTCTGTCAATCTCTCTCCATTATAACTATAGATGCATAGAAGACATTAGGAAGAAAACAGTAACGTAGTAGTTCAGAACTGCTGGGGTTCGAGTGAATTGGAAAAAGCTTCATGAATTGTTTTGAGCTTCATGAAAAAAAGTCAGGATTATTTTGTACCTCTGGGCCTATGTAAAGATCCAAGAGATCATTCCCAATTCTTTCTTTGAGTAGGATCTTTTGGTAATCCTTTTGCTTAGTAGTACTAGTAAAGCAAAGGAATAGTTAAGCAAAACCTTCCTGGAACAATTTTAAGTCTATCTGTGTCAATGTGCTTTTGAATGTAAGTTCCAACTTTTCATTAATTCAGTTAAGTGAAGTGCTATAGAAAATTAGTGGTGGAAATGACCTCTAGGTATGTATTATTTAGCTTAGCTACCAGTAATGAAAGCTTGTTAGCTCCATCAGACTGTCTTTTTTATGCTTTCTTTGGAGCTTTTTATAGACATATGGTTCAGCAGTTCCTGAAGAGGCCGTTCTTCACTTTCATAGGCTCCACTTGTGGGACACTTTCTCACAATGCTCATCCTTAAATTTCCTGCTGCTTCATATAATTTCTGCTCTTCCTCGTATTTATTCATATCCTTTAGTTTTTTGAATCTTGTTCCTTTGCAGTTATGTCCATTCATGTGGATACCTTATTAAAAATTCTCCCTCTCTTTTTTTTTTTTTTGACAAAGCTGAGCACCTTACTTTCTCCTGTTGGAGCTGCAGCACTGTTAGCTAATTCTTTCCATCCCTATACCATTTTTTTCTCTTCAGCTAATCCCTGTAGAAGCATGATTGTTAATTACATCTCTCTAAATTCTTTCCTAGCACGTGGAGGAAAGTTAAAACCCCAGGACGTGATCCCTTAGCTTGTTCAACAGAAAATTGCACTGACTTTCTGATGGCCATTATTGCTTATTACAAACTGATCTCCAGTTGGCTGTTTACATAGCACTTTCTCAGCTCTCAAATAGTTTATTCTTTTATTATTTTTTTAACTCATTGCTTTCCAAGCCTGTTTTGTATTGACTGTCAGTATTTTTATTAATCATTATGAGCTAAAACCACAGATTATTGCTGGCCAAATTTACCTGAATTTTGGCACCTGTAAGGCAGCTGCATGTGAGAAATATATTCAAGTTGACTGCAACTTTACTATTTTCCTAAGCATTACTCCCCAAGTTCTGTATGACCCAACTTTTGAAAACCACATGTGGAATTTCTGCTAGCTCATCTTGTGTGCTCTGTTCTTTTGACTTCACAGAGAGCTGATCAAACACACACAGCTTTTGCTCGTTGTTCATTATATCATATTATAAAGCACCCCCATCTCATTTTTCTAAAATTTATGTTGAAAGTACAGGCCAATATAAAACCTTAATTGAATCTTTAAAAAGAGTCATCTGCCATCTTCCCTTCTTTCCTATTGGGTGCATTAAGTTATGTTTAAAGTTGATGTAAGATGACACTTTTTCCTCCTTCCATAGGGATTCTAAGTGGCTTTCTTACTTGCACTAGTTCTGCATCAATAAATGGACACATCAATATGTCTATTCCTTTGCTTACTGGCTGAAGATTATCCTGGAGAGGATTGCCTAAGAAGATCCTACTTTTAGTTCCCCTTTCAAGGTCACTTGGGTCACCTGAGAGTCTCTTCTACCTCTCTCCAGTCAGAGGTTTGCATACAACGAGTGGAAATTCCCCAGCCCTCTTCAGACCATCCTTTGACCTTCTTGTCACAAATCCTGTCCTGGCACCCGCAAGGCAACAAGCCGTCCTGCTCCCTCTAACTGGGTCACAGATGGCCCAAGCCACATTCTTCGCTTACTCACTGAAGGAACATCCATGAGATAAATTAGAACAGATGTACGGCAACTTTTTCTTTTGGCATTTACACCACCCTCTGGTCTAATTAAGCCTGACATTGTGACCACCATAATATGAACTGCATCAAAGAATGAAACAGCAGATTGTCCTTTCGATGGCAAATATGCTTATTTTCCCTTCCAGTGAGACATGATTTTTCACTTTCTCTGAGACAAGCTTTTATTTTCTCCTGCTATCTCTAAACTTACAACAAGACAAAACATCATGAAGCCCTTACACTGAAGTTTGTTTAAATTCCCATGAAGAGAAAGCAGATACATTTAAGAAAAAAACAGTTTATTTTCTCACATCTTTCCGTCTGTGTCTTCTGATACAAAATTTCATATCAGAATTCTCATTTGGTTTTCTGGTAATAAGGTATGGTGCTAACAATTTTGGGTACCTGTTAATAATATATGTGGCAGTTATACATATTTTATTCTAAAGGCTGGCTTAAAAGCTCTTTATAGGTAATAACCTGCTTAGAAAAAAACACTTTCTTGAATTATTTATACTTATTTAGAACAACAAAATCAACTATCTTTTTATAAGGTCAGGTACAAAACAAGAGCCATTAATAATATGGTTACATATCCTGGGACTAAGGTGGCTTAATATTTATTTTTTAATCACAGGAAAGACGGTTTGCTGCAATATAACTAACCAAGCAAGACTTGTCTGTAAAGCATTCTAAAGTGACTTCATAGGTTAATAGAAAATTTACTAAAGAAAATGTCTCAGAATTTCTCACATACAGAGACAAGAGGAAGGGAAAAATAGTAACTTCTGCAAAAACTCATCTCTTTCTGTAAAAGCTTTAAAAATAACAAGTACTGACAAAAATGTTACTTTGAAAAATTTACAAATCTCTATTAACATTTTAGGTCAATGGTGATAATGAAATTATCAGACTGAAAAAGAAAAAAGCAATTTCTCAAAAATCCAGCCCCATAGTGAGAATCACATGGGCAGAAGCCCTGCATAAATGAACAATATCAAATGTAATAGCCCCGACTCTTCATTGCCTTAGACGTTTGCCATTGCCTGTAAAGACAGTGTAAAATTCTATGGGTAGTTTATTGCATTTTCACACAGGCTGTGCCAAGTATTCTTTATTGTGATTGGTATCATCCCATAAGAAGAAGGGATCTTCTTGGGGCAGTTCCTTGTGACCAGTTCGGTCTCCAACGACCTTCAGACCACTTGCAGGATCAAAATCTCCAGGGTCTTTGCTTTTGGTCATATCTGGAATGGACAGTACAACAAATTGCGTCATTGAAAATGTTCCAGGCGAACCACGTAGGAGCAGCTTTATGTGACTCCTGGCCTGTCCTTTCCCTACCTACCCTGGCTTTGCCTTTTGACCCTAGAGACAGGAGCAGCCACAGAGATCACTGATAATTTCTGTGTGAAAGAGGGAAAGATTCATTCATGGGAATACTGACATTTAGCAGCTTTTGTCAACAGTGGTTTTGCAATACTACCATACTCCAAGAATAGGAAATAGCAGTGAGCTGTTTGTTTCCTCACTCAGTGATTCCCAAACCCATAAATAGCTTTCAATATCAATTCATAAATGCCTCTCGAGAAAATACTCCTATGAAAACATATAAAAAATTTTTCTCCATTAGCTTCCCTTTCAATGCCAAATGTACCTCCTTTCTGGCATAAATTTAGTGTTACTTCATTTATGTCACTGGAGATAATTTCCATGGACTATAACAAATTATGAAAGTGACACTGGAAAATTTATTTATATTCAGAAAATAAAAGTCACAGAATCTTAATTTCCCTACCTGAGTATTTTCTTTGTCCTTTTCACTTTCTGCAGTTGTGTCCTACATTTATGTCTTAGAAAGCTGGAAGGTCTGGTGCACATTGCTGTGTACTAGGCCTCTCCTTTCTTTAAACAGTTTTGCAACCAAAGCTTCTTCTGTGAGTATTTGTGTACATTGCTTTGGGAGGGTCATAAACATCGGTGAACCCGGTATTCAAGGGAAGAATGGAATGAAGAACGTCAAATGAGTTTTTGAACATGCTTTTCTCCGTGTTACTGCCCATCCGTGTACATGCGATACTGTCAGTTCTCAAACAGCTGTGTTTGCATTTGTGAACTGTGTTTTTCCAATGCACATGAGTGCACATACTTGGCTGAATGCATACTTGGATAGCTAATACTATATTTCTTCCATAACCACTTGGTTTGTATTATGTCAAATTTATAGCAAGAAACAATTACTTCTGCTGTTCTCCTTCAATGTTATTGTAAAAAAAAAATATGCACATGGATGAATCTTCGGTGTTACTTCCTTTTGTGTTTGATTTTGTTCTTGGCTGGGGTGGGTGCAACGTTTTAAAAAGAGACAGGTATTAATGGAATTACTGTTGCAGAGAAATCAGTAGTCTGTGAAGCAAACTGCTGCCTCCCAGTCAGAGGAGGAAGAAAACCTCAAATACTCTGGTCTTTTGGCTGCAATCTTGCTACAAATCTGTGTGGAAATGGATTGTCACTCATATAAGAGCTCTGACAAAATTTTGAGATAGGACTTTGATTAAACTATAAGGGCAAGTTGCACCAGATCTAACCCTTACTAATGTTCATCAGATCTTTCCAATCAGCCTGCTCTCAGTGCTGCACAATGGTTTCTGATCGCTTTTCAGTCAATAATTTAAAGCTTCACCAAGAATTTTCTGGCTGTTGTTAGTGACTGTGGAAATACCAGCAGAAGTTTTTGTTGGATATCTTTAGGAACAGGGAAGGGACAATGCTGACATTTTACTATCAGCTGATGCTTTTGAAAAATTCATTGTGGTGAACCAAGCAGCAAACCTGGGCAAGCTTCCAGAAAAAAAAAATAACACCCTGAAAAAAAAAAAAAAGCTAACTAGGGCTTTTCATTTTCATGTTTTCTTCTTCATGTAGTTCTTTTTCAATTTTAATGGCGATCTCCATCACATTTTGTTAAAATAGTGCCCCTGAGAGACTATCTGGCTAACTGTGCACCCTATCTCATGTGTTGAGGCAACTTTTCCATTGGATGGAATCACCTTTCCTTGAGGGCCCTACCAGTGCCCTGGACCAGCAAAATGCAAGAATTCTCCTTCCTGTTTCTTCTGTGCTCTCTTTCAAGTCCTCTTGGTACATTAAATAAAGATTCTGTTTCTTCTCTTCACTTTACACATTTCAGGGTGGGTTGAAATCTTAGAACTAGTATTTGGTAGCCTACTGATTTGTAAGAGAAACTTGTTAAAATATTATGTTGGCAAAGGAAAACCACCAGATATTAATGCTAAATAGTCTCTACTTCAAATCTTTAAGCTTTAAAATGTGCGTTTTTCCTTAGCAGCACAGTTTTTTTACTACAGTATTGTACAGTTCTCCAACAGTACTGTTCCCTAGGTATTAGTCAGTGAGTGACCCGTTAAACTGTAAGCAAGCCATGTTGGAAGATAAACAAAGTGGGCTATAAAGAAAACATCGGTCTCACAGGTTAGAAGGTATGAAACCTCTCTGTGAGTGTTTGAAATGAGTGTTTGAAATGAAGACTATTGACTACTTAAGATTTAGGCATTACTTATTATTTAAAACCCTTGTCTCACTATCAGTTAATGTGGAATGTGAAATGCCATCTCTGACAGTCGTTTGTACATAGTCACACAGTCAAATCCACATCTGCAAATCCTGGTAAGATCCTGAAACTGGACATTGCCTGTCTCATCATCTGCAAGGCCTTATTTGGCAGGCATCCTCAGAGCTGGATTAGACCTTGTATAAGTGACAGAGATGAGACATTGCAGTTAGAAGCCTATTTAAGGTAGCAGCTGAAGTATTCAGGTGAGCAGCAGAAAACCTATTTGGAACTAAGACCAAGTCTTTCAGTTCCAAGGACAAGACCTCCTATGCCATTTTCTTGGATCACACTATGGCAGTTGCATGAAATAGTTAAATACAGTTTTGGCCTCAGAGAGGAGAGAAACAGGGTGAGTCTGCCTTTAAAACAGGCTGGCTGGGATGCAATAAGCCAGGTGCAAGTCCTTGTTCTAAATCGGGAGCAACAGAGATTTGGATGTGTGTTCTTCACCTTCCAGGTGAGTGCCCTTGTCATTGACCTATTGGTTATATGAAGTAGCTTTTTGTTCCTTTATGACTCTATTTAGTTAAATCATAAGCATAAGAGCTCAGTGAGCCTTCTTTGCCACACATTTGCTGTTCAGATGCTGGCTGTTTCCAAGTAGATCACACTCGGTATGTATACACTGCATTTAGGAAAAACAGTTAAGGTAGTACATGAGTTGTAGTTTAACCACAGTCTGGGGCTGTGCATGACAGCAGCCATGGCTTTGAAGCTGTGTCCTTTCCCACTGGGATGGGCAATAGCCTATTGTCCCATTTTTTCTGGCCCCTTTCTGAGAAAAACAACCCATACCTTTTTAAATGACATAATGACTCTGCAATTGCGATGCTCCTTTGTTCCATTCCTTTACCCTTTGATATTCTCTTCTGTGTAGATCTGAGACTGCCCAGGAGAAAAGCTTTTACCATGTGTGCATAAAAACTAACCTGACGTGACCTTATTGGAAACAGTGATAAAGTAGTGCATTTCTTCCCATCTTAGTTTGTTCCAGAGTTCAATCATCCTTGTTTTTAGTTGCAAGTAGTAGAAACACCTTGTTTTCCTATGGATTTATGTCTTGAACTCAGATTCTGCAATGTCTAGCATCTTGTTAGGTGTAATGGAAGCTTTTCCTTATAGTTAGACTGTGGATAACAGCTCTTCCAGTAGGGATTCTTTTGTGTCTAATGGAAGCTGAGCATATGTCTTTCCTTTCTTTGGGGAGAATCTACACAGTCTATCTCATCTGATTGCTTATTTTCTGGCAGCTTGCAGAGACTTAGTTATTTCTGAGACAGTATTTTTGAGGTAATAAATGGACTTCTGTGGCAAACATGGTGGCAATTCTTCAAGAAGCTCAAGCATGAGCAGGTAGAGACAGACAAGACAGACACAACATGATTCCTTTCTTTTGAAAGCCAAATGGAAAAATACATGCTGAATTTTTAAATGTTAATTTGTTTAGCTTCAGCCTTCAAATGTTGTTTCTTGGTGTACTTTTTCTGCAGATTATAAAGTTGTTTGGAACTTATTTTTTTCCTGTCAAGGCAGTTCCATGCTATAATCAAGTTCCAGCTCCTGTTTCTTTTGACAGACTCAACAAATTGTATGCTCTAAATCTGTCAGTGCAAGGTATTTTTATTCCAGACTTCAGATCAACTCTATAGTTCTTTTCTAAACATTTTCCACATCTCTTAGTATCCTTTACAGAAAACACTTACCAGACATATATGCACTATTCTAATATCAGTCTTGCCTCCTTTTGTAGGTTTGTTTTTAACTTCCACCATGAATAAAGTATGTTTTAAAAAAAGAAAAAGAATTCTGAATATTTAGTAGCTTTTGCAGAATTTTTCAGGCTTCTAGCATAGCCATAGCTTTGATAAATAAGTTGGAATTGCTGGATTCAGCAGTCACTGGAGGTTTCAAGTGCCTGATGCTTCATAGAGCACTGTGTTTGTTGTAAATTGTTTAAAATGGACAAAATGTAATAATTTACCAGACCATTAAAAAATTGCATTTAGAAAAATGGAATAAGTGCTCTGCTCTCCACATTATAAAACAACAAGCCAACCCTATTATTATAGTAGATGAAAAGATGACAAATCTGAGCTTTAGAGGTGGAACAACGTGTTGCAAGCTCATTATGTGACTGTGAAGTGCCAATGACTCCCACCTGCTGCATGACTCTTGTATATTATTTTTTTTCCCAAATACTTCTTTATGTCCTGGAAATACTGCATCACATCTTTGGACACATCTTTTATAATGATCCAGAAGGATGTCCTCATTACAGTATTGTGCACATCTTGTTAACATGTGCATTTTATAGCTGTTTATAATCTCTTTATCTGTGTCTGGGGATTAACTCTATAGCTTTCCTCATCAGTTCTTCTGCTTTTTGTAGGGTTTTTTATTGCAGTGCATCACATTTTAAACTTATTTCAGATTTTTCTTTTTCTTCTTGTTGTTTATGAGTGACTAGTACAAGATGTAAGCCTAATCTAAGTTGGTCCTTTGAGCAGCTGTGAAGACCAGATGACCTCCAAATGCCCATTCAAACCTGTGATTCTTTGTAGAATAAAAAAAAAAGAAATGTGAAATACCCTAAAATAATTTATTAGAAAAAGTATTTTAAAGTTTTTGTGTGAACTGGAGAATTTCTGACAGAAAAGCGAGGGATAGCAGAACATTTCTCCTCTTGTGACTCTAGGTCTTATTTGTCATTTTTGAATTTGTTTTGCCTTCTGTAGAGAATTCCACATGAAGTTACATGAGGTGAAGGAAGCAAGAACTCTCCCTGCTGTAAAACGTTCAGTGTTGCTTTAGTGCGGGAGACTATCAGTGTAAGCTGGTGGGCATCTCCTTTGTAAAGCCTTTGAGGCACAGCAGCTCAAGGCATTGAGAATCTAAATTGTGAAGAGAAATATTCTCAGACTTCTTGTAGACAAGATCTGAACCTCTCAAAGTAGAAAGGAAAATGATTTTTAAACAGAAATTTTTAATTTCTTCCATGAGAATCTACTGATTTCATTTAGACATCGAAAATCTCAACATTTATTTATTGCTATTTTTATTATTTAGTCCTATTTGTCTTTAGATAACAAAAATATTGTGGACCTTGTTATCAATCAAGGTAAATCTGTGTTCTTGTTGCTTCAGCAGACTCATTTTAATTTACACCTGAACAGTATCTGACAAACTGAGAAGAGAGCATTCTTCCTTTCCTCTGAAAAGCATGTTTATGTAGTTGTGAATTATGATTTTTTTATGGAAGGAAATGATGCACTCCTCTGATAACTCTGATACCAGAGCTGGAGTTAAGTTCAGTGTCATGTGTCTTTTCTCAGTTATTTCTAGTGACATTGACTTTTATGGTTCTGATTTAAGGTAACACTTTAATTAACAATTCTTTAATTTTATCCTTGGCTAGAATTTATGTAATTAATTTACATTTAAAAAAAAAAAATTTAGAGCCGTCTGATTTATTTATTCACACATAATTATTACACATTTATTGCACTTATGGTTTCCTTTCTTTGAATGCCTCATGCTAAACTCGAAGGATGCTTTCTGATACTTTATGGAACAAACCTGTACAAGCGATAGTTTATCTCAGAAGAGAAAATTATTTCCTCATTCAAAAGTATTTCTGGGAAGTATGGGCGTAGTGTATCGACTCAGTTCAGGAAAAAGGACTGCTGCTGTTGTGACCCTATATTTATCACATCCAAGATAGTCTCACACGTGTTCTGACAGTGGGAAGCCAGCAAAAGTTATATTGCCTAGAAGCTGTTTCAGGGCCATAGTTAGTGCCTTGGGGTTTTTCAAAAAGCATTTAAATACTAAATAAAATTCTAATAGAATTTGAACCACAAATTCCAGCATAGGTATTTCTGGATATAGATGGGCAATGAGGGATGTTTTGAAGGCTTAAGCAGTCCTGATCCTTCTGCAGGGCCTTATAGAAACAAGTTTCAGTAATCAAGCCTTGACTGAAGCAGATCAAATCTGGCCCTGAGTGTTTGGAAACATTCAGGCTAGAAGCATTCTGTACTAAACCTAATTGCTTTATCTTGGACTTTGGGATCACACTGGCCCTCAGCAGGATCTTGAGAACACAGCATCTTCTCATGTTCCATAATTCTTAACCACTCACTCTTGGCACAGGCTGCTTTCACAGGAGCGGTACAGTTCATTTTGACTGTGTTGCTTATAGCATGTGATTAGTCATCTCAGTCCAGTTAGTTTTGTTTTCACTCACTTCCTGGCTGATAGTTTTTTAAATACAAGGTATAAATACAGAAGGATCAATAGGCAGCAATGAGTAACTCTGCTTTCTTTTAATGTTTGAAAACATTTCCATGAAAACCTGTAAAATATGACTGGTCATATACCAGGGAATTCTTAATGATCTGTATGACACTCATATCACATTTTCCAATGAAGTTAAGTCAACCCATTTGGTTATGAATATACCTGGGACTCTACACTTCCATTATTCATCTCCATTAGACCTTGAAATGTTTGTTTATGTAAGGAAGCAAAGAATACCAAGGGAAAATCTAATACCTTATAATCTGAAGGCAGACTAAATAGCAAAACTTAAAGGTGGGGCAAGAGGAAAATATTCCAGTGATATTGCCTTCTAAATTGCATTTCAGTTGTCTTTTCTAGGACTTTTTTTTTTTTTTTACTTTTCCATCCACTTTCCAACTGAAAGAACCCAGAGGCCAAATTATGTGCAAGGCCAGCAATGCAATAGCAGGCATCAACAGTAACTTTGTCAAGAATGAAGAATTTCCTCAGGATTGTTCACTTTATTCACCTGTTCTTGACATTATATGTTCTAGGGTTTTTGTTTTTTTTTAACAGTGACTGCTTTCTTTTCAACATAGTTTGCCTGTTGTGATGGTGCCATGCATTATAATGCTTATAGAGACTGAATTGCAATTAAGTTAGGAATGTATTTCAGGTTAAGGACTTGAGGGCCACTTTTGCACCAGAAGCAGCTCTTAGAGTGATTGTGCCTTTCTCAGGCGTTTTATATATTACAACAGGTTTGTTGATGCAGTTCTAGTGGCAAATGCTTTTTCTGTAGAGACAGCCTGTGCCAGGAAAGGGAAGTGTTGTGCTGTAATTTATATCATTTCTTTCAATAAAATAAACTATACTGGCAAAAGCATTTTTTTTCCCTTTCAAACAGAACTGTATAAAGCACTGCCTCAGTGCTCTAATAATCCTCAGCAAGTGATTGTACCGACACAGAATGACTATCGGTGCACTAGAGCTGGCTGAGAATTAAATATACTGCCCATAGAAACCTAAGCTCCCAGGAGCATGGACTGCTTTTACTGACACTTTTGCTAAGAAAGATTTCTCTTCTGTGACTGAGACTTCCATGCTAGACAAACTCTTTTTGCATGGGCTGATGGTAACAGACCCAACTGTGATGCGTGAAAGCAAGATTTATATTCTTATTCTGGGTGGTATAACCCAGTATCTCAGCTTAGACTTTTTCCCACCTTAAGTGAATGTGCTGTTTCAGGTGTTCTGAGGTCCAGAAATCTCACTGTTTTGTGACAGCAATGGACACCATAATTGTGATGTGAAACAGAAAACTATTGAAATCATAAAAATCTGTAGTTTGGAAGAACTCTTTCCAATCACCTCTACTGGTTGCTAATATTTCTTCTGCATTGCTTCTCTCCATATAAATGGTGTGATAAGGAGCAAGGGAGCATTTCACTATATCCGTGTATCCCATCATCTTGTAAGACTGTTAGATGCAGACCTCTTTTCTTTCTCACCTGTGGTCATACAACTCCCACGGAGCTGGCTTTAGGGATGCTTCTGTCCCACAGTGCAGCAGAAGATGAAGAAAGATTCTTAAAATCTCTTCTTTTTGGACCAAACGAGTTGGTAGCTGTTCAAAACATTATCATACAATGAAAGATAGAAAAAGAAAAAAAAAGTAAGGATGCTGTGTTTAGAAAAAAACAACAGGACTTTTTGCTAACTTGTGTAAGCTGTTGAAACAATAGTTGTAATGATATTTGTTATTTAATCTCATGCATTTGTCTGTGAAGAACTTTCTGCAAGTGCAACACAAAGAAAATATAGTTTGATTAATCAGACAATGCAGTCTACCTCAGCTTTGGAAAAAACATTCATATTTTTTTCTTGGCTGATCCACTGTGTTGCATATTCAGAACACATACTCAACCCGTCAGTTATTTCCAGGTAATTATTGGTTACCAGACATCTATGTTCCAGTGGTCATAAGAATGAAAATGGGTTTACTTTACACCATTTCCCTTCATTACATGACTTTCATACCACTTTAATTTTTGTTATTTTTATGATCTTTTTGACAGGAGATATTTTGTCTTATGCAAAATGTTCAGTGTGAGCTAGCTTGTACCAAGTTTAAATAAAGACTATTGTATTTTCTACACTGTGCGCTCAGCTCTGCTTTCTACTCTTTGATGTAATTCTAGGCAGAAAGCAGAAAATCCCCATATTGTGATCTTTTCTTGAATTGCTGTTTACTTGCAACTCTTCTTTTTACTTTGTCAGCCACCTTTGAGCAACCGATCACATTTTTATCAAGGTGCAGGATATTTACAGCATTGTACTGCACAGAACTTTATTAACCACATCTATGCTCTAATTAATCAACCACGAATTACCTGCGCTGATGTGGTTTCTATTGCTACTATTTAGAGGCCCAACAAATGGAGAGAATAAGCACAACACCTGCTTCAGACAATGTGAAGACCAGGGACGTGCCAACCTACCACAGACATATATAGAGTGGTGATTTGAGGCGTACAGTAATGGCAACAAGGTCACAGTAAAGGATTCTTACATAAGTCAGTATGTGTGTGGGTGGGAATTATCACAGCAGTATATTAATGTATTGATTAATATATTTATGTAATACATTGTGTATATATATAACATGCTATATGATAATCACAAATAACAATCTGCCTTTTATCACTATATTCTAATTAATCTCTTCTGTTATCCATCCTGTTCCCTTCTTCCTTTACTTCACTTTTTCATCTTGTCTTCATTTTGTCCATTTGCACTGTAGGAATAATTCAAATATCTCATAAATACTCTTGTTCTGAAGTGATTTCCACAGATAGAGAAGCTTTGAAGTTCTGACTTAAATTATACATACACCTGATTAATATTTCTTGAGAGATACCTCTCTGAAAACTTTCAAGTTACAAACATCAAAGTTTTCATACATGCTCAAACACTTCCAGATCAATGAACAATTGTTGGAGCTTATTAGTCTCAGCAATTTCTATTTTTGTATGATAATTATTGATGAACTTCAGAAGACTTCCTTATTTTCTTCCTTGGGTTATGGTCTTATCAGAATTGGCAAGTGAGAAAGGATGGTCAGCTTTGCTTTTGAGAAGCTGCAAAGCAGACTTAGAGGTTCAGAAGGAGAAATGTTTTCCTGAAGTTTGAAAATAGTATTAGAATTGGCCAGGAATCTTTTCTTGATCCTTCAGAAGCTCCAGATGTGTCAGAATTGAGTGCAAAAAATCATGGACAAGCCACATCAAACTAAATTGACACATCAGTCTTCAGGAGCCTTAATAACAGCGGGGTTTGTCTGCTGTTTGTGACTACATGAGGTGGAAAGAGGCTGTGGTGGTCTTCACCTCTAAGATAGTTTTCAAAGTTTCTCCTGATATAAAGTAGAATTCCTACATGATTTTTCACATGTATAAGCTTCATATAGTGAGGGTTCACAGGCCTTGGTTCTGAGCTGAAAAACATGACCTCAGTCTGAAGTTGTTATACAGTACTCTTTTTCTTTCATTTTTACTCTGGTTTTAAAGAATTCCATAGCTTTGTTATGATAATAGCGTACCTGAAATTATTCAAAGCTATGGAGTATAAATATGTATTATTTCTGTTATTTCATCTGTGGTATTAATAATTAATAAGATTTCATTGAAGCTCATAGCTGTAAAATACAGGGCAAGTAGACAGAAGTAATTATTAGTTTTAGTAATATTTCTGATAATATGTTTCCTTTAACATCTTAATGGCAAAGAAGTCCTAAGTTATGGCATTGTAGCAGGATGTGTGGGACCTTTACAGACAGAGCTGGTCCCTAGGCAGGGAAGTTCCAACCCAGAATGGATGCAGGACCTTAGTCCAGGGGGTCAGAGGAGTGTACCTGGGACAAGGTGCAAACCTGCTGCCAAGGTCCATGACCCATCCTTTCCCCAGACAGAGTGAGAGCAGGGGAGAGCAGCAGGTGCTGCTGAGTGTTTCAAGACAAACTTTTCCAAACTGTAGTTTCCAGGAGGATGACTAGAAAAGGGCAGGGAATGAGGCCTAACAGTAACCCACAGAGAGACCCCAGTAAGCCATCAGAAAAGGTGATGGAGTTCTCTGCATGAATACTTCTCATCTCTGCAAAATAGATGAAGCTTGGGGACATCTTTAAAGTTCTTTTGCTGTGTGCCTCTTTGACCAAATATATCTTGTTGTTCACCGTGCAACGTGGATAAACTTCTGTTGGTACCTCACCCAGAATATCTGATATTCCAGTGATTACAAAATCTTTTGGAGATACAGATTGACGTCCCATCAGCTGAAGAAGGGAATTTAGCCCAGGCTCCTCTGTATCTTAGTAAATGCTTTAACTACCATGTTATGGTGTAAAGCACACATCAATAACAGTCTGTTAACTGTTTTCCTGACAAAAGGAGTTGATTAGTACCTTGACACATACATTTTAAGAAATATTGATAGAGATGAATACTCAGTGCTAAAATGATTAGATGAATCCAGTACAGTTTCTGACAAGCTGAAAAGCACTGTCTATAGCATACTGCTACTTTTTGAGCCAGTAATTAAACAGGATGACATCAGTTCTGTTATATGCTGGCTTACATGAGCTTTTTCACTGTGTTACAGAACATGCTCTTGAGGCTGTCTGTTAGGCATCAAAATCAGAATTTTTTCCTGTGCAAAAGGTCATAGTGATGTGGGCAGAAGTAGGTGGGAAGTGGCATCCCATTAGGGGGGATCTGAAAGTACAGTTAAAATTTCTTTCAGAAACGGTGATGTCCTTCTGAAGAACAAAATGTGAAGAGGCTATGTAGTTACAGCTGCTCAGGGCTGAGGTTCTAGGGGCCATTTCTCGCTTTCACAGTCTTTAACAGTTTTAGATGCCTGGAATGTAGGAATGCGTAGATATAAAACAAATGTTCATTTAAGAATCAGAATCTTTTACCTTCTCTGTGCAAATACAGAATAAGTAATTTTCAGTCACAAATACATTTGGTTATCACTGTACCACTCAAAGAAACCTTTAGTACTCATTAGGATTTCACTATTGTCTTAAAGAGACGAAACTGATAGTAGAATGTCTTTGTGTCTAAAGACATTATTACCAAGTTTTGCTGTTGGCTACAGGCTACTGTTTGTAACAGAGGAAGAGAAGACACTGTGATCTTTTAATGATAGCTAAAACACATTTTTGACATTCTTCTTGTAAAATATCTTTTATTAGCTACCCATTATTCACTCTTGGAATACATTACTCTCTGTTTGTAATACTCATTTTCCAGGAGACACACATTTTAATCACTAAAGCTCTTCTTTAAAATTGAGTGCAGTAGCAAAAGCTTAGTGAAATTTAGGTACAAGCTGACAAGTTAATATTTGCTTAACCAGGGAAAAAAAACAGTAAAAAGTTTTTGTGACTGATGAACAAAAGACCATGAAAAAATGTAAGGGAAAACAATCCGAACCACCAACCACCCAGTTCAGACTGCTAAATTCTATTCTAGAGAAGAATACAGTGGCAAGGAGCGGTGCATACAAATTATAAACATCTGATGTTTGCCATTATATTTTTTGGACTGTAAGAGAATAATCACTAGCTTGTAAATACCAATTATAAGGCAGAATGAATACATTGGAAGGCATTGATTTTTTTATTTTCTATTTGGTTCATGACTAATAGAGTATTTCATATGGAAAATCTATCACAAAGAGCCATACAATCTATGTGTGACTAAAGGTGTGTAAATGCATAATTAAAATTCCAAATAAATAAATCCTGTCTGATTTATAACAGTAAGAAAATAGTGAATTTGCAACCTACTGTATATAGGCACAAGTAATCGCATGTAATTGGAAAATCATATTTTCTTTCAACTCTTTTACTGCACTGTCTGTATTTTTCCTCAAACTTCACTCTTTATATTTTCTCATTTCCCTCTCATCTGATATTTTTATATTGTTTCTTTCATGTTTTAAACAGTCTATTAGTCATCAAGAGCAACAAAAGAAATCAGTGTGTTATCTAGCCTGTTCTGTACATGATTTTTGAAAGTGTTTGCTGTATTTCTGCTGCCAAAAGGAAAAAAAAATCCTGCAGAATAATTTGTGGATGTCCTGTGACACAATGAGCTACTTCTGTCTGGGCATAATCAATGGACAGAAAATTAATCCTTTTTTCCCAGTATGTTTAGAAAGTGTTTGACTGTAATATATGTCCAACTGAAATCAAGTCAGTTACAATACAGAAATTTGTTTGTGAGCTGATATGTTGGGGGATTTTTTGTTCTTTGGATAGAATATAGTGTTTTCTGACAAAATTTAACATTTCACATGACAGCATTTCCCTTCTTTGTATAGTTTGATCATTTCATCAAAGAAAACAACAAAATGTAAGTCACTCAGAGGCTCACTTTATGCATCTCCTTTCTATATGGAGAAAGAAAAAGAAGGTGTATTTTGGAAGCTGATGCCCAGATGACCTGAAAGTCTTGCTCAAAAATGTGGATTTCATATAAGGTTACAGTATCATTTTGCACCTGAGTATTATTTTTGATATTTTACTGAGAAGTAAAAGGCATCCACTCACAATCTCAGTAAGTATGCAAAAAGCGTTTCCTGTGTTTGCCAGGAACAAACACTGTGACAAACACTGTGTTTGTCTTTATCTACAGGCATTTTGCTTTTAAAAAGACTAGTAGAGGAGTTTAAACCTGATTCAGGAAGTGCAAGTTCCAGTCATAGGATCAGCACAATAATTTGTGAAAGATTTCTAAAAATAAGTGAAGGGGTTCTGGTGGTTAGCTCTCTACACTCAGTGTCATTGTGTCCACTGCCAAGGTTCACAAGGGGGACAATTTTATGAAGTATTTCTAGCCTGGTTTCAAGAGTCAGTCTGACTTACTTCCTGGTGGAAGGGTGAGAACAGCTTCCAGGTGTTAAAGGGAAATTAACCACATCAAAATCTTGATAGGGACAGAAACCCTGCCAGAATATGCAGGTATCACTGCTTTGTAAACTGGCTTCATGCAGACCTCACTTTTGAGTTTTGTAATTTAACCTTGTAAATTAATTTGTAATATAGTTCCTATTGTCCTTTTGCACACACAAGAGCTGTACTCTTGCAATGTGCATGCTGTGGACTGGCAAATGCTGGGAAATAACATGCTGCTTGGCATTTCATAAGCTTATACATATTCTTTTTCCTTCTCTCTGAGTACTGCTGTTTTATATAGCTTCTGGAATGACTGGATACCTTCTCTGGGATATGCTCAGTGTAGATGGTCAGTGAATTTATGAAATCAGACCGTATTTTTAGTGCTCAGTGTTTTGTATGTGCTTAATTCTATTTAATGGACACTTTTTATTAGAATTTCTACTGCAAGTGCGTCTGTGTATTGAGAGATTCTGCAGTAAAATACTCTAATGTATCTTCTGCAACTTGAAGAAAGTTAATACTTTCTACCACAGCGACACACTTATTTCCTAGTTAGAATATAATCATCCTTACCATCCTTTAAGATTTATTGCAAAATCTTCCAATAGTTCTTTCAGACTCTGTAGGATGCAAACATATGACAGGATTTGAAGAGAATTGCTAATAATTTGTGAGAAATATTATGCAGAAATTATGAAATCAGCATTATCACTGGCTTGATGGATTGTATGAGTAGAACATATTCTTTCCATTTCCATTTGGTTTATATACATTAGCCATTTTTCAACAACACTGAAAGTACATCCTTGACCTTAGCTTCTGTGATAATCACAGTGTTTAAAGCTGTACATTCTCTTGATCACAGTGTTTTAGACTTGTGAAGTACTAAACGACCAGGGACTTAACTTCCTACCTGATAGCCTAAAAAATAAAAGCATTCAAACTACCAATCTGTGGTCTCAAAGTGAAAAGGATGGAAGCTCAGGTACCCAAAAAGTACCTTCATTCAGACACAGCTATGAGTCACTGATGCTTGGGACATTTGCTGTGATTCATCTATCTCTCTGAACACTCCAGGGAGGGTGGCCGCCTTTTTGATTTTTGGTTGCTGTGGGGAATTTTTTGTTGTTTTGGTGAGTTCTTTTCCCAATTGATTCAGGTAGCATTGCTCTCTAAAGTGCATCTGAAGTATTTTTCCTTAAATATTTATTTGCCCTTTTCAAGTATGACCAAAGTGGAGCTATCCAAAGTCAATGTGACCTCAGTTTTTTTTTTAAAATAATACTGACCTATTTTTTTTTGAAGCAATTTCAAAATAAGCTTCCTTCCACCTTTAGTCTATCCAAATTTCTGTGACTGGTTGTAGACTCACTTAAACTTTTATTTCCAACCTTCCTTTCTGTAATGAATTAATTAACTTTTAGAGATGCAAACACTTACCTTCAAACCGAGAAAAAACTGCAGATATTTCATATCCCTGCTGATAAAATGCAGTACTAACATTCAGTACTACAGCCATTTTTGGCAGTCATTTCTGCAAAGGGCAATAAAGTATTGCTAAATCTTTTCCTCATTTTTATACATATCATTACTCGATTTTGACGATGGGAAACCCTGCAGGAATGCTAATTAATGCATTTCTGTGGAACTACCTTCAGAGAAATGAATGTTTTTCTACTAGGTATATGTACAAGATCATAACTTTTCTACTGGTTTGGGAATAGATTGCTTTCTGTGAGCATGAGGTAGCTGATGCAGAGATTAAAAAAGGATGTGGTCTAACCCTCATCTGCTGAGTATATGGCCTTTGAATGGTATTGCCAGTCAGTAGGACTATCCAGTTGATATAGATCTCGTCTTTAAAAATATTTTATGATGAATAAAATTTGGGCATAAAAAGTGCATTTCTGCAACCACACAAGTTATTAGTCCAAAATCTCTTATTTTTGCTCATAAAAACAATGTCTATTCGGACCAGCGCCTGATAATCTATACACCCAGGACCTTACTCTGAATTGTAACAGACTCAACATTGAGATTACTCACTTCTAAGAAATTGGCCTGAAATTCATGATTATAACCCTGGTTTAAGCATAAGTTTTTATCAGTAAAAGTATTGAGTTAAGGCTATGACTTTTTTCTGTTAAATTTTGATACTTATGCTCTTATAACCACATGCCATGTATTCAGTCAGTTTGTTATAAAGATTTTATAGACATACAATCTTTCTCTGTGGTGTAAGAGCAGCTGTCCACAGTAGAATTGCTATATGACTATATATATAATGTATTTTTGTAAAAATAGAAACATATTGCTAGACAGTGCTGCAACTATATAGTACAAGCAAACCTTTAAGTCTTTACCTCTGAATGAAATCTGAATTAGATAAATAAATAGGCCATTTTAATTTTAAAACTCTGTGGCCATAATTCTGGTCTAATATATATGCGAGGAATTCTCAGTAACTTCAAAGAGGGTTTCAAACTTCTAGCTGATAGTAGAACTTTGCCCCCTTGAATTGCCCACTCACTATTTCTGAGGTAAAAGCAGAGGAGCAGTGACAAGGAAATTATTGTCCTCTCTATCTTCTTAATATACACTTCATAAACATTTTATTTATTTGCTTATTGCACTGGTAAAAATGCACTTAAACCTACTCAAACTTTAAGAATATGTAGCAAACCCCAGAAATAAAACGAAGAAGCTACATTACTAAAGTATTATGGAAAGCAGAATATATAAAATATGAAAGTATTTCACTTTTAAGGTGGCCCTAGGAAAATTATATATCCAGTGATAAACTGCCCTATGATATAAGGGGAAAAATGTTTTGCCAGAGAGATCAAGAAAAAAGTTGTTGGCAGGAAACTATTTGTAGAGTATGGTGTCACATAATGATATAGAAATTGGAATAGAAATTAGAAATATAGAATTAGTAAACCCATACCACACAAAGTGTCCACTGCACCCCAAAGTGAATGACTCCGAAAAGAATCATAATTATTGATTTGTGACAGAATTTGTCAGAAGACTACCCTAGAGCTTTTGGATGAAAGATTTTGAGCAAATTCTTCAAGTAGATCTTAAAAGTACTTCTCTTGAGACATGTTCCTTTCAGAGCTCATCTTCGATCCACTTCATCTGTTCAAAATTATGAACTTTCATGTGGGTGATAAGAAAAAAGTTACCACAAAGTATAAAGCCCTCATATTTTTGGAACTACTGACTGACCTACAAAAGGAGAGTCTTTGAGACGGGAAAGGCTATACACATCTCAGGGAAATATATTCAACAAAAAAGCTCTCTAGCTTTTCAGTTGCAGAGCTGGGTGTAGAATAGATTTCAATTTTGCTTTTCACAAAGTGAACAATCTGTATTTCCCAGCTGAGGGACCCACAGTCATGTAACTAAAATTGTCAAAATTTATAAAATAGCTTTACCTCTGTTAGTCCTACTCTGACAATTAGGGAGGGGAGACTTGTGGAGTTCAGATGCTCGGCACAAGCAGGAACTCTAAATAAGAATAAGTCTCTGAGGAAACAGAGATGAGAGCTGTTCAGGACCCCTGAGACCTCCTGAATCCATCACGATTGGAAACGCATTTCTAAAATAGAAATAAGCAAACACCAGCATTAAGTTACTGGTCAAAACTTCTGTTTGGCCTATTCTAAACCAAACATTCCATAAAAGGAGGTGAAGAGATCTCATCTCCAGGACTGAGGGCTTGCCACTAAACTAGGAATATTTTTGGGCATTGCAATCTCAAATTGTCAGACCTACTGAAATGTTGCACTGGATTTTCACCTTTCTTTCCTACCTGAATTTGTAAGTCACTCAGTTTTAGGTAAAGTAGTTTCAAGGCTCAGCCCCAATTCTAAACTTAGATCCCAAAGCAGAACAAGTTAATAGGATCCTATTTTATTTAATTAGTCTAGCATGAGCACAATCCTTTAACAATCCCTCTTTCACTAAGAAACAATGAATAATAAATAAAGACTGGGCCACTGGAGAAGGAAAAACCTTTACTGCAGTGGTACTAATGGATTTACCCTGTTCTCCCCCAAGCACAAAACAGAAAAAGGGCAAAAAAGGTTAACTCTATTCTTAAAAAAAAAAGTCAATAGATTATTTGGTAATAAAACTGTATTAAATCGCATATTTGCTAACAGACATTTTTAGCCAACGCATTCAGTAAGGACAGATAGACTACATGACTAGGGAGCAACAAATGCATGCAGTAATATTTATGAAATGGGAAGAAATGGGAGGAATTGGAAACACAGTGATAAATGGAAAAATGCTATTGAGGTTTACCAAAGATAAGATGTGCCAGATATTCTTGGCAGCTTTCTTTTGATGAGAGCTGTTTTTCTAGACAAAGAAAATGCAGTAGATAGCATCTTTTTTGGACTGTAGGAAAACACTCGACATAGTGGCACATGGGAAATTATGAGTTAAAAGGGTGAAGATGGGGGTTACTAGGAGAACTGTAATGCATTAAATGAACTGGCTAAAAGAAGATGAGAACAAGTTGCATTGACAGAAAAACTGTCAGGTTTGTAGGAAATTACCAGTGGAGTAATTCAACAGTTCTTTGTGGAATTGAGTTTTAATTTTTTCAGAAATGCCCTTGCCACCAGAAGTGTCAGTGTCGTGATGAAATTTGTTGATGGTGTGAAGTTCAGAGAGATCTTTTATACAGAGGAGAGAGAAGTGACATATGAAGAACTTCATGACTCAGAGATACGGTTTAATAGAAATGAAATGATACACAGATATAAAGAGAACAAGTTTTTTTGGTTTTTTTTTGTTTTTGTGTGAAGGGTGTAATAATAAAACTTGTGCAGTAGCAGAGTGTATGAGTTGAAAAGAAAGCTTGGAGGGGAAGGTGCAAAGAGAAGTAGTTGATGTGAAGATAAATATGAATTAGTAACATGCCAGTTCAGGCATTATTCTTCCTGAGAAGCCTGTATGAAATATAAACTCAGACTGGGACAAATACAGAGAAGAGCTATTGAGATGGTCAGAGGAATGGAAAAATCTTTGCTAGGGAAACTAAAAGATCTTGGATATTTAAACCACTAAGCAGAAGATGTTACTGTTACTCCAGGATGAAGGCAAGGAGCAGGGAAGGAGGGAAAAAGCTGTTTGAAACCAGTAACAAATTGTTTTAAAGAGTGGTAAGTTGGCAGAGAAAATAGCCTAAATATTCTAGCATTCAGAACAATGACACTGTAAACTGTTTTCCAGCAGAAGATTGAAAGTAATAATTTTGAATAATGCTCTTCATTAAACTCAAATGGATTTCTTGCTGAGTCCCTGAGGTAGTGTGGACCCCAAATAGTGGCTGAGGATCCCTCCCAGCGCTGTGATGTTAGATAAATACTCTACTAAAAGGGACCAGAAAATTATAGCTACAGTTATAAAACTGTGGTTCTTTTTTTCCTTGATCAATGTGTTTCAATAGAAAATGTCAATGCTTTGGAAAAAAAAGAAAAAAAAAACAAACCAGAAAACCACCCAAACCAACTCCTTCCCTCCCCCACCCCAAGCAAACAACACCAACACCTAAGTCGTGGAAAATTGATTTTGTTTGTGAAACCCACCATACTGTGTCCTGGGAGCTATTGTTGCAGTGTCTCAAGCGCCCAGTCTTCTCATGACCCACTCAGGCTGGGCTCTCTGCTCTCTTTCTCACAGGCACTGCAGCCTGCCTTGCTGGTGAACTGCACTGTGCCCGAGGAGAACTGTGGCTGAAGAAGAACTGGGACATGCAGGGATGTCTGTGAGAGCTTTTCTGCTTTTAGAACTTTTTATTTTGTTAAAAGTAATGCATTTCCATGGAAACAAAGCTATTTAAGGAAATTCAATTAGTCAAAAATCCCATTTACAATAACAATATAGTTTTGATGAAAATATTCTTTACATAGTAGTAATTAACAATGCAGTAATGTGAATAATTCCTACATGCCTAGACTAGCTATAAGAAAAACACAGGTTTTTGAGATGGCTAAAATTTCTTATGGCATTGATAATTTGCTTTCTTAGAACTGCATAAACATCATACCAATATCAGGAAGCTCATCAAAGCTTGATCTTGCTGTCACTGGCTTCACTGGGAACAAGACTGAACCCCAGGTGAACTTCTGCGATCACTGTTAGCTAGCTTAAATTAATTAACCATCTTCTACCCTCCAGCAGTAGCTGCTGTTAGCAATCTCATTTCATTTTCTGAATTGAAATTACAGTAATGCTAAAGCATTTAGCTTTGCCTCTTTTATATGACATTATTTTTGACATCTTATAGGAATACTCTTCTGGCATTTACTATCCTTCCTTTATTACAAGCCTGCCTGCCGTTCATTACATTTTCATTATTCTTATGGTGACTATATTTCATATTTATCACAGTGGTTAAAATTGTATCAGTCACAATCAGCAATCATATACATTACTGAAATGTTTATTGATCTGTAAGCAACAGGTACAGTAAATTTGAAAAATGTTGTTTCCCAAGGGACATGAACTGATACAGGCATTTGGTCACAAGGCAAAATACTGTTACTGTGGTAAGGATGTTAATTTATCATGCAATAAATCTTTTGCTTAACTGGTCAATATCGATTATGCACAATAATACGACTGCAGTTGTAGGTAGTCGAACAGCAGAAAAAAAAATGTCTTTTTTAAAGAACTAAAGAATAATAATGAATTATTTGAAAAAAAAACACTGTTAAGTGACAGTACTCTTACTACTAATGAGTTCCAATAATAAAACATTAAAAGTATAAATCGGTAAAGCAACCTGATTAACTACAAACCAGATATTCTTACATGTGTCTTTGTTCAAACTGTTGGTTGTTTGAGATTTTAATGTTCATCTTCTGTGCTTGAGATTTGTAAGGGATGAAATACAGTTTTTTTACCCATTCTAAAATTTTTGTTGACAAGTATTCATAATCAATACAAACAGAATGTGTTTAACTTCAAAACTGCACTGAAATGGTTTCCAGCTCTAGCTGAAAGAGTATTAAAAAACAGTCAAGGTCAATTCTTCTTGGCCAATGTTCCATTAAGAGTCATGCAATTATCCTGCTGCCTTGCTTTTTTAGGAAACCCTCATTATCCAAGGTCCCTAGAGCACACATAACCAGCCTATTAAGGCATATTTTAGTTTTGTGTAAACTCTATCCCATTAAACCATGGTTATTTTAACTAGAGAGCTATATAGACGCCCAAACCTTGTGTGTTTGTGAGAAAGGTGGTGACTGAAGCTGTGACTGACCTAGTGTGACTTTGTGCCTCTTCATTGATTCGGTCTCTCAATTTCACCACCCAGTCTTGCCTGTCTCAATAGCTGAGATTCCCACCAAAGCTGAGACCCGAGCTTCTTTGCCACCGGCTGCTTGGCAAGGGATGCCTGCTGCTATTGGACCCTCAGCCACATAGACCTAAAGGATGGGGGAGTTCATCCTTCTCAAGTTGTGTTTAATCACAGGTAAGGCTGAGGACAAAGTATGCCTCTCAGTGCTTAGAATGCTATTTCAGGACTTTAGAAACCTAGTGTAAGTCTCCGAGCACCAACGCTTTCTGTCTCCCCCTGGCTGATGACAGAATTAATTGTAACGACTCACTGCTGCTCACAAAGCAATACAAAAAACAGTTTCCATCCTGAAGTGTTCATGGAGAAGAGCAAACAACTCTGTCTGTGGAGGTACTTCCGAGGGGAAGGCAGGGAAGAGAAAAAATGGACAGTATTCCAAAGGGGCTCATAGAGTAGAAGGACAATTTCTGCTTATACTGCATGTACATAAAGAGTATATAAAGCTGGAGTTGTAGCATGCAAGTTCAGTGTCACCCACTGGTCTTTGTTGCTTAAAGAGGACAAGGTCTCCCAGTTCCTTACATGCCATTTGATGCTTCCTTTCAAAAGGATGAAGTGAAGCAATTCATGTTGGATATGGGTTCACCTATGGTGCAAGACTGCACTATTGCTCTGTACTTCCTGATTTTTGTTAAGTAGAGGTGTGTATTGATGTGCTGCTGGAGTGTTAAACTGCTATTCACTATTTAAATACACATTGTGCAGTGTAAAACACTGTTTGTTTGGACAGGTGAAATGAAGTAATCATGTTGGGAGCATTCCTTATTTTGGCAAAAATGCCAGCAGTGAGTATATTGAGGGAAAGAGTGGAGCCCGCAGAAGCTGTGTCGGACTCCCTTGTCTCATTGTCCAGTGTCACCAGCTTTACTGTTTTTCTGGCCTTTTGAGTGAACAACTGAGCAAATTGGTCCAGGACCTTTTCCTGGGCCCTGAGTGCCAGTGATATAATCTGTATCATACTGCTGAACTCTCTTTCCTTAAAGCAGAGGGATCTCATCCAAACGGCTTCCTGGGAAGCAGTTTGGGGCCAGTAATATCCCTTGGGTGGGAGAGTACTGCTTTCGGGAAAGTGCTTGTGAAAGCTGTGACAAAAAGTGCCCTTAACAGCAAAATGACACTGGCATTTGCAGAGTAATGCTTGAAGCTGCGTCCTCGCCAGTAGAATTGATGTGGCCAGAAAGGGTGAAGAGGAATTAGGAGGATAGTGGGGAAGGAGCAGAGTAATCAATAGAGTATGAGATACACATCAGCAGCGAGGTATGGAATAGGTTAAGTTTTTTATATTCTATCTTGGGAGTAAATTACTTAAGACTTTTATCTTAGACCATTAACCCTCTTGGACTCTTGCAAACCACAACATTTCTGAAAATAATGTAAATTATAATGTAGATTTTCAAGTACTTAAAAAATCAGTTGTCAAACAATCAGATATCATTTGCAGTACTCCGACTCCTGCAATCTGTCTTTATACCATAAGAAGTCCCTTGTCATTTCTTCCTAGAGGCTTTTCCCCGTGCATCAAGTGTAGCCTTCCTACCATACTTTTTACTTTTGCTCTTGAGTGGGGTGTAACTCTAACAAAAGATCAGAGTCTTGTTACATTCATGAACTGTCCTGCTTCTTAGATACGTGTTCAAATCGTAACCCTTGTCCTTTTATTTCCTCTTTTCCTACAAACTGCTAAACTGGGCCTTGGTGACACTGGATTCCTGAGAGGGTTTCTTCATACTGTCATGAGAAGCAAATATTACAGGCAAGAAATAACAACAGGAAGGATAGGTGCTTGAAGGAAGGAAAAATCTCTGACAAAAAATAACTGCAATACATAAGTTAATCCAGCCGGCACTATTATGATATTATGGTCCTATAAATATATCCAAAATCTCAGTCTTTGATCTTAATGTACAAATAGAATTATTTTAGGTACTGACCTCTATGCAAGTATTTTTCTTCTTGAAGAAAACTAACTTTTTATCTGAGATTAATCATTGTAGAGGTGTCATTTTAAATTTGAAACTAGATGGCCAAGTATTAGAGTTTTAGGATGCCACTACAAGAACTGGACATGAATTATTTCTTTGCAGAAGTGAGGCAATAGGATCTGAAATATTCCTGCAATAATATTTAATAGAAAATTATTTATTTTTTCAAAAAGTTTAAATCAGATATGAATGCTTATAGTAGCCAGAAAAATCTGTGATTTGATAAAAGGAAATCCTTTTTTTAAGATATACCATCAGAGTAACTAAGTTGAGATATATGCTGGTGGTTCATCCTCCTTTTGTAATATAACCAATATTTGATGTTTACATCTTGAGTCATGTTTTCATTTCAAAGCCCATATTCACATGAGACTTGAGGCAATCAGGACTGTAGTTTAGTTTGTCTGAGACAGATTTTTTGCTTTAGTATGCTCATACTAAAGGTTCAGAAGGAGCACCTACCATGGTTTTGTCTTCCACAGATGTACCTCCATTTATATTTGACCACAGAGATCCTTCAATTATTTCCATTTTCCCTTTACTCCCAAAGGCTCTTCAAAGTAGAGCAATGAGTTGTGTGTCCTGAAAGGCTATTGATCGAAGGTCTCATAAATCATCTCTTGCTCTGTAGGAATGAAATAGGTGTTAGTGAGATTTTATTTGGTTTTCAAAGTGATGTGAAGGGTTCACTTTTTTCCCCACTTGGGGAATGAGACAACATTTCAGTCTGAGGTGCAAAAAATAGCTTTATAAAAACATATCTTTTTCATTTTTTTGGAACACGTTAAGCACTAATTATACCAAAGCAAGCTACTTTCCACTGGGTATTAAAGTAAGACATCTAAAACAAACTGTCAAGTACATGTATATCTAATTTAATGAACTTGCTTTGATTTTTTTAACAGAGCAGAAGCGAGCTAACTGGCCCTTTGATGCTGTAAATGATGACAGTGAAGAAATCAGAGACTGGGTATAGCTGTGAACATGGGCCATAAAAGGCTGCAGCCACTGCCAGGAGCTTACTTCAGGTACTACTTCTTTTGCCTCTGCAATTTACATAATCAAAAGAGTTTAAAAATGAGATGACAAGAGAATGTCTCGTTTTACACAGCTAATTGAGAGCTCAAAAACTCATATCAAATACTTTGGCAGAATAAAATAAAGATGAAAGGTAAATGATGAAAATATTTAGACAAGATAAAAGATATTCTATCTTCTTCTTTGGGGCATAAATACCCCATATAAAATCAGTAGTCTCCACTGGATTTCACAGAACTTGTAGCTCTCTAGTACTAACTTTCCTCCCCTGTCACCTTTCCAGTTTCCTGTGAAATCGCCTTCTAATAAGACACCATCAAGAAAAAGTCAAGGAGCTAACTAGTGACTAGTGTGTCCATGGAAACAGTAGGAGTTGATGGAGTAATGTGTACAGTGAGACCCCATCGGCTTTAACCCTCTTGCTTGCAAGGCTTTTTCTTTAAAGCTTGAGGCAAACCCAGAAGGTTACAAAGAATATAAAATATAGTATTTGAAAAATTTTTAAAAGGTACAGTATCAACAGCTCGGAGAACCGAGGGTCTACTGGTTCTGTCATAGACCTCCTAACTTCTATGAGCATGGATAAGTCCCTTCAATGTCTGTTTTGTCATTATACTTTTTTTTTTTTTTGAGACTATTTAAACTGCCACTTGAGAAAAGGACTTTCTCCTATGCTGTATTTATTACAATGCAGAGCACTTTGTGATTCTGACTTTTAATGTCACCAGGTGCTACTACAGTGCTAAAACTAAAAAATAAAAATGATATAAATATCAACATGTATTCCTAATAGATTTGGAAAGATTGAAAATTGTTTTGCTCTTGCTTTATTAAGGTACAGTCAATGATCCTTCTTTCTTCTAAGGACCTACCCAGCAGAGCAGGGGTAATGATTCACTGTTTCAACCAATCTTTTCCTTCATTACGCATTTTTAAAGCTAAAATACTAAATTGATGAAGGGCTGAGGGTTGAACAGCAGTATGAATTATTTCCATTTAATTTTTTTAATAGATTACTGAATTTCAGTAACATCATTCATCTACCACAAGATACTCAAAGACCTAGATGTGATTTTCTGCTGAGGCCACAGATCCATGACAGTCCACATTAATTTGAGCAGAGAACTCCGATAATGTGAGAGTTCAGCTTTGGGGATAGACCTGATTTAAACTTGCCCAGGTTAGTGTGTGTGTAGAGCAAGTTCACCCACAGCTGAGCAAATTAAGAAGGCAAAAAGACTAAGAACATGCCTTTTCTCGGGACTCTATCCCTTTTTGTACTGCTTCTGTTGCTGGCTGGCTTTAGGTGCAGTGCCTGGGAGTAAATCTCTCAGAGTTTTTGTTTTCAGAAGGCAAAGCAACTTGCACTGAAATGTTTGGTAGTTTGAAATGGTTTCCATTTAAGCGCAAAATCAACCTTTCTGAAAGAAAAAAATCGAAACACTCCACCTGTTCCAAAACCCAGGCCAACAACAATACCTTCCCTAATCTATACAAAGCAAATTTTGGAAGCTGTGATATGATCCAGACTAGAAGTTCTCATTTATTTCCTTGATGAAATTTAGTTACTCTTTATTATTGTTCCATGTGCTACTAGTATAAATTCAATATATGATACAATTTTTAATTAGCAGGAAATGAAATACAAGTTGGATTAACAAAACTCTAAAACCAACTCCAAAGATCTGTGCAGCAATTTTGTCTGATATGGCCCTCAGAAGAAACTTTTATCAAGCATATTTTCTTTTCTGGAAATCTACACCTTTATTTGGCACCTCAATGGATCTACCTTTTTCTTAAAAAAACTTCTCTTGACTTTTTTTTTTTTTGCTTATCTTTCATATAATTTACTCTGCTTTAAAACTAGTATGCTTTCATTGCTGACTTACACTTGAGCTGCAGAATGACACCTCTCCAAACCTTTTTTTTAGTCCAAGAAAGAAACGATGAAATTAGAAGAAATTAGAAATAGGTTAAAAACCCTACCAAATAAACAAGCAAAACCACTCAAGTTTTAAAAACTCTATTATTCTTGAAAGTACTGGTTGTAAAAGGAATACAGAAGGAAAAGGGATATATAATAAAGGAGAAATAGTTTAGATTAAAAGAATAGACACAGAAAGCTTTCCGCGCTGCATATTTACAGTGTCTGTTTTAAGGAAGGAAGAAAGGTTACCAGAAAAGTGCTTGTAAACTGTAGTGTAAAAGTTATTGTCTTAAGAAATGCAACCTGAGATCATAAGTTGTGTTAAGTCCTACTGAGAGATCAGAGTGCTAAAGAAAACCACAAACAGCACGCTTTTTGGTTTTGTTGACTGTATTCGTGGCTCGCATTTCATTTATTTCACAGATTGAGAAGTGCTAGCAAAAAAAAAAATAAAATAGTGGGTATTATTTGTTAGCATTTCAGAGGAAACACTGTAAGACAGCAGAGAGATTGCTGCAAGCTAAGAAAACTGTTCACCATTCCCTGCCAGATCTGAGACCCCTATGGATGTTACCCAGTTGAATGCAAATATGTAATTTGTGCACAGCCTAATGAGATACTCTCTACTTTTGCATCGAGATCACGTAACTGAACATGAGGTCTTTTTTTACCTTAGCTTTTTTCATATTTGGAGTTTGAGGTCTCATCTTGCATGGAGAGAGCTCCAGGAAGACACTGAGTCTCTTTGGCTGCCCTGAGTAAGAGCTGCTCACGTGGACCTACTTCATCCTGCACATCCCAAACGTCACAACTCGGGAGAACGAGCTGAGGGTGACCTAAACCAAGGTTATTTTTCAAATGTCAAGCCCAACAAGCTGATACATACCTGTGCAGCACTGACACACCTCCAGCTTTGGGGATAGTTTGTGAGAACAACTGTGAGTGAGTAACAAACCTGGGCCCCTCCTTGGTCCCGCAGATGAAGAGGAACATTCTGTACCAGCCCAGGAATGGAAGCCAACTGCAAAATGACTGGGTTCATCCATCTCAGGTAGGAGGCAGTGGGATTACTTTATAATGGTAAAGTCATGGCTATAATAAGGAGGTTTTTTTAATGCTTCTCTCTTTTTCTCTCATTTAATTTCTTCCCTCATCTTCTTTTCCATTATTGAAGTTTATTCAACCATTTATTTATTCAAAATATCCCTTTAACCTGGAGTGTCCCATTCCAGATAGCAGCAAATTAAAGTTTTTGTCTTAACCTACTATATATTTCTCAGGAAAATATACACCTTTCTCCTGAATTGATCAGGTATTTAATTTTTTGTTGTTGTTGTTGTTGAGACACAGATATGAAAAAAGACAGGGTAAAAAAAAAGGGAGGGATATGATTGTCCTCCATGTTTCACAGCTAACTGTTGTACTTTGGAAAATTAAAGTTTTGATATGGAAATTTAGCCTTACACTTACAAATAAGACCATAGCAGGAGATTAATCTATACAAGTCCAGCAATATGATTAACTAATCCAGTCTTTGTGTCTGTGGTGGGTATTTTAGTCTAAACATTTGTAATGTAATCTATCATGATAATCAGTAAAATGTGGATACTTTGCATAATACTTTAATAAGTGTGTTTGCACACAGAATAAATCTTTAATTGCTGGTTTGAGGAGGCCAATTTTGCAGTTCTCTGTCAGCCTTATTATGATGAATCAAGTTAATTTATACATGTAGCTTACTTCTGTGTCTGAATTAATCTTGCATTTCCACTAGCTTTTACTGGAGGAAATTACAGATCTGTAGATCTGTGAGATTGCAGTATCTGCCCGGCAGAAGGTGGTGAAACTGTGAACTGTCACAGCCTTCATCCAGGTGGGTGTGGGGCACAGTGGGAAACAGCCACGGATGGCAAGCAGAGCCTGAAGTATGCATGGTGGGTCAGAACATCAAAAAAATTGCTTTTCATGAGTGCTTTCTGCAGAATATAAGTTTGTTGTGTGTCATATGGAGGACAGCAATGGAAACACTGTCTCACTTCCGTCTCATTTCCCTATGTGAGCATTTTTTTTAGTGACCAGGGCTTTTCTAGGTAAGGCAAGGTAGGATGAAACTGTCTTCTTTGCTTTAGTGAATCAAAATCACAGATTATAGTTCTGAGCCCAATCTGTCAAACTCTGATACGCTGTTGTATACTCTTCTGCAGAAAAAGTGTATTCCTGTAATGGCCCCATTAAAGCCACTCGTAACCATTCCTGTGAGTAAAATTAAGCATATGTGTAAGTATCTGTGGCATCGGGATCTATAACTGAGGTAGCTGGTGAATATAGCCATGAGAAGTGATTTAAGAATGTAAATTTTCTTTGCTAATGAATAATTCTCCTGACAAAAGAGAAAGATAGGGGTCACTTAGTATGCATACCTGCACAGTTTTTCATGAGTTGTTCTGCATTCTGTTGCACCCAATACTAATTTTTCTCTGTACTACCTGAAAACAGAGCAATTAATTTATGGTGATTTCAATTACCATTTCCCACACTGACTAGACTTAAAACACAGTATCAGGTCAGTATATAGTAGGGAAATTGCAATGTTCTTTGAGCCTCTGTAGTATTCAGACAGCTGGTGTAGGTTCATTAGTAAAATTAGAAAGAAAAAAACAAACACAAACAGAAAACAAACTGGCAAAATGAAACCACACAATATTTCTCCTTCTCTTTTTGAATGAGATAGCTGCCCTCCATTTTCTAGTCTACTAACTCTTTCAGTTCCTTTGCTGTAACTGCAATTTTGTAAGTTTTAACAATAACTGTCTGAAATACTATAGGATAAAACCACTTGGAGAGACTGGGGCTATATAACCTCTAACAGTTTCTCCAGTATATAAACAGCAGGTCAGAGAGTCAAAGTCTAGGTCTCAAGCAGCAACTGCTTACCTCAAATATAATGTAACTCTGAGGAGACAAAAAAGATCCTATTGAAATAAAATAAATTGAGTAATTCACTGACTTCATTACCTCTCTGCAAAGAGGTAGAAAGACCTGAAAGAAAGAACAGTTATAAAGACATTCATGGTCCCCACACTGAGAAAATGGATGACTTTATGGTCATCCTTGTATTGAGGACACAGCATAGAGATTCTACTTGGGTGCAGAGGCTCCCAAAGTAACCAGAAGGTCTGAAGAAGTTTGATGCAGAGAGAAAGCACCATTCTTTCAAGGCAGGTGATGAGGGGAGAGATCGGCTCATCCTTATCATGGTCCAGTGGACAGGTCCATTGTGTGGATGCAGAGATGATGACCTGACAGGTACCTGCATAGGCAGAGCATGGAGGAACGCAAATACCTTTTCTTCCCTCTGTAGCTATATACCTTTACTTACAGTCCCAGGCCTGGGCTGAAGCTCGGTATATAGCTACAGAGCCTACAGTCACAGCGAGGCCCTCACAATTATGAGCTTGATTGCTAGCTGAAATCAAAGGAGTTAAGATCCGTGGATGCACCACAGCAAACAGCAGGAACTTTACCTCTGGCTGTATGAGCATAGAATTAAGTTGTTATGTCAGAGCTGACCCTAAAATTGATAATAATTCTACTGAGGCTCAAATATAACAAACCCAGAAAGGACTATTATTTTTTGTTTGCAAGAATGCCTTTGGCATTAAGATGCTAAAATTCAGTGGAATTTAAAAAGTAATGAGTTTAAAGTAGTGTCCTTTTGAAAAATGATTAATCTCATTCCATAGCAAACCCTGCAGTTTCCCTTCACTTTTCCTGCAATGGCAACACCACTATCCACCCTTAACCTCCCTGTTATTTACAAAGTTTCATAACGTGGCTATAGACATTTGCTCTGAGGCTGAATTTATGTTAGATAAGTTCTGAGCCCAGAAACAATCTGAGCTTTGACTTGTGAAATAGAGGTACCCCAGGGTCTTTAATCTTTCTGTGAAAAAGCTTTTATAAGTTCTCTGAAATGTCATGTAGGAAACCCATGTGTATAGGGACCAGATTATGACCCAGTTATCACCTGTGCAAATCCTGTGTGATTATGCTGAGTTCAGTGGAAATGCTGTGGATTTAAAACGATGTCCGCTGGGATCAGAATTTAGCTTCTTGTCTCCTGTGCTAACTTCAGATCAAAACAGTCCAGTAGAAACATTACAAGTTTAATTATATGGCTTCCTCCCCAACCCCGCCTCAAAAACTAAGGCATTAGGAAAGTAAATTTTCCTTTTTTATGCGTTGCTATTTCATAGTGTCTTTTTTTTTCCCCTAAGATATGTGATAGCGGGGAATACAATTTTCTCTTGGCAATTTTGTCTTTAATAAGCTCTTTAACATTCCAGCTATTCAAAACTCCATGAAGCGAACTTACTGCTGGTTGCATTTTACTCTAAAAGGTAATGATGATTATCAGCTATGTAGAGTGCTGTAAGATAATTCAGGTAAACTAAAATGGCTAATGTAGATTACAGTGAATTAATTATTTAGAGATGTTCAGCAAAGAATTGTTAAAACTGTACTGTAAACTCTCTGGGGTAAGGACCAGGCTTTTATTCTGTGCACAGATCCCAGAGCTGTTGCTCTGGACCTTTGGCTGTGGCAGCTAAACACACGTAATACAAAGTACAAAAATATAGTATCACCCAAGAAAATCAACAGTGGGTGATTCTGATCTCAGTGCATTGAAACTGCGTTGTCTTTAACTGTGTTATTCCCTATTTACTGCAGTATAACTGTGGCCTACTATACTTATTCCCCTACCCAGCATTTTAATTTTATAACAGCAATAATGAGTACGGCACAGGGCATTTTCAGTGGATCTTTATTGTGCTCTGTCACAGCTTCAGTGCTGCTGTGGGAGATACAGCAGCATTTCTTTAAAGTACCAGCCCCACTTCTTTGTTGACTCAGAACTATTTGTCTGGTACAGAGGGAAGCATCCGATAACGTGTCCTACCCCATGGACACCACATGCTCAGCAGCATTCAAGTGGTTAAATGATCAACTATATTTAATAGCCTCTGCTTGTGCCTCAGGCCATCAAATTCTTCCCAGATGGCCATTAATCCCGAGAAAATGCCCTACAGATACATTGTTATTACTTACATTCACAATTAGGGATTTACAGTATGCTGCTGTCTGCTGAAAAATAACAGGGAAGGAGGTAAGTGTTGAGACATTTGAGTTAAAACGTAACTTAGCTGTACTAGTGACTTGGGATCCCATGTACAAAGGCATGTAACTGTCTGCCCCGTGCTTTGTGAACATGCCACAGGAGCCTCCTACACGCTCTCTTCAGTTTCTGCTTTTTTCCCTTTTGTTTCATAGCCTTTCTCATCACTTTCCAGATGTCATTTGCTGTGGAGATGGCTAGAAAAGCCTTAGTTCCTTTCTTCCCAGGACCTTGTGAGTCACCAGTGCCTTGAACTAGACTCGTCCACAAGTTCCCCATTGCTGATACTGGCACAGACTCATCTTTCTGCTGAAGGTGGAGCTGCATTGCCAGCACCTCAGCACAAACTGCACTCTTTGGTCCTGGGACATCTCTCTCCCATATTTTTTTTTCTTTACATAGGAGTAATAACTTCCCTCTGTGAGAGGTCTGGCCCCATCTTTTTCCACCTGCAAGTTATGAATGAAGAGCTCTAATGCAGACTGTCTTCTGTCTCTTTTGAGACACTGTCTTGGTACAGAAATGTGCTGTGACACTTTCTCCATGGAATGAGGTGAGATGAATGAGTGATAAAGGACAGGAGACAGATTTTTGGCATAGAAAGCTGTAAGGATGTGCTGGGGACTGGCTTGATGGGACCATCTTCTGATTGTTCTCATCCAAACTCCATAATATTTTTTCCTAAACAATGTTCAAAGCTTAGGGTTTTGGCTGTCATGATGGAACTTTGGATCACCTGGTGAAAAGAAGGTGCTGAGCCCCACGTATCAGTCACAGTATGCCTGGAGGTGGTGCGCATGGCTCCAGTAGATGGCCAGGCCCCTGCCAGAGGTGAATGATGCCTTGCTGGCCACTTGGTGCTTGGCGCAACAGGGCAAAATGCAGTATTTCATTCACATGTGCCTAAACTTCAGGAGCTGTAACAGCAGAGCCCCCTCTGGAACATACCTAAGGGTGGGAGCTTAGAAGATTCCTAGGGAAGTTTTTCAGTGCATGTTCCTTTGTTTGATTCTCTGGACCAGAGAGGATTCCAAGTGTCCTCTTCCGTATCTGCATTACACAAGAGGGAATTCAGTCCCAGGCTGGAAAAGCTTAAAAAACACCATACAAAAAAGAAAGCTCCTCAGCAATAGGTAACTTTATTTTGTGCAGTTACCATTCTGTTCATCCTTGAGGTTGATTTGACCCCAGTAGGGGCTATTCGTATGGGAGCACATCCAGGGAGCAACATTCCCAGACTTTAAACTATTTGGAGCAGGTACTGTTTCCTTAGCCTCTGTGAAATGCTGTGCATATCTAAGGTGTCATAACAAATGCTTCAATAACACTGCTTTGGCATTTGACCAAAATGGGTTATATTTACTAGGAAGATCTAAAACACTTCACCTCTCCCACATTTACAAGAGATAAAAGGGCTAAGAATTTTTTTTCCAGTTAGATGTGTTTAAAAGTATTTAGACAGCAGGGGAGAACTTCTAAATTATTTGCAAATACTGCAGCATCTACCAGTCTCAAACAAGTGGATTAAATTCTCAATGAAAGGAGCGAATACAGACATAGTTATTTATACTATTTATTTCTTATGTAGACTTTTCTCCGAGAGCAAAGACAGACCGAACTATTTGAACAAGATTATAGAAGATTTAGATCCCTTTAAAACTGCAATTTGAAGTCTTCTGCTTGAATTTTGCTTTATCATGAAGACACTTGGATACTTTGGGTTTTGACATGAAGGTTCTAATGGACTTTTACCTGATGGCTGGTAGGACATTGAGGTCTCCTGTGCATGGAGGACTCAGTTTGTGTTTGTTTTCCAGATATACCTCCTAGATTCAGACCTACATAAAACACAGCTACTGATTTCCTTCAAAATAAGGTATTTTTATAAAGAACAAGTGCATTTTATACAATATTAAGAGCATTCCCTAACATCAAAGAGGCTCTGGGAGAGATGGACTAAAGCCTTCTCCTCCTAAAGGGACATAACCTTTGCCAGGGAATGGGCTAACCAGCATCTTTGGATGTCACTGACTGCTTAGAGATGGCCACTTCTCACCTCTCTGCTTTGCAGGGGATGGGAGTTACCTAGATCACTGAACCAGAAGGTGAAACTCTTGAAGTACCCTAAGGAATTGGAATGTCATGTGGGAGCTGGGAGACCTAACCTTGGTCCCTAATCCAAGAACATTTTATGCAATTTACAACAAATAATCCATAGATAAAATCATTAGAGCAGAGGCACAAGTCCTCCCAAAGGAGACCACTTACAACAGCTTACCTGGTGAATCTCTGAGATCAGGACAAGGTGAAAGATCTGCTGGGGAATTTTCAAGTGGGCAGTGCTCTCCCTTAGGAAGGATCGGCAAGGTCTTGGCACAGTGTTTAAGATGTTCTCCTCAGAGATTTTTAACTTCTTCAGGCAGAAGAGGGAACAACCAGCTGCAGGGCTGTCATCTTCTGAGTGAAAGCATTGACAACTGCTTAATGCACAGTGAGCTTTGCTTCCTTCTGCACTGCACTTTGCACAATATTAAATTTTTGAAAGAAGGAGCTTTGTCCTTCAGTCTCAAGTGAGAGGTCAGGACAGTGTGTATAAATCCAGGGAGTTGCCCCTGAGTAACGGTCATGTATTTCATGGACAGGAGGAGTGGTTTGTGTTTTATGGGTTAGGTAGCTTTCAAAATGCTGTTCAGCCTGCTATCTTTATGGACCCAGTTCTAAAGTAACTAAATCTTCACCTTCTTGAAGGTGTATGGGGGAGGCCTTATTCATTAAGATGGAGTCCAAAATGAGGATCATGTATGCAAAAATTAGGGAATACTCATAGTCAGGGTGGCTGCACCTATTTGTGGATGTGAGGCTGAGAGAAAAAAAATACAGTCTAGCCCTTTTGTTATTGCTTCATCGGATGAACAGCGTTTTGTACATTGGTAAGTAAATTAGTGTTGTACTAACAAAAATGCAAGCAATAGCTAACATTTATGTTCCATTAGAGAGGGAAAACATACAAAACCAGAACAAAACAAATTTGAATTTTCCCATGAAATAAAATTGCAAAAAATTTTGTCTTGACACAATAAATTACAGAAATATTGAAACTGTTTCATTCAGAAACTAATCATGCACTACTTCTGTGTTTTTACTGTTCTTTTACATAAAACCAGGTTGATTTCCCAAAAGTCCTCTGAAGCAAGAAGTTAAACATTTCACTTAACAAGTGTAGACATTATTGAAAGGCTTTACTTTGATTTTTCCTTAATCAAAAAGCTGTCAGAATCGACATTTTTCTAAAATGTGTGAATTTCAGGAATGGTTCTGTGTTTTTTTCCCACTGAAAATCCATATTGACAAGGGAATTCAAATGGAACCTAATGCTCTGGGCTTTTGTGTGAAATACTGAGTCTTTCTGAAACTGGCATTGAATTTGGGTATGTAAGAAATAATTCATAAAGAACTGGTTTTCAGGCCGCTGCTGAAATTATTTGACTCCCATAACATTCACTTGAAGAAAATTTGGACCAAAAAAAGTCCTGAAAGCACCAGAAACAAAAAGACATAATGTTTCCAATCCATCTAATAACAGCAATTTCCTTAAGTACACTTTTCAGAGAAGTCTCCTTTCTTAACCTTCTGCACCAAAACCTGTACTTTGGGTGAATGGCTTTGCAAGTACTGGCCCAGCCAAGCCAGCCGTGGGGATAAGCAACCAAGGAAGTCTTCACAGTGGAGTCCACATGGGGCCCTAAGGCTTAAGTCCTACCTAAGTCTCCCTGCTGGGGGAGCACAACTGTAGGTTTGAATGCTTGCTGTTAGCCTGTGTCTGTAGGTAACTGTCACATTATTTCCTACTGTTATTAGGTCCATTGTACTTTTTTTCTTTTTTTTTAATCTGTGAGTCAACTCAGTCATTAGTATGGAAAGGAAAAGCTGGTGGTGTGTGGTTCCCTGCGATCATGTCTGAGCTATTTTTAGTGTGCTGAGCTCCACCAAGCACTTGTATGTGACACTGCATTATAAACACTGAGAGAACACAAATCTTGGATAGACAGGAGTTGTCCTGTACTTGAGATTTCCACTGAAAAATTGAAACATGAGACCTAAACGAGAGTCTCTCAGTGTGCATTCAAGGCAGCTGTTCTCACAGAAGAGCCTGCAATCTCCAGAGGTTCTACAGTGATGTATTTCATTGTCAATAATTAATGTTTTAAAGGTTTCCTAAGAATAATTCACACATACAAAGTGCAGACATACAGGTCAATAGTATATATTTGAAAGAGTTCATAAGCATGCAAGATCTATTAGAGTTTAAAGGATCAATAATTCCCTTAGGAGCCCATACATATGCATCGACAAGACAGGGAGGGCTGTTAGTATAGTCTATCAAATCAATAGTCCACATTTAAGAACTGTATGAAAGGTAGTTTTAAATGCGTATCAGATCAGGCATTACCATGTTGTTAGAGATCCACAGATCAATAGGTGAGTTGTAGCCAACTCCAAGGTGATAATAAACAAGGAAAGTTCTCACATCTGATCTTTTGGGTTCTTCCAAACATTTTGGGACCAACTGTTAGATGACACAACTAACTTTATGGCAGCAGCACTATTTTACCCCATACTGATGATATTTTTGTTTGACGGTCCCAAGTGGGTTCTGAGCACTACCTCATTCACATCAGCATTGCATCTTTTCCAAGCTCTCAAATACCAGGCAATGTTTACTGTGTGATTAATAAATGAATTCAGAACTGGCAACTTTTTCTTGTCAACAAGATATGTTTTATCTTCAAAACAAACAAGCAAACAAACAATGCAAAACAAAGCAGTCTTCCAGCAAAGCTCCAGACAAATGAAATATTTTTTTAAAATGGATTGGTATAGCTGAGAAACTTACTGAATTATCCCAATTCCAATGGATTTCAGCTACAGAACTAGTATCTGTGAATGTCAGATAGAGGTCCAGCCCTGATAGATTTAATTATCAGCATCTTCCCACGAGAAATCTGATTATTCTAGGCAATGCTCCCCAAGAAAGTTATTATCTTGATTTGATCTGTTTATGAAAGGATTTAATCTATTTAAGAAAGAGGTTATGATGAGGCAAGTAGAGGAGGGTATTGCTCCTTTTGTTGAACCCTGATGTGTTTCTAAGTAATTTGCAGAATACCAGATACCGTGGAAATGCACATAATGATGCAATTACTGAAAATTCAATCATAATGATGTCAACTGACACTCCCACTTGGTCTCCTCTCTGGGGAGCGAACCCAGGAGAAGGAAAACTCCGTGTTCCTTCTGTTCAGCTTGACATTAACAGGGCACATGATTAGAGGGCTTGAAATGGGTTCCCTGGACTGTCTAAAAATGTGAGTTAAGCGTGTAGGAGACTGAAGAGTGGATGTTATCCAAGAAACAACCAGTGGGGAAATAGGAAAGAGAGAAAGTGGGAAGGAATCTGTGGCTGGGTAATGGCTAACCCACAGACATAATCCCTTTCTAGCTCCTGCTTTGAAGACAGTAGTAGACATTAGTTCACATCTTCCCAAGATGATGGTATCTAACTTGTGTCCTCAGGTGCAAGGCATGCACGCTCATATTTAAAAGAACATGTAGCAGTATATCATATCCTCAGAAAGACAGCCAATGTATAAACTCTATTATCTGTGTTGGCAAGTCCAGACTGGCCACAGTAAACCTGCGTGGCTTTTGAATCTATCACCTAGAATGGAAGCCATGGACTCCATACTGGTCAAGAGGACTTTCCATTTTACCTTCTGCTTTCACAAAGAAACCATTTAATCTTTTATAGTGCTGATAAATATTTCACCTATAAAGAGTCAGGTCCATCCTCATCCCAGTAAATACTTCCTAGGGTTATGGATGTCTATCTCAGACTACCAGAATAGTGCCACAGTGCTGATTGTGTAGGAAGGTTTTCAGTTTGACTGTGATCAGAATCAAGTTCTGCATGACTCAGTATTGGGATTTGCTAACTGTAACTTCCAAAATACAAAGGAAATCAGAACAGAACCTGACTTTTGAAAACAGCAGTAGGTCTCCACATGAGAAAAAAAGCACTAAATAAAATAAAACATGCTAAAAGGAGATTCTGTATCTTAAAATTCAAGCACTCTTCAGATGATAAAAATGAATACATTAAGTATAAAACAATAGGAACTTTTCTAAAATATTTTCCTCTCTTCTCTTTCGGAGTCTACTTTTACTGCACTTCGAACCAATGTTTACACAGTATGTTCTGGTATCTTAAAACAACAGTGGAAACAAGTATAATTCAATATTGCAGTCTCACATGCTATTTTATTTACCTGAAACAAACAGCAATCTTCATCTCTTAATGGCAATTCACTTGAAAAGGCACGTAAAACCTTGCCAGCTGGTAAACTGAACAGATCATAAAAGAATATTAGTATCATAAAACTTTAAAAAGCATAAATGAGGAGGTAATATGAGGGGTGGGATTTACTAGTTGAAAGGTGGGGGCAGAATCTAATAAGGGTGGTCTACTTTGCTTCTTATTAAGTTACGGTTAAAAATGCAAAGATGATAATTTTAATAAAGGAGATGTTGGCTGCAGTCAACCTTTTTTGTCTCAGAGGTGAAATCTTAAATAGTCAAATGAGCATGAGAATAATATGGCCCCCATTAAAGTGATTTTAAATTTAAGCATAATTTTTGCTAATACCACTGAGCAATGGGAATAATTAGAATGGTTTCAGTAATGCTGAAGATTTGAATAATTAAAGACACAAGATTAATTTGAGAAGAGGCATCATTAACCTAAATCAAATATTAGATTTCTTGTAAAGAAGAGGGGGTTTAGCCATAACCACATTTTTCAGATAGGGAATCTCATTAAATACCATGGTTTGTGTTTTACTCTACACCCACAGGATTTACTCGCATGAATATTAAATCTGTGTGTATTGAATATAAGCTTTTAAATCCCATGATATGGCCCAACATTTTTGTACTATGTAAAGTATTAATTGAATAATCTTGTTTTCATTTTGGATGATAATAGTTACCTAAAGGTCACTTTCAATCATATTTTTTCCAGGAAAAGAGTAGTAAAAAATTCAAACCTGATCTGGCCAAAGCCTTTTTTCTGCCTGGAAACATTTCTCTCTAGGCTCCATTTATTAATGTCACAGCTGCTTTTTTTTTGGATCAACTAAAAAGCATTTTCATGAACACCAAAGCAAGGAGTAAATACAGGACAGAATGTATATGTGCTGTACTGGGAACTGCAGTTATCCAACACGGGAGTGAATTCCTCAAAGGAATAATGAGTAGAGCATTTTTGTTACTTGGTTGTTAACAAACATAGTGCATTTGTGTTGATTAAAATGCAGAAGTGGATAATTAAACAAAGAACTCATGACAAAAAAAGCAAAGTTTTTCTCCATTTATAGGAAAACAGTCCTTCATAAATATTGATTTGGGCTATATTTTTTTTCCCCACAATGTGGTGGTTTTCTATAAATATCAGTATCCGATAATGAGCACTTCCACTACTCATTATTTCTCTACTTGCAGAATTTAATGAATAGAAATGCATTCATTATATGGAAATCTATCTACCTGTTATGCCTTTGATGAAGGCAGCCCCTGATTTGAAATTTTGTCCACCATTAATGATATGCAAAGAACTCTGTCTTATCTTTAATGATATGCCTGAAGTATTTATCAATGGAATTTATTAGACACTAATTCATCTTCCATGCATTACTTAGGCAGCTGCATCTCACTTTTGTATCCCTTTTTGGAATATTATTTATCTGAGTATTTTTCCTTTGCCCTTCCCAAATAGTGTTTTCTATGATGGAAACATCTATTTCTAAAACAGGTTTCAGTTCATTGACTCAAAACAGACCCTTTCCTTGTCTTGGAAGCTCCTGCAAAGTATTGGCTGCTTGTGATGAATTTCCCAAGCCTGTAGCTCAGCCAGCTTGAATTTTGATTGAATCAGCATGCATGGTTTATTCACTACTCCATTAGAAAGTCAGCTTCTTCCAACCTTTGCTGCCATAAAGTGAGAGCTTATGTTGAACCAGGTTTTTTTTGAGCAAGTGTGAAATCTGTGTTAGGGCAGCCCTTTTCTGCTACACGCAAAGTTGGGCATTTTTGGGTCTTAAGGGTCTCTGTCTCCACTGGGGCTGTTTTGGTGGCTGCAGTTCTTCTGTCTCTGTACTCCCCACAGTCCGAAAACCAATCGCTCAGTGAAGCTGGAGGTCCACGTCATTGCTGATTGATTTGTGGTAAACACGTTTACAGCATTTTTGCCTCACTGCAAGCAAGTCTTCACAGTTCTCTACACAGTCCTGTACACGGTACTGTTGGACTTCATAAATTGGCCCTGCTCTTATAATACCTAGAGGAAGAGCCTTCAACAGGTCCAGGAAGAAAGAGCAGATGTTTGTCAATTTAGATACCATATGCATTCCTCCTGATGATATAATCCTTGTGCTTTCTATTTCTTTTCAAGTCTAGCTACATCAAAGTTTTTCTCTCTGGACTTTCACTATCATCAGCCTGGCAAGCCAAGTTAGAACGGAAGCTTATTCCAAATATGAAAAGGACTCCTCAGAAGAAGAACAGAAGAACCCATTTAATGGAACAAAACTGTTCAAAACTCTATTTCTTGTTCATGAGTGATTGGATGAAAAATACTGGCCTTAAACTGTAGCTAGGCTGTTCAGATTAGATATTAGAAAAGGTCTGGTCTGCTCCAAGAGTAGTGAATTATTGGAATGTGCGTGTATATGAAGTCTCTATCTGTGGAGTTTTTACAAAAGGACTTAAAGATCTGTTGGAAATTGATCCTGTCTTGGGAAAGGAGTGCCAGGCTTTTTTTTCTATGAAAGTAGGAGGGCGAATCACAGAATCGTCCAGACCGGAAGTGACCTCAAAGGTCATCTAGTCTGACCTCCCGGCAGTCCGCAGGGACACCCCCAGCTAGACCAGGTTGCCCAGGGCCTCGTCGAGCCTCACCTTGAATATCTCCAGGAACCACCTCCCTGGGCAACCTGTTCCAGTGCTCCACCACCCTCACAGTAAAGAGCCTTCTCCTAACCTGGGCTCACCTCGGTTCTCGTCGCCGCTGCTGCTGTCGCCGCCGCTGCCGCCGCCGCCTCACCGAGCACCCGAGGACCTGCTCTTGCTGCGTTTAAATCTCCGCGTGGCCCCTGGCCACACCCCCTCCGCACCTGATTGGTTGTCGCGGGCTTCCTGGTTCCGGCTGGGGCTGGGGGTCCCTGAGCGCGGAAACCCCTCTGTACAGCACCATCCAGTCCTCTCCCCGGGATCACCTCGGTTCTCGTCGCCGCTGCCGGTGCTGCTGCCGGTGCTGCTGCTGCTGTCGCCGCCGCCGGTGCTGCCGCCGCCTCACCGAGCACCTGAGGGCCTGCTCCGCGTGGCTCCTGGCCACGCCCCCTCCGCGCCTGATTGGTTGTCGCGGGCTTCCTGTTTCCGGCTGGGGCTGGGAGTCCCTGAGCTCGGAACCCCTCTGTACAGCGCCATCCAGCCCTCTGCCCGGGGTCACCGCGGTTCTCGTCGTCGTCGTCGCCGCCGCTGCCGGTGCTGCCGCCGCCTCGCCGAGGCTACTGTATTGTAGCAGTTATTCGATAAGGCAGCTAACATCCAGCACCTCTCATCTGGAAATGCCTCTTTGGATCTGGACCTTTTTCATATTGTCTGCCTGCATGGGTACCTCCATCCATGGAGTGGCCCTGGGGAACACTGTGCCTTTTCCTTCTCCCCTAAGAAAGTGAAACTCCCACCTTCCTAAGAAAGGGAAATAGCTATATGGGTCTCCCCTGCTCATCCAACGTGGCTGGCAGGTTTCTGTCCCTTAGTCCCTGCAGGCTGTTTCTGTGGTTTAGCTGGTGAGGAACCATGTCCATAGCTGACCCTCCACCTTTCCTCCCTCTTTCCTCGGCTCTTGTTTCCACTTCATCCATCATGATCCTTGCCTCTGATGCAAATTTATGTCTTGCCCCCAAAACAAAGGCTCAGCTGTTTTTGGTAGGCTCTGGCTGGATGCTTAGTCTCACCCCGTCCAGCTCTCACTCTCATTCACTTTCAGCATGAGCGTTTGGATCAATTAGTCCTGATGTTAGCTTCCCTGGAGCGATAGGCAGAGCAAGTGCTTCACGTGTTCTCCTGAGCATTCATATTTTTAGCCCCTCCTCAGTCACCTTCACTGTCACCAGCAGCCCCAGCCCCAGCCCCAGCATCTGAAACAGCCACAGCAGCAACTTTTCAGAAGAGACTGCATCAGCTAAGGCTGTCTGTTCTCTTCCTGTTGCTTTTTGTCCCCGTCAGTGACTGAAGAGCAGGCTGATCAAGCACTGCAGCAGGGTTTTTTTTATTGCTGAGGCATTTTTTATTTTTTGTGTGGAAGCTGACACAGTCTCAGAGACTGTTTCTCCCAAAAATATTCAGGGCAACTCTCAGCTTCAAAACAGAGCTGTACAGCGAAGCCCTCAGTTGAATTTCCTAGGTATATGCTGGATTTGGTTTGCTTACAAGCATGTGTCTTAGCCTATTCCTCATGCAACTGTCAGTTTTGTGAAAAATATGACCTTGCAGCCAACTTTGAAAATGTTACATTTGTAGAATCAGAAAGAGATTAATATGAATCAGTATTGCTCCATTGCCATTAAAAATGAGGGGGGATCTGGGCGATGTTTCTGACTTTAAGGCCTCACTTCCCCACAAACTTCACGATGTTCCAGACCTGTGGAGAGATGGTTTCATTTCTGTCTTACTGTTCCTTCTCCAAAGGTCCAAAAGTTATGTTTCTCCAGGAATGAGATCACATCCTTTTCCAGTTAATTTTTCAGGCTGCTAATCATCTAGGGCACCTATATGATTTATAGTGGCCTGCCCCTAGACCCTGCAGACGTCAGATGTAAATTACAGCAGAGCCTCAGTGCTGTTTTTATATCTCTCACTTGCACGTGTGGATGGGAAGATTCACCATGTGATGAAGCCAGCTCTGGTGGTGGCAGTGGTGTCTGGCCTGCATGACACCCAGCCTTAGGGCAGCCGCTCTGGCTCAGTGAGCTGGCTACATCAGCATGGGCTCACTCACCCTCTCCCCAGGGTTGCCCTGGTGCTTCTTGTGCCAGATGGAAGAACTCAGCACCCTGCTGTGCCTTGGGCTGGATGTGCCCTATGGCCTCAACCGCAAGCTCAGAAGTCTGGGAAACTGTAGGGAGCAGAAACTCTCCATCAATACATTTTACTCTACAACACATTTTTGTTGTAGTCTGTGAGACCAGCCTCAAGTAGAGTAGAGAAATTTCTAACTAATTACACCAGTGTTGGATCCTCCTTACAATAGCACACCAGCATGAAACACCTTCACAGGGCAAAGACTCTGGTCCACGACCTAACAAGCTAATCTGTTAAAGGTCCCTTTCATTGAAAAAATTTTCATGTTCATCATATGTTTTAAAAAATTCACCTCACAGTAAATAAAGCCAAGCTTAAAAAATTCATTTCTTCCCACATAAATATAGTTGGTAAGTAGGTCCAAATGTACACTGCTATTTAGCTATGGGTTTATCTTCTGTATTTCTTAATTTATTGTGGATTCCTATAGAGTGTAAAAAGAGGACAGAAACCTAGATGTTAAGCAGCCACGGGCATAAATTACAAAACACCTCCCAGTATGCAACATTATTCATTGCCTAGAAATTTCTTTCTCATCAAAATCCAACCAACTCCACCTGCTCAATGAATGTAGCAGACATTTCAAAAATTGTGACTGTTTCTGGTTGTGGGATGAAGTATGTTTCAGGGCTTAGGGTCACCAAGCCCTCTCATCAAGCTGCCTCATCAAGCTTTCAGGTATATATGTCATTTAGTGTCAAGTTTTTAAGTATGTATCAGGACCTACATATATATAGACAGGTAGTGTCTGTCCTTCCCTACGCTGTTAACTGGGTGCTTTTGGAAGGAAGTATGTTGATGACTGTCTCAGAAGATAGGGTCTAGAATGACAAGTTATTTAGACCTCCATCTACTACCAGGCTTAAATTAGGCTTGTAATTACCACTGTGTGGCTTTGTTTAACATCTTTTGAGTACAGGATTTGGGCACTTCAGTAAATTCTGCTCCACCTTTACATCTGTTTATGCCTTCACACAAGTTTCCATGAGGGTTTTATGTGTATTAAAATCTGGAAGATGAGGGACATTATTTCCCTTAGTCGAAGAGGCAAACGACCTCTTAGATTATGACTATACCAATGGATTAAACAATATCTGGGACAGTTCCCAGGCGTTGCAGTGTGACCATGTATTCTCTGTCCCCAGCCTGCTCTTGGCCCATGGTGGTTAACTCATTCCCAAACACTTCCTGAGAGCCTCTGGAGCCATTTCTGGTAGGCTGTGCCACCTTAGTCTAAATCTAAATGAGCCTGCAGCCATAAATACAGACCATTCTATGCAGGTTGGACTCAAGGGCAGGGAAAATTTCATTTACTGGTGAAAAACTATAGTCCTATTTACCAATGCTGACCATTTGAGAAAAGACCTACACCAATGTGTTGCGCACATGTGTCACACACTTCTGGCAATATTAAAGCATAAACTGTATGTATTTTTTTCCACATGTATTAAAACTACCGTAAAATTTCACAGTGCCACAGAGGCTTAAGTTTTCATGTCCAATAAAGCTTAGTGCTATTACACATGGTGAGATAATCTAATTTCCTTGTCTTCTGTTGTTCTGGGTCACTAATACAGTAAAGTAAGTATCTTCATGCATTACAATCATGCTTTGCACAGAACAAGAGTTCATTTTTCAGTAAGTTCAGATAGCAGGATACGTTCATCACCAAATCAAAGCTCCAGAGATCAGTTCAAAGAAATTGCGCCTTCAGGATGTTTTTATTTTTTTTTTACCCAATAGGCAGGCTTGGCAGACAGTTCAAAGAGTTTAACAACAACCCAAACAATAATTATTATTAACAACAACAACAGCAGCCACAACGATAATAATGCTTTTTATAATACCCTAAATAATTGCCTGAGAAAGGCATATGCCTTAATTGCAAAACTGCTGCTGGTGCAGGGGGAAAAAAACCCAGCTCATAGTAAATGACACTTTGGAGATGACATTTTCTCTCTTTTTCAATCTATTTTACAGCATTTTGGTGACTTTGTTGCTATTTTGTTTGCTCAGCTTCCCATTTGCCAGATGCTAAAGGCAAATTGGCTGAGGCTGTATCTCTCTTAGTCAGTAATATAGATCCATAGACTAGATCTTTACTGCAAATCAGTTTGGTACTGAGGGTATGAAGTCTACTTTATGCGTGTTTTGAGGAAGCAGGAAGGAAGGAGTAGGGTAACACTCTGGAGTAACCCTAGCCTGGTCCTGTGAAGTGGAAAGCCATTAACTCCAGGTACCTCTTGGAGTGTATCCTCCAGTTCAGCAGCAGCCAGGCTGTGGGCTCTCAGACTCTTCAGCCATGCAAACTCACAGAGTAAGGGGAGATACTCCAGAGTTTTGCTTTACTGAACTAAAGTGCTAAGGTAGGTGCACGCTGTTTTCCTGTTGCTGAGATTAATACAAAATGAGCACTTCCCAAATGCTACATATTACCATGTAGAAAAATGATGTAAGCAAACACTCTAAGTGCAAATTCCATTCATGCTTCTTGATATCACTGTTGCTTTCAACGCTACTTGTGATTGCTGCTGGCACACAAATGAAATGAGTCAAAACAGTCTAAAATAAAGCAAATCAAATATCCTTATTAGAAATGAAATTAGAAATGTCCAAGTTGAATGCTTCTCTTGTTAGTGAACTAAGTGCTAACATTAGAAATTTAGATTAATTTTTCTGTATGTTGACAGCTAGGGAGTAGCAACAAGAGGAGGAATAGTGTTTTTGTGCAAATCAGCTATGCTGATCTGCACTTATCCTGGATAGTTGGGCTTATAAATGTACCACATTTTCAGGGTATGTGTTTGCTATCCAAAATGGGTGAATCTCCGCGAGTTAAGAGCACATGCCCCTTTTCAGCGGACAGATCGTTATGCAGATTTATAGGTTAGGTGCTGGCTGGAGATGTACACAGCAGTAAACAGGGTTCCCAGATGGCTGATTTCACTCAGGTTAGCTGTTGTGATGGAAAAAACCACCTTGGAGTTACAAGCAGCTTGTGTAGGGCTGGGATTTTGTCCCAGTATTAGTAAATGAGCCCAAATGGTGACTTTTCCTTCATGTAGGTTGGTAGGCTGTGAGCTTTACAGGTGTCACGGCTATAAGCTCAGTGATGTCTCTGCCTGCTGCTCTTTCCCTTCCGGCACATCAGTACTACTGAGAAAGAGAAAAGAGAGAAAGCTGCTCAGAGAGAAAAAATGAAAAATAGGGTTAAACCCAACTCAAACTGGAATTAATTCCTCTATTTCATCTTCTTCTTTAACCCTCAAGAGAGGAAGTTGTGAGAATATTCATTTTTAGGAACAATTAAACAAGCGTTTCTGGCATGAAATAGCTCCCCAGAATCTGAAACTGCCCAGTGAAATTGAGCCTTGTCAAATTGGAGACTGCTAATGGCTGTCTTTTTTCTATAGTCAACCCTCCTGAAGCAGAAATTAGGTCCCTGGGGAAGTTTTATGTCAGAAATATAAGCTCCTTCGGACCTCTAGGTACCTCTAGACAGCAGCAGTATGCAGGTTTTGAGATTAAAATTTTGACAGTAGGTGCTCAAATTAGATAGATACCTAAGTAACATCTGTCTCTTGGTGAAGAAGAGCCAGCATAAGATAAATTTATTTTTAATGAAGAAAATATTCCTGTTCCTTGTGAACATAGGTCTCAGATCCAGACATGGAGAGATTCAGAAAAGATATGTCATTACCTGGACTTGAGCCATATCTTTGTTTCTCTCATAACCTTTCCAGTTAAAATCACAATCCGGATTATGGCACATAAAGAAAACAGGAAATCATGGTAAAACCTAGCATTTCAAAAAGTCAGAGAGCAAAAACCTTTCCAGACCTGAGATTAAACAGGTGTTGCATCTGACATTGCATCCTCTAGTTGGAAAAGAAATAGAGACATCAGCTGTTTTCTCAGTGCTTCTCTTTCTGATGCAAGGTCTGACACCGAGAGATGAAGTGGCTGACAAAGCACTGTCAAAGCCAGCGCTTCAGATGGTGTAAACTGGCATCAGTTCATTGCCAACTGCAGAGGTGCTACCTCAGACAAATGCAGATAATGTTTTCCAATTTGCAAACAAAATCGAAGATTTTCCCTGTTTTAATGGCTTCCAATTCCCAAGTTGGGCACCGCCCTGAACAATTATTTGACTGATCTTTGGCTGCCTGTGTAAACCCTGAGAAAGTAGCCAGAACTGAAAGATGACATGGAACTACTTTTCTATCAGCTGTATGTAGTGTCACTTTGATTCATGTTTCCAGAGCAATCGCAGCCAGGGACAAGTGAAAGGGAACTCACTGGCTGTGTAGCAAAGCGGAGCAATCTCTGCCCTGCTCAAAAGACCTGCTTAGCAAGGGACAAGGGATCCAAAGACACCAGCATTACTTAAGGTTCACTCTGGTGATGTGTCCTACCCCAGCCAGGGTTTGAGGGGCTATTGTGGGGGTATTAGGGACAGTCTTGGAATTTGTGTTGCTGTCAGGTATGAGAGATCTACCTCCCCATGGAGAACTAAGCTATTTTCTGAGTACTTCAATCAGCCCAGATGCCTAAAACACCAAAAGAAGGTTTTCAAGCGTGTTTAAAAGCCTCTACGACAAAAAGGGAGGTAATCTGTTGTGACCAAAAGGGAAAAAAGAAATAGGATCTAAATGACCTTTTTGCTTAAATTCACTAAGCCCTGTTGGCTATATCCATTCCAACCTCCTGGTGATTTCATAAGAAAAATGAAGGTAAGCATAGAAATCTTATTTATGCTTTCTGCATTTGGACACTAACAGCATTTTGTAAGCTGTTGTAGTTGTGCATAACTTGAGCCTCTATCTACTATGATAACATGCAATCTTCAATCTAAAACGTGTGTGAGAGTGTGAATGCCAGGGAACAGTTTGAAAGTACCTTTTTAGTGAAAGCTATCATCTTCCTTACAAAACCATTAATGCCCTAGAAAAATCAACCTTGTCTCAGAAAAATATAGGTATATGTAATCATGGGATTACAGGATAATTCAAGTTTGAAAGGATCTGAGGAGGTCTGTAGTCTGATCTCCTGTTCAAAGCAGGGTCAGCTACGAGGTTAGACCAGGTTCCTCAGGCTTTATCTGGGTAGGTCTTGAAAAACATCCATGGATGAAGACTGTACGTTGAGCAACCTGCTCCACTGCTTGGCTGTGCACATTGCCTCAAATTTCTTTAGTGTTGCTTCTTACTCTCATCAATGACCTTTAACCTCCACTTCAGAGGAGGATGGAGAGATATCAGGCACAAAGCATCTTTTAAAAAATAAACAAAGGTTTGCCTATTCTGCTTAGAATAGATTGATTCAGTACTGCAGGAAAGATTTTTTTTCCCATTGGATGGGGAGCATTTTCAGAAGAAACATTTTATAATTTTCCTTATAAACATCACTGTGTTGCATGTTTATATTATATCTGGTTTAAAGGCAATTCTACAGTATGCATATATTTGCGTTGATCCCACCTACATCATTTACAGAATCCTACCAGTGTCTGATGCACCTACTGCTCTAATTTAACAAACTTACTCTCACTAAATTGCATTTCTTTATAGAGAAGGCGAATGGGGTGTGTAGTAATTTTAAAAAGGTTCTTGTTATGAAGTCAGGGACTGTTGCCTTGGTGAAATCACATATTTTAAAACCTGAAACATTGGAAAATTGTTTTATCAGGAAAGGTAATTGATTCAGCTTCTAGTGAATAAGGATGGAACCTGGTGGTAATGCAAGGATAATTCAAATAAAATACTGAAGTCAAGGTAAGATTAATTTTATCTTTTAAGATTTCTCATGTTCTGGAAAACAACAACAACAACCGTGCCTTGCTTTCATTCTGATGGCAAAGCAATAATGATGTTACCGACATTTTCATGTATTTGATCAAAGCTGGTATCTTTTTGAGTTTACAAAATTCAAGTGTTTTCCAAACCAGTCTTCTTCCTCTGAAATCGTTCATGACTCAGAACAATTTACAGAGAGTGGTGGGAGGAAACTGTGCTGGAGGCCGTCCTGCAGATGCCAAAGGATAGGGCAAAATTTCGGCATTGAAAAGAAAGGAACAGCATCTTCACATAAGACAATTTCTTGCCTCCCAGACACTCTTTTCACTTCTAGTCCCTCTTGTACTTCCAAAAAGCAATTTCTCTTTTACTGAAGGTAAATTTAAAAAAAATAAGGCAAACAAGCAAAAAACCAACCAAGAATAGTCAGACCAATGAAACAACCAAACCTGTCCTGGAAAACACCCCAAGAAAACAAAGAAGTAAACAGAACTAAGTGCTGTGCCACAGCTGGGAGGTCTTTTCATGATTTGCCAGCTTTTCAGCAGCATCCAAGCCATGTTTAGGCATATCTTGCTGGCAAGCTGGAGCAGTGCAAGCTCTTTTCTGGGTCAGCTGCACTCCAGCCCCATTGAAAGAAATGGGACTCCTGCCAGCCGCTTCCTTCTGCCCTTAATTTTAATTCAAGAAAACTTGTATGATTTTCCCTACCTCCATTCTCTTTTATGTGCAAAACAGCTGAATCCCTTTCTTTCTATTACAAAGGGAGCTGCAAACAACAGGAAAGAATAACTACTTAGGACTAAACCAAAAACAAAGGATATCTGGTCTGTTAAATGCCACTGCCAGCACTTCCACTTTTGGCAGAAGACTTCGGATGTCAGCGTTATTCTTTCACACTGTGGGTAAGCAGGTTAAGTTTTGTTACCTATTTTCAGAAGTTTTGTAGCCCAAGGTGCTGAACTCTCGTAGAGATAGGGCCAGTTGATGTCGCCAGCGAACTTAACAAAGTCTGCATCAGACCTTCTGCTGTGAATTTTCCTACCAATGTTGTCAGGCCTGAAAATGTGGTGCAAATTGTATGTATGCAATTCAGACATGTGCGTGCACTCTCATATCTACTGTACTGCAATAAATGTCCATCTTTTCAAATCACAGGAAAAATATGGAAGAAACTGCAGTGTCTGAGGGTTATAGATTGAGTGGGGAGTGGGTGGATAGGGAGGAGCTTTCATCACCCTTTAGTACAAACTTTGCTATAATACTCTAGAAGGCAGCACTGCCAGAGTAAATTAACTGTGAGAGTAAATTAACACAAAGTCTTTAAAACTCACTTATTTACTTCCTGACACGTGAATAATGAAGCCTGAAGAAATGTCAGTCAGTCAAATGGCATTTGGAGATAAGTACACCTCCGTTGGTTCCAGTTTGTTCCTTGAAAACTGGCATAATTTGTGTACTACAAGGTAAGCAGTTTTAACTGACTCTGTTTTTTGTCCGTCCTTTAGAATATTCATTCTAAAAGGCAAACACTTTTCATAAATTGTTCAATTAGGGGAGCTGAGATGTCAGTCTCATTGTCTGAGAAATTTAACCATCAACAGAAGTCACAATACTCATCAACTAATATTGTGACAGAGCGTGTAGAAGGAAAAAAAAATATTATAGGTTGTATCAGCTTTATTGTCAGTGAATACCAAAATTTATTATCTTTGAAGTACATAGTGCCCATGGTTTGTGGTAATTGATTCTGTCAAGCCTTTTTAGGTGAATAAATCTTTTTTATTTTTAAAAATAATCTAATAATCTGCTTTTCATAATACATTGTTATCTTAATATCAGAATTTAAAGCAATTTTGCCTTTAAAGGTTGTCATGGTTTAAGCCCAGCCAGCAGCTAGCATCACACAGCTGTTTGCTCAGTCTGCCAGGTTGGATTGGGGGAGAGAATCAGAAGGGTAAAAATGAGAAAACTCATGGGTTGACATAAAGACGGTTTAATATGTAAAGCAAAAGCTGTGCATGCAAGCAAAACAGAACATGGAAATGATTCACTACTTCCCATCAGCAGGCATGGTTCAGTCATCTCCATAAAAGCAGGGCTCCATCACACGTAATGGTCACTTGGGAAGACAAAACACCGTAACTCCAAATATCTTCCCCTTCCTTCTCCTTCTGACAGCTTTATACGCTGAGCATGACAACATATGGTATGGAATATCCCTTTGGTCAGTTGAGGTCAGCTGTCCCAGCTGACCTGACAGCTTCTTGGGTGTCTCCGCCTTCTTGTTGGCAGGTCAGTATGAGAAGCTGAAAAGTCCTTGACTGATTAGCAACAACTAAATCAATATGTGTTATCAATCAACATTATTCTCATATTTAATCCAAAACAAAGCAGCTGAAATTTAACTGAAGAAAATTAACTGAAAGAAAGTTAAGTCTATCCCAGCTGAAACCAGGACAAAGTCTACTTTAGTTTTGCAAAATTCCAAAATGCACTTAATCTCATGTTTATATTTTACCATATTTAAATGAGTGGAGCCTAAGCAAGTTCAATGCTTATTTCTAGGTTCACTGGGGGAAAAAAATCATGGGTTCTTTGTTGTAGTACAACAGTGGCTGTAGAAATGTCTAGAATGCATTTCATAGTTCTTAATGAGAATAACCAAACTGTGCATAGTTATGCAGATGCTGAAATAAAGTCATTCCTGTTTGGGTTTTTTCTGGGGGGAGGAACGTTTGAGAAATGTTTCTTTATGGATACACTTCCACTAATCAGGCATTTCCTTTCCTTGCCTCCAACTCTTATATAGGAAAGAACTTCCTGAGTTCCAATAAAGTAAATGAAAATAACCCAATTTACACTAAAGGTGTGTTTCATAATACTCTTGAAAAATAAACCATTTCCCTATGGCAAAATTCTTCATAATTCTGATATAAAGATTCACTAGAGCCTTGTTTTTTATCATAGAAAAAGGAAGAGGAGGAAGGCACCAAATAAAAAAGTAGAACTAACTGTGCTTCTTGCAACGTAGGATTTTTTCCAGATTGACTGATGATTCAGGATCCCATGTTATCATCCTCCTCAGTCAGAATGGAATAGGAGATGGAGGAAAAAGGGGTTGCTGCAGGTGTGCAGGAAATACTTAGAGAAGATTGTATATAAAATTCCCTTAAACTAGTCAAAAATCATTTACTGTAGTCCAGCTGTTCATTTACTTATTTTTCTTTTAAATTTGGCATGAAAATGAGTATATTATTTTTGCAGAGGGTTTTTCTTTTTTCTCTTTTGTTGTTGTTGAGATGAGAATTATCAGATGCAGCTGGGGGATTGCTGTACTAGGGAAGCTGAGAACAGCAAACTTGGGAAAGAAGGAAACAGGATATGGGATGCCAAGAAAAATACATTTCTGTGGCACTAATATGTAGATTCTCAATATATTTTGTTCACTTCAGGAGAGAAAGAAAAGCAAATCAAAATGCTAAGCTCTTAAATTCTGTATCAGAAAACTATATTTTATTTACCTCAAATGGCTTCTGAGAATTTCATCTGAGTAAGAAGTTAGGTACCTTCAACCATGAACTGTTGGATAGTGGTGCTGTATATGGCTGTGTAACTGTCTCTTCCATTCCAGTGATGGCTTATTTTCAATAAAATGAAAAATGTTCCTCATAGTCAGGTCTCTTTACTGTGTAATTGTTAAGGCCATGATTCAGGAAAGCATTCCTTTCCAGGAAAACATGCACATACTTATCCTCAAGCATTTGTAGACAGCAAGACACAGACGTAAAGATAGAATGGTTATATATCACTTCTTGCAACAATTTTCTCTTTGGACAAAGTTAACCATTTAAAATTGTTGAAACTAAGCGGGGAAAGATTTTATTTTGATACTGAAAAAAAATCAGCATTCAAATTAATTGGTCTTCATCTTACTCCTCTTCATATATCTACAAAGCAGAACCTAAAATCTGAGATAAAATTCTTATCTCTCCATAATAACTGAAGGAAGATGGATTGAGGTGATTTGTCTGGTTTAGATATCTAGCTTAAGATAAGATGAGCCTTGCTAGGCTAAAAGTAAAGATCAGGTGTGACACGTGTCCAAAATGATGAATAAGAAAAAGAAGACATCCTACGTCATGGCATATGAAATCAAGATAATAACTGTGGAAATTACAAATAGAAAAGATTTTTGACAAGTGTGTTGTGAACCTCCTTCACACTTCCCAATGCTGGCAAAGTGCAAGGCAGGGGCTAAATTGCTTGTGTTACAGAGCAACAGTTTGGTTCTGGCTCCTTCTGGATTGTGGCAGCTGGCGGGATTTGGTACATTTCTCCCCATTTGGTGTCAGTCTCCAGATCTTTGTCTATTCCTGATCTTCTTGCTTTTGTCCTCTATGCATCTCAATACCTTAATTGCTAGGCATGACAGAACCATTCTCCTACTACTTGCAGGAGTAGTAATCAACATGACATTTTGCATATAAGTTTTATACTTTTATTAATTATAAGCTTTAATATCTCTTATCTAGATATCTAGACAATTAACTCCAGCTATGGTCAACTGCTGCTCCTTGGCCACTTTCTGCATCATGGGAAATGTAAACCTAACTGAGCAGCAGACTGAGGGAGCACATTAAACACACCAAACCATGAGTTTTCTGTCTCCATAGGTGTTCAGAAGCCAAGCTGTGCCTTGGATTGAGGTATATATCCTGGATGGATTCATTTGACCAAATTATAGAATTGTTGAATCATAGAATGGTTAGAGTTGAAAGGGACCTTAAAGATCATTGAGTTCCAACCACCCCTGCCATGGGCAGAGACACCTCCCACTAGACCACATTGCTCAAAGCCCCATCCAGCCTGGTCTTGAACACTTCCAGGGATGGGGCATCCACAGCTTCTCTGGGCGCAGTGCAGATGCAGATGTCAGATGCCAACACCAAAGCTAGCAGCTCTTCTAAAGGTTTCCCCTCTAACGTCAATGTAGAGAGCAGCATGCTTCCAGCATACAATTCATTTGATCTTAAATTAGTCATGTAAACTAGGCCAGATAAATTCTGCCTGTAAAGCAGCTGTTTCTTCCCATGAGCTAGGTGAATTAGCTCAGTTGGTGTCTACACTGAGCTAGGTGAGATAAGTCACCTGAAAAATCAGCCAGAATTATATCTGAGCTCTCTGCTGGTGGACAGGCCTGGAAGGTGTTTAGCTCCAGCCTTGCTGGCTGGAGAAGCTGGATTTGCAGTTATATGAGCTCTATTAACTTCTCCACTTAGGTATGCACTGGAGAACAACATAAGTCTGTGCCTGCAGGCGAGAAGTACAGAAGGCAGGTGGGACTGGGCTTCAGAGACCAGCAGTATTACTATGTCCATCTTGTTACTAATGCTTCCTGCCTCTGTTTTGTTTCCTTCTCCCTCTCATCTGCTTTTTTGCCTTGCTCTAACTTAACTTTCTTCATGTTCTAATAAATGTTACGAAGATGCTCCTAAGTTCCAGAGAAAGAAAAATTCTCTTGTCTGGTATCAGTGCACTTTGAAGTGTCTGAGATATTGGACTTGGCTGGAGTGTTCAATCATTTGGGGAGAAACCCTTCACATAGAGGAGGTTTGTTTCTGTGCTTGTTTTGTAGGCCTGTTTCTTCTGCTTAAGAAGGTCTTAAATTAGTAGTAAATATAAGATTTGTTCCAAGGAGTTTAAGGACAGCTGATACATAGCAAACTCTAAAAAAGAAAAACAAATGTAATCATGATGTCATGTAGGAGCTACAAACTTTATCACTGCTTTGGTTCAAGGTCTTACGGGAACCACGAATCCTCTGCTTTTTCAAAATCATGTCACCATAGCTGAACTTAAAGCAACTCCAGCAACACTAAAATAAAAAATAATGTTTTGAAGGGCTAGATTACAACCAGCTAGCTGGCAGTATCTAAATAACACTTTAAATGTCACTTCTTACATCAATTATATGAGATTATTAAAGTAGGTGAGGAGACTGTGTGGTCTCTTTCTATTATTATCATCATAGAGATTTTAAAACTGCCATGTTACAACAGTCTGCTAACAGGGGTGAATCCTCTCACTTTTTTATGCTGCGTCCCTTAGGGATGACCTTGTTTTTCTCTTCTTGTGACTGGTTGTTGTCATTGGTATAATCCAAGATGAAAGAAGCAGATGGAAAACAGTTCATTACTTCCTCCCTCTTGAACTGCTGCGGTTTCCAAAAGAGTTTTTTTTTTTTGTAGGTGACACCAGGGCCCTGTTTGCCCAGTTTTCACTGTTACATGTCCACATTACGTTTCTGAATCAATGTTCCTCTTATTTTGTTGAAATAAAAGGAGTTCTGCAGGTAAACCTTGTGTGAAATATCAAAAGCATGAATGACATCAGCTGCACAGCTGTCTCTGTTTTGGACCACAGAGAGAAACTTTGTCTTTTCTCTTATGGATGCATAAAAGAATTAAATTTTTACAATAAATATAATTCAAAAAAATGTCAGGAAAACAATAAACTACTATGATGAGGCCAAAACTGTTGCTGTGGTTTTAAAATGGTTTCACAAAGAACAAATTTATTGTTTATGTTCCACAAATGAAAAATATGGTCAGGTCTGAGTGTGCATTTTTATACAGGATTGTTTATGTGTGTGTAAAAGGACAGCAGGATTCCCTTCAGCTATTATCTGTCAAATGATGCTACAAATAATAAATATTTATGATTTGTTGCATTTATAACAGGTCATGACTGATACAGTTAGAATAGGCATCAAGAAATGTAGTAGTGCTGGGTGGTAAACTAATGCAGGCAGAGATAATTTCAAAGATTTTTTTACCTATCTTAAGGCAGAAATAGTACACATTATTGCCCTCCTTCTGCCAATGAATAGATCTATACAACTTTAGCAGAGTATCTGCATTAGACCTTGTTCTTATGTCTCTCCCACAAACCCCCTCTTCTTCTCTGGTGTCTGGACAGCCCTGTTATCAGGAGAAGACCTGAGACATAGTGTAGGAAGAGGGCTGGTGCTTTCTGAGCTACTTCTTCATAATCTTAATGCCACATGCTGGGAGAAAAAACATCTGACTGCGCAGCCCACTGCTGGAGGTCCCACTGCACTGAGAACTGAGCTCTGCAAGACTATTCCATAGTGTCCTTTGGACACACAGGCCAAATCCCTGACCATCAAGGCCTAAAATGAGAAGAAGGAAGGGATAGTAATTATTGATGAAGGCAAACATGGCTTCCAAAGCCCAATCAACCAAGGCTGCATAACAAACTCTCCTGTCCATGTGGGACTTACCTTCCGCTCCGTTTGTCCTCTGCTGGTCAAGGTCCAGCAGGGGGAGAGTGAACTATCTGGAAACACCTCTGAAATCTGTGCCAGCACTGAGAGTGCTGGAGCAAAAGCAAAAATATAAAGAAGCTGTGTTAATTTCAAGGTCCATTAGGCAGAGAGGACCTGCTCCTATTCCCAATGAAGTTAAACTCTCATTGATTATAAAACTCTCATTGGTTGCAGAGCTGCAGGATCAGTCCATGGAGAAAGAATAATCAATGCTCTGTATGAAAAAGAACATTATTGAGCCAGATATTTTTTACAATAGTTAAAGGGACTATTTTCCAAGTTCCCAGTGTGGCAGATACAAAACTTCAATAAGGCAATTTACCTGAGTATAGTTGCCATGTAATTACAAGTTTACCAGGTTAAGGGCCTGAAGCTATCCAATATTTTAACGTGGATGTCTGTATAATAACAGGGAATCCTTCATCAAGTGTCTAGTCTAATGCATCTGCTTTAATAATGGCCTAAAGCAAGTATAAAAAATTAGAATTACATTGAGAAAATCTGACCAAACAAAACCTTGACAATGTTTCAGCCAGGAGCTCCTGATTCACTTCCTCACACATGTTGTACATTTATTGCAGAGATCGTGTGCAACATAAAGGCAGTAAAGTATCTATCTATCAATACTTTTCTACTTATTTGACATTTAGAGACTCTCCTGTTCCATTATCTTTGCTTTACTTTGTGACATTTTTATCAACTTCAACATTAACATGGCAGATTTTACAACTAATATTCTTAAAAGGTACAAAGATGTCAGCAACATCAATTATAAAAAAATTACAGCTCCTACTTTATCTCAGAGGTAATTAAATGAGCTGTAATTATTAGCCTAGATTCATTAGATTCATGTTCTCATGACCTCTTCAGATTGGATTATTGTAATTCTTGGTATGTCTGTCTGCCAAGGTCAGCCTTGAATTGTCAGCCGTGAATGCAGTCAAAAAGGCAGAGGTAAGAGGACTTAAAAAACAAATTATTTAGGCCCTTTATAATTCACTGCAGATGAATTCTCTATTATCTGTTCATAATGATATTGCCATAATTCCTCAGTGTTTTGTGAGTAAGGACCCTTAAACTTCCAGGTTGTTGTCACTTCTGGAGTTGTCATTTCACCAGTGCTATAGGTGTGTTCAGAGCGCAGCAGCTTGGAGTGACAAATCTGATTTGTACAACGGCATGTGAGATATGCTTATGCATGATACGCAAGACATGCTTGTATCTTGGCTGCATTCATTTTGCTTAAACCATGACCCTATTACTTGGAGACCAGAGCTAGAGCTGGTTTGAATTTAGTAACACAAGTAAGTCCGGGGGTTAAGTGTATGGAAAGTGGGAACGTTCCATGCAGACAGTAGGGAAAGGTTACCCAAGAAGCAAACCCATGTGATAATCAGACAATAGATACAGGATTAGCAGTATATTAGATTATATTTAAGTGAATGAAATGTAGCTTCTTAGACATCATCTAATGTGGTTTTATTTAAATTTCTGTAACCCTTCAAGTTTCCTGATTACAGGACTATTGTCTCCCTGCCATTAGGGGCACAGTTTTGCAAAACTCCTCAAGCTGAAAATGACTTGGCCTCCAAAAATCACATGTAAGACTTCTCTGTTGGTGGTTTTTTGGCTGAAGATAAATCATGGTCTGTTATTAGAATTGTCCAGACAGTGCTTATGGTCAGATAGCTATTGCCTGTGATACAAAGTGTGATGTCACAGAGAACTCTATGGGATCACACTCATTCTAGTCAGGTACCTGTGCTTTAGATCTTAGCAATTAAAGAACAATGTTAGTAGAATACAGAAATTACATTAGCTTTGATGTGTAGTTTCAAGATATTCCCCCTGGACAACAGCAAAGCCGTTTAATCTTAGAAATGGTCTCATCAGATGTCAATTAAAAATCCCAAAAACTCAGAACAAATTAATCTTTTATTTTTATCAACATATTTTTGTATTCTAGATGTACTTTGGAATCCTCTCAGAGATGGGAGGCAGATCTGTCTTTCACTGAGACAAAAAGAGCCACTGTCATGAATGGCATTAGGAGCAAGAGCAGGCTAAAGGAGATGAAATTAAAACATTGCATGTCCCAATGCATGGGACTCAGGATGCATAGGGCTCAGAAAAATGCAAGCTTTACCTCTGTCTCACTAAGAATTGAAGAGCTAGAAATCGAATCCCTTTGAATCTCCAGAGAAAGTAAAAATATTCCCTCTGATGCTATTGCGTGTGAAAGGCTTCTAAAATAAAATAAAATAATAAAAAAAAAACCTCACAAAACCCAAATCCCGGTCATACAAGTTAGGAAATATGGAGAGTCACGGTGGAGCAGCCTACAACAATGTCTTTGGACCAGACACGGTCACCTTAACTCACATGGAATAGCATCTTACTCAGAAATGAATCTCATTAAAATCAATGAGAGTGCTCCCACAGTATCACTCCATTTGTGTGCAAGCTGAAGCTGGCCATCTCTACTGGGAGAAAACAGAAAGCTACCTATAGGAACTTGGAAGGATACCCAGTGAAATCACACATGTTTTCTCAGCCCTTGCAAGGCCACATTTGAACATGCCCATTTTTTTGGGCAACTGCTGTGCCTACAAAATGAATAAAAAGCATAAGCCTATGCGCTTTTGTCTGTTGCCTACTATTCTTAACTCGGGTCCAAATGCACAAATGTATGTGTAGATGGTGCTCCCCAAAACAGAGGACTGTTGTTTGAAATTTTGGCCCTTTCTGTATATGTGGTCTGACTTGCTGTCATTAGCAGAAAAATGTCCATTAAAAAATGTTCTGTTTGGGGACCTTATGCTGAGGTAAACCAGACACCATTTAGTTAACTTGTATTGATAAAAAAAGTCAGATTATATTAATTCCTGTAATAATTACCAGTAATTAAGTGTATATTCTTAAATAGCATCCTAATAGACAGCCAGTGTCTCATTAATCTTGAATGTACCAACCTGAGAAACCTAGGGAGGTCACGTGGTAACTAAAATTTGAGGAATGCCACATACAGCCCACTGAAATTATTCAAAACTATAATTTAGATGTAAATAGAGTACGTACCTTTCACAGCAAGGTAGGCATCTAAGCATGGGAAAGAGGTATTTATTAATGAGTAACATAATGAGAAGCAATCATAATTAACTACGTTCTGCATTTCCTCCCCAAGATAATAAGGCCAAAGTAATTTAAAGGCCAAATCCTCCTTGCTTTTCTAAGCCAGTTTTCTTATTTTCAGTAAGATGACTTTCTTCTCAGGAAATTGGTCCTCATACACAACTATATACAATACACCCCTACTCATTTAACTTTAAGGGTACAACAGTAAAATAATATCCAGAAATGAATTTTCCTGGTGTAATGTTAATTTTAAATTTTTGTACATTTTCCACTGAACAACCTACATAGTACTGTATTACTCAGTATAATAGGCAGCAATCCTGAAAGCTGTCTCTGTAAAATTCATGCCTGTGCAGATAGAAGGTCTCCGTTCCACCAAGCAAATCCCATTTCCAAGAGTTAAAGGAACCCTATTTTTCTGTCCCAGCCATCAGGAGTCCTGAAAAGTGAGTTTGCACATTATGGCCAGTTTGCAGGAAGTTGTCCAAGGAGTTTCCCACCAAAGTCATTGGACTTTGGTTCAAGGTAAAGATGAGAAAAATCTTCAGATATTAAGGACAGAAAGGACCACAAGGGTCAGACATCCTGTCTCGTAACGCAAGACATAATTTCAGCAAGTGATAAATACATCAAGACTGCAATTTCTGATCAAGGCTCTGCACCTCTGAGAAAGCCAATTTCATTATAAAGAATCTGAATGATAGAGAACATATAATATACCCAATACAGGCATTAGTTAATTGACTTATAGTAAAAAATCAGTACTTTATTTCTAGCCTGATTTTTTCCACAATTTGCCAATCTCATAATGTTTCCTAATGTAGAATTTTTCAAAGGGATACCCAGTACCATAATCGTGCCACTAGCATGCTGCTTTCTTACCCAGTGATGGATCTGGCATTGTGAATATAAGGAATAGTTTGAAAAAAAGTAAAATGTTGTTTCACTTCCCCAAAAATATTTTACTGGTGTACCTTGTGTAATGCAATCGGTTCAGTCGTTGAAGAAGATGACTCTTCAAGGGCACAGGGTAAAGAGTTCTGTGAATAAACTGCGAATGAAAAATTGATGCAGAAGACAAGTAATACATAGAAACTCTGCCCTGCATTAATGAGAATGCTGCTAGGTAGCCATAAAGTCACTCTTGTCCAGAAGCAGGAGTAAGACCAAATCAGGCTTTACTTTACTCAGCTTCACATTTGAGAAGGCTGAGAGGCAAATGCAGCTTAATTTTGCCTCAGATGTTGCCTTTTCGCATGCTTGTTTGATCAGGCTTACTTTGGGCCATAAGCATACAGAGTGATTGATTCTTATAACTACTTTGTGTGAACTACTGTCAGAGTCTGACTCAAATTCCATTGAATATGAGGAGGTTTTCCACTGGGAAACAACTGGGGTTGTGAGGACTTATTCCTTGATGGTATTTGGATGCCTAGCAGAGTATAGGCTAAGTGGAAGGTAAATTCTATGTGAACTTTGATTCACATAAAGGGTATAGGTTCAGCTCTGCTGACTTTCAGTGTCATGGCTGTAGGTGCTTGCCCCTCACCCTGGAGCAAACATTTACATCCGATGCAGGAATCGCACTGTAATCTTCCTTGAGTTTGTTGGCTATTTTTATCCATTTGTTGTGATCAGAATCTGTATGCCCATCTGAGCTGTAGATACGCTGGAGACACCTGAAGTCAGATGGGTTGAATCCTGCCCGATGTACCTGGCTGCTTTTGAAAATCTAGCTAGACACTGGCAGACCGACCAAGGTGCCCTTGTCAAATTTATTGCAATGGAAGGTTGGGGCTTAAATGCCTGTTAGGTTATGGGCTCAAATGATTAAATATCTGTATAAAACTGCCCCACGGTGCAAGTTAGTCACCTGCAAAGGGTGACTTAGGCTGCCAAAGGCATGAATCTTTTATGAGTTGCTTCTCTCTGTGCATTTACGGTATAGAACGGTAACAGTGACTGCCTGAAGCTGGGGTCATGAATCCTAGCTATAGCACTTGATCTTTTGTGTTCATGTGTGTGTCCTCACAGCAGTGCCTACTTTGTACTTTAAATGGAGCATTTGCATGGCCAAACTTTGTGCAATAAAGGTACTAAGGAGGCAATATATGCTCTTTTACACAATTGTAAATGAAAAAAAAAGATATTAACCAATGAAATGTGCTAAATTAAACTTAAATGCTTCTTGGTTCCTAATATTTAATACATATAACTAATTATCACTAATTCTTTCTTCATTAATGTATAAACTTAAATACTGTAATGGTATTATTTGTAATAATTATTATGTCAGGCGTTTTGAACATATTCCTCAGAGAAGAGGTTTTTAAATAAAACTGAGTAATAGCAAACATATAATACAAATAATAAAAGTTCCGTTTATTAACAACTTGGATTTGCCTAGCTCTAAAAGGAAACTGTCCCTGCCACAGCAATACTGTACTCCATAAAGGGATTGCTCAAAATTAAAACCTTTAATTCTGCTCTGGAGTCTTCCTGTAGCAAAGAGGTTTCACAGTCCCCTGACTTCCATGGTGCTGGTAAAAATACGTCTGTAGTCTAAATATGCCAGGAGAGTGTTCTGGTAGAGATTATTGGGGTAGCTGGAGTGCTACTGTGATTTACTTAATTCAAAGTGGTGCTTGAAAGAGACTTTTAATCTGCAGTGGACAGAAGCTGCAATGCTGATATTGAAAATGACATTTAGCAACAATTTCTGATGGCTTTTTCTGAAAGTGGCTTGGGAAAAGCATCTCACTGATACCAGTGGTGGAGTTAAGCTTCTGAATTTTGCATATGAAGATGGTGGAGGGAGAGCTATATTTAGATGAAAGGGATTCACTTCTTTCTAATACCATGCAACCAGGAAATCTGAGGTTGTCTGTTTCAGCCCTGACTCAAAGTGGTTGATGTTAATATTTTCGTTAGTTTAACTGATGTCTCTGGAGGCCAGTAAAAAGGCCTTTAAAAGATCAAAGGTCCAGAATTAAATGGTATTTACGTGTGTAACAGCCATTCATTTCATGGAGCAATTTAGCTGATTTTAATTGAAAATTAGGATGCTAAATACTTTAAAGGATCTGAGCCTAAGTGATAATTTTTAAAAAAATTATTAAAAAATTCTGTTTTAAGACTGCAAGCATCCTTTCTTCTTAAACATTTGGTTGAATAGTCTTATTACACCTGCATTAATACAAACATCTCACACTCCCATCGTGCCATTTCACCAACTGTGTGTTAAAAGCCAAGGTGGAAGCTCCTAGAAGTCAAAGAAGAGAAACTTTCTCCTGGCTTAAAACCAAGCAATGGGGCTGTATTGCTGTCTTCAGATCCAACCCCTGGGTCCATCTCCTGCACCCTGATCCTGCTTGTCCTGAAATCTAACTCATTACACCTTGTAAAATTCAGCAAAATTCATCCCCTGGTTACAAATGTCTGCCCAGAAATTCAAATATGCCATTAACATAAGTTTGATTGTCAATTGTGATAGAACAGGAGGGAAGGATTCAAATAGAAGTAGTAGTTGAAAATTAATCTGTAGCTTTAGTGTAAACAGATTTTAGAGAATTCATACAGACTAAAGCAAACCTGAATTACTCTTGTTAGTAATCCTCTTTGGAGATAGGCATGAGATAGTAGGTATTGAATACATTTTATTGAGATATATAGAGAACTTTTAAATTTAAAAAAGGGAAAAAATGGAAAAAAAAGAAAAAAACAAGGAAAAAAAACCAAGAGAAGTGGAAATAAATCAGAGCTTGAAGCTTTATAAGAAAAGTCTGGTGAGGAGAAAATATTACTGCAAGGTGTATTTCTGAGAAGAATGCTGATTACAAATGGAAGCAATCCAGGAAAAAAAAAGAGGTTAAAAAATTATTGCAAACAAGTATTTTCAAAAGATTGTCATGGCTTGAAAGCTTGTACTTTGGAGGTTGAAGACATTAATGGGATCCACAGAATATCTTGCTGAATAACCTGAAGCTGAAAAGGTGAAAATCATGCACTATCCACATTTCCCACAGGGGGCATGCAGAATTTCTAGGGTAAAAAGTTACAGAAGACAGGAAAGAGGGCTCAAAGTCACTGTGACACAGAGAGTATGTGTATTTGGTTTGCTTTTCAATGAGGTTTGCAGATAGAAAGGAAAGATTTCTACATGCACAGAAAGGAGGAAGGAAAGGGGACAGGAATAAATTTGAGTGAGTTAGATTTTCAAGAACGAAAGCAATTTCTGTCCAGGCACAAAGAGACAGGAATGAAGATTGATAATGCAGCAATAGAAGCAGGAGCACAGTGCAGAAAGATAGTTATGGATGGTTAAATGTTTCTAACTAGTTACAGATGTCTGTTGCCAGGAGAGCCTATTTTAGGGCCTTAAGCACGTGCTTGATTTTAACGAGATTTATGCTCAGGCTAAATGTTAGGCATGGTGCAAAGACTTTGCTGAACCAGGGTCAAAGAGAGAGAACTGTCATTTTATTTAAGTATGGTGATTTTGTCATATTCTTTTGAACTTATGAGAACAAATTCCAAATTTTTGTCAGAGGTAACAATTAGATTAGGAGGAAGATAAAAACCAGATTGACTACAGCCTTCCTGGTCTGGGTCTGTACATGTGGACATGAGATCAGAATCAGGGTTTGGTTATTAAAGTTTAGAAATGAAGAAGCAACAAAAGCAAACACTGTCACAAATTGGATGAAAACTGTGAAGAAATGGGGTTGAAATGGTGGGAAAAATAGGACAGAAGCTGTGTAAGGAGACTTTTAATACAGAGGAGCATTAAAGATGGACATATTATAAATAGCCCAGACACAAAGTTAGCTGGAAGTGAAGTCTGGGAAAAAGTCGGAGAAGAGATACAAAATAAGTCTCACAAGCAGTGGAGGGAAGAAAATGTAAGCTGGTGGTGGACAACAGGGTTGACACACTGCACAGTGTTAGCAACGGTTTTGGTACCTCCAGGGACATGTTTGCCTTATGTTGTCATGCTGCCATGAAACCATGTGCTGCTGCTCGCCAAACAGTATTTCAGCTAAGTACCACCCTTGTTCTTGAGCCTCTGCTCCTCATGCTTCCTGCTCTTTTTCTTCCTTCCTCCTTCCTCCCTCTCACTCCCCTAGTACTGTCCTACTTGCATGCTTGCAAGAGCATTAACTCTCACCCACGTTTTTCCATACCACATTCCACTGCAGATAACTTGGCGTGAAAATGAAAACTAGAAGGCAAATAGGAATTCAAAGACCAAGACATTTCAGCTATACTCTGTCCTACATATATAGGGAGCGTGCTGTTGAAATGAAGCAACACTATCTAACCAACAAGAAACATCTCCGCCTAACCTTTCCATATCCCCCTTCTTTCATTAGGCTGTAGGGTTCTTCTGGTGGTAGGGAGTGTATTTTTGGTATGTTTATACTGCAGCTAGGGCTGGAGGGTTTTCGTATCATTATGGTGACTTTGAGTGCTGCTGGAACATAGGTAGTATTTATAATACTGATAAACGAAAACGTATGTCAACTTCTGTTTTATCTGTCTAAATAAAAGAATAAAGAAAAGAAGCAAAGATTTATGTCAAGTTTTATTTTGTTTATCTAAATAAAATAATAAATCAGAGGAAACTTCCTACCTTCTAAAATGCCAGATACATGAATAAACACAATATATAAAGTCTCTTCATTGTTCCTAGGCGAAGCAGTAAGGCTGGCAGCTGTCATACATTTTGAAATCCCAAGCAATTAAGAGAAAATAAAAGAATAGTTAGGAATAATCTAAAATTGGTGCTGCCTAAAGAATAAACAAACAAGTTTGACCTGGTTTACTGTGCACATAAACAGACACAATGTTCCCAAATTTAGTTAAGATACAGGTATTTCTACCGGCTTCACTGCTCCTATATTAATCTTACCAAAAGCAGAGACAGTTTATTGCAAAACAACACTTCAACTGTAAACCAAAGTGAAATACATATGTAAAATGTTATATGTTTACCAGCAACTGTGCAGCAAATACAGCATAGCCCTTATGAAAAATAAACACAAAATGTAATTACACAGACTGTTTGTCAAAATACATGTTCGAGTCCTATAAGCATCTGAGTTCTTACTGATACTAACACTGCTTACCCTGCAGAGGTGCCCAGCACTTTCAGAAAAGTCTTACAGGTCTTATATGAATGTACTGAGCTAGACCTCACAGTGCTCTGATTATCAGTTGCACAAGTGGTAACATTTTGAAGTTAATGAAACTGGTTCCAACGTTTGTCTGAGAGGTAGAGGACAGAGCTTGCAGCCAACCACCCAGGTGCCCTATGGAAGGAGTGTTTTGGTGACCTGCCTGTGGCCAGGAGTCCTTGCACACAGAGCTATCAAGGTCAGTGAAGGTTCATCTCTTCAGCAGATCTGCTGGGGCAACTGTAAAAAGGGCTTGGCTGGGAAGACTTTGATTACAAGGCGAAATAGATGATTCCACTCTGGTTCACTCTGCAGGGCTTCCAACTCTTTTAATTTATTTCTGTAGACTATATTCTGAGTGTAGGCACAATAGGCAGGTAATTTAGGTAATCAGAGTCATCTCGCTAGGACCAGGCAAGGGCATTTCAAGTATTGATTGTAGCATCTATGTAAGACAATTAAAGCCAGAAGGCAGAATCCGTCCATAAATCTTGGGTGAACTGGAACCATTCTTCTGCCCTTGCTTGAGGATATACACAGTTTCTTAATGTACCACAAGTATCTTACCATGGCATTTTGCTGTCAACAGATAATTAGCTGCTAGTGCTGTCCATGTAACAGTTTTTCTTTAAAGAAAGTATTCTGCTACTGAAATCAAGATAACAAAAGCCCCCATCTAATAATACCCACCTCTCTGTGGTCAGTGGTAAGGCCACTGTATTGTAATGAAATATGCATTTCATTACACTTGATGAGATATATGCATTAATTTCTAAGGTAGCAGCGGACAGTTTGTGATGGCATCTATTCATTTCCTTGCTTTTAAGTGTTTGTGCTTTGTTAGCAGAGAGATAGCTAACTAAATTGGTTTTTGAAATCAGGCTTTAATATATTGCAAATGCATTCTTTAATACATTTCCACTCGACACTGGAAAGCTGGGAAGACAAAAGCGCTGTCTAGATTGCTGTCTGAGGCACAGCACCTGCTCAGTGCAAACCCAGACAGAAAGCCACGGGGTTCAAGGAGATCACATGGGGGAATAAAAAGTCATCCATATTTTCTTCAGAGACTTAAGCATATAGCCCATACTAGTCATGTGGGCTCACTTTGTTGGAAGTACAGAGCAGATTAGGCACTCCAGGGAGTCATGCATCCTACTTATCTCTGACAACGAGCCAGGCAGCTAGTTTATACTAGAGTGAGTGAGGGCCAGACGGGCCAAACTGTACACACTTGCTGCCCCTGGCAGGAGCAAGGAATGTTCCCTACAGCCACTTAACTGACTGCACCCCGTATAAAAAAAGTGTTGCTCTGTTAATAAGCTAAAAGATCTCTTTAGAGAGTAAGTCTGCATTCACTTTGCTTACTGCTAGCTCATAGCCTTCTTGCTCATTTCATGTGTGCTTATGTACACTAAGTAGTCTGTACTTATGGCTATCGTTTGGCCTTTTTAGTATGATTTATATTTTCTTTGTGTATTCTGTCCCTGGTAAAGATCACAACTACTGCATAAATTCACTGGTCTGGATCCAAAAAAGATGGATTTCTGGGAGAGGAAAGAGTAGAAGAGTGAGATAAGAAGGCCTTTTTGCTTTCATGACCATCATGCCATCTGTTGCACACGCAGGGTAAATTGGCAGGACTGTTGGTGCTCATATGAAGCTCTCTGTGTTAACATCAAAGCTGCACTAAATACTGATTTAGGGTGCTCGGTTTCTCATAGGACATTTAACCTCCCACTGAAATATGTATGGAGAGTTCACACCTAACTGTTCTTGGGGATGTCGCCATCCAAGACAGATGGTGAAAAAATACTGTTTGCCTCTCTTGAATCTATGAGGAATTAAGGAAAAGTGGAAGGAAGAAATGTGCTTCAAGGTCATGCAAGAGCTCTTTGAAGGCAAACAGAAATTAAATCTGATCTCCAACCCAGGGCCCAGAGCAGAGTCTGAAAGGAGATGGGTACATATGATATACCCTCTGCACTTGAATCTGTTGTCCACATGTGTATGTGTAGTACTGTATAAGGTATAGTAGCATCCTGCTCAACTCTTAGCTGGGGCTACAGAGGGAATCGGTCTCCTCTTGTAAGCCCTGTGTTATATTGGTCATTTCTACATGGAGACTTGATGTCCTCAGCTGTCTTAGGTGACACTATAGATTTATGGGCAATCAACCGAATCAAGTTCTAAATGTTTAAAGACTAATCATAAAACAATTAAGTGGTGGAAATGAGCCACAGAATTAAATATTTGATTGGATATATGATTGGGTTACTTGAAACAAATTTGAAGAGTAGAGTAAGATGAGAAAAACACAGCAAAACAGAATTGTTCCCAACTTATGTACCTAATGCATTTTTTTCCAGAGAAATCTGGAAGAGGGATTTATATAGAGCAGACAAATAGGCTTGGATAAATAGTACTTTTTAAACGACAAAAGGGACAAATTATGATGCCTAACTTATGACATCTAATCTTTAAAAAAACCTTTTAGAATCCTTCAGAATACTCTAAGGTACATTTACTGACAGCTTGAAGATGTTTACTTTACCGTTAGTTACTTTTCTAGAAGCTATGATCTATATCTCTAATATGGATTGTCTTTCCATGATGCTGCTGCCTTTTGCTCAATTAGGAATTTCCTCTGAAATCTGTTTGCATGCAGTTACTAAACTTGAAAAAAGAAATCCAGCTCTGATTACATTTTGACAGTATAACTTTCTGAACCATCTTCCAAGAAAAAATTTCCTTCTTAACTAGGATTATAGCAAGATAGATACTTTGTTATGCAAATATGTATTTCTGTGCAGATATTATAATCCATGTTGGAGGTTTCCTTGAACTCTAAAGCCGTTTTATTGTGGATTCACAGAGATATAGTTGCAAAACAAAATAAGCTCTTAGGTAGAATTTTTGAGACTGAATAGAGAGAATTAAGTGGATAGTAAAAGTCAGCAATGTCAATGTTTCTTAGTATAATTTTGTTTTGCCTGAGGATCAATCCTTCTCAAAGGATTTTTTTTTCCTCTTGGATGAGTCAAAAAATGAGCATATGTGAATTCTGTTTGCCATTCTATATAAAAATCTCTTCCATCATGAAAAGTTTTAAGAATCTTGTTTGCAAAATACAAATTCAAAAATAATCTTGATGCTTTTGGTTTCCAGAATATCAGTTTTATGATGTGGTTGTTGCCCAGAATCTGCAGTAACTGTTTCGGTTACACAGCTGACCACATGTTCAACGATCACACTGTTCTTTATCTGACCCTAAGGTACTGGTGGCTTATTTGGGAGCCATGACTCAGTTTGGACATGTGGGTAAGAGTTCTCTTCAGTAGTTTATTTCTTTCATAGAGTATTTTAAGGATGGTAATATGTAGATTGTCTGTGTTTCCACAGGCTCTTCCCCTGGAGATCTATAGGACTCCATCTGCTCAAAACAGCTGCCAAATACTTTTGTGAGTGTGTGTATCTGTGTGCCTTTGTATAAATAAAAAATACACTAGAAAGAAAGCCTGAGACTTTTCTGTGGTTGTGATATCACCTGCATAGTTATAATGCACAGTTTTATATATTTCTGTCTCTGAAGCTGAGATATTACCCTTTCTTTCTCAGCTGAGATAGTATGCTGAATGTCAGCTATCTGTCTTTGCCTCCCTGTAAATATGCAGAGATTATTTTTACTATTATTATAGGGAGTACTTGATTGTACAGGAGGGATGGATGGGTGCTGTGATTGATATTACGATTATTAGAGGGAGACTGTGGGGAGATGCCACTGCTTTGGGTGTCTTGACAGCTCAGAGTCCTTCGGATCTCTCAGCTCTGATCTTCAGATGGCTGTGGTAAGTCAGTCTGCAGGGTGGTATTTTCCTTTCTGAAGCAGAGTATTGCAGTTATCCATGGCTATCCATCACTAACTTTAGGTTAATCTGCTGTAACATGGCCTGTACTGGTCTCTCCTGTAGGGAGGGCAGTTCAGACTCTTTTGATGATGTACAACACAGTGTTCTGCTTGATCAACTGATACAAGCGGATGACCCCTGTCCTTCAATTTCTTCAACAGCTTTCTGTTCCTTTAGAGAGAGACACCATTCACTATAGAGATTTTTGGCTTAATGCTGAAATCATTTTCATCTGATTTCTCCAAAATGAAACACGTCTTTCTGAACTAGAAAACAGGTCTCAAACCACAGACTCGAGTTAATGAGCTCGTACAATCAGCTTGTCTTGTCAAGGATAATATATATGGATAAAATAAGTCAAAGCTAATTATATTCCATTTAGCATACTCATTTACTTCTCATAATTTGTTTTCTTGTTGGCTTTCACTTTGGTTGTGAAATTATGTTCTACATGTTTCCCATACACAATGCTTTTATGCTTATTTGAAGAAGTGGAAGACAATACATAAATATAATATTTTTACTATTTTCAAAAAATTGTAATACTACTTGGCACTTAGAATTCTACATAATCAAAGTACTGTATAAATATTAACTATTGAATCCTTATACTATTCTCACTAAGGAAAACAATTAAACATTGCTACCCTAATTTTACAAATAAAAATGTGAGCTAGAGAGATTAAACTGTGTGTTTAAGGCATCAGAAATACTTGCTTTCAGTGGCAGGAGTATTTCAGCATCCAACAGCTACTTTCAAACTACTCTAACAGTTGTTTCTCCTTTCCTGAACTAATGACATTTAAGAAAACAGACTGGACATTTTCTTTATATAATATACCCTAGCTGTTTCAATAAACCTTTTTTTCAGCAAAGTCTGCAAAGATACCTTCCAGTAAGCCAAAAGCTACAATAGATGCAGGTATGTGTTTTTCTACCTTCTGTCTCACTACCTAAAGGATAAAACCAATCAGGACTTCGGTTTTCGGAGAGTATATCCGTGCTTTCTTGAAATCTGTGCTCTCATTTGTGATGAGCCAAATGAATTCCAGCAATATTGCTGTTTAGAAGTAACCCAAGCGAAAGCTGTCCTGTACAATTTCATTTTTTTCAGGACACTAAATTTGCAGAGGAATTGTCTCATTAAACACTGCCAGAAGGTCAAGCACCTGGTAAACCTGGTTTTGGCATAATACAATGTACTGGTTTGGTATCATTATACGAATATTTTAGAATCATAGAATCATTTAGGTTGGAAAAGACCTTTAAGATCATTTACTCCAACCATTAACATGGCATTGCCAAGTCCATCACTAAACCATGAGAAAAAAACAAAGGTAAACAGAGATTTCTTAATGAAGAAATACCGTAGCAGCAAAATGTTTTTATTAAAAGTAGGTATATACAATTAGGGCTCCGTAAACAGTCCTGAAGATTCTTTTCCATAATAATCTAATGTTACTTAAGGATTATAGTGGTGAAGAAATTTCAAATACTGATACGAACATTTATTTCTAAAGCTTTTGTAAGCTTTATGATTACAGCATGATAAGCCTGATGTGTTTGTGACAGCAGCTGTGGTGTGTGTGACTCAGGAAAGCTTTACGCATTTGAGTTTGGTGTTGCGTTCATTAAAGGATGACTAATTGCTGTTTATTAATGGCAAATTCAGAACTCCCAAAGTGTGAATGTGTCCTCATATTTGCCAACCTCATAGTTACTGTGCAATGATCTCAAGTACTTGTATAAACCTGCAGAATTGTCAATACTTAGTTTAATACGGCAAATATGTACCATCGTTATTTAGGATCCTCCATGATTTCATTCAATTAAATCCTCCATGACTTCACTGTAGACTTTTAATGACATAAAAGACAATAACATTGCTTCTTGTGGTAAGTCAGATATATATTCTACAGCCTGGCTTAGAACTCAAATCTAAAGACTAACCAAGGACTCCTTAAAATACTGTCAGGTTTAACCATACTTTTCCACTTGCTAATGATGAATTTTTCATTTTTATCTGTAGGCATCTTCTTTCTTGGCCACAGGTTTTCCTAGGCACATGTAATACAGATTTAATTCATTACACTGTAATGTTGCAGTTATTCTAATAAACATATTAGTAATTTAATTTGTTGATTTTTTTTTTTAGATTGAATCATGATTAGATATAATTGTTTTGCATCAATAGAAGCTGCAGAAGCATTTATACAGTGAGTTAATTTCTTAGCATATTTTATCTTTTATTTATTTAATCAATCTCAGAGGGACAAATATCCTGGGTGACCAAGACCATCATCCATTTCTTGCATTAAGGGTAAGAATCAGGTCTATACATTGCAATGAATGTTTAGTAAGCCCATTATAGAATTCATCTACATTGTTATTTTTACTTTTTTTTTTCTGGAAAATCCAAGCTGGTAGTTCAGCTAATTTGAATTTATAAAATTAGAAAAGACACTAAGATGAAGTCTTCCCTCTTGCACCTGATAAGATTATGTTTACTCACATATCAATTTACAGAATTAACAGGACATTGTTATATTAATTCTGTCTATCAACCCCAGCCAGCAACTGTGAAAAGAATTGACTGATTTTCAAAGTTATTCCTGCCCGTGAATTTTGATAGTCATTTCATTCACCTCAGATGAAGACAAGTTCCAAGATAGATCCATCATAACTTTGGGAAGTGACATATTAGTCCCACAGTAACTGATCCATGGTTTACGCAGATGAGAGGTAAAAGATTATGTGAAGACTAAATAACTGTCATCTGAAGGTGATACATTATCCTGATCTATGAGACAAACTCTGATCCTGGATTCAGTCCATTTAATGTCAGGCATGCAACTGAAATGCTTACATTTGTAGCCTGCTTGCCCTAGGCAACCTTTATTTAAAATGGAGATAGACACTTCCAAGGATTGATTCAGATCTTAGGTGATGAGATAATGGGAGCACAACATTAAAGTACTGTATCACTAACCCCTTGAGATAATCAATTATATGTATTCATTTACAATTAAAATGTTTTCTTTGAAGTTGCTATCTCTACTTATTGCCCAAGTATTCATACACCAGGGAATTTATCTGAAATATTATTTATGAAAAATCAACAATGCAGGATATCCAGGCACAATATTAAGAAAATGCAAATAAATCCCAAAGCAGGCAGCAAACAAAATCAATACTAAAATGTGAAGAAAATAAAAAGCTAGCTCAAGAAGCGTAATGCCACATGAGCTGCAACTGAACATCAGGATTCACAAGGAAGGAATACATGACCTCTATATGGGCATGAATTATTGCCTACCCAAAGCTGTGCAGTAGCTGTAAAAGGTAATACTTTGAAGCAGAGGCTACAGACAATGATGTACCGAGAGAAAAGTAAACCTACTTTCTGTGCTAGTTTTGTTGTGGGTTTTTGTCTAGTTGGTTGGGTTTTTTTGCTTTGTTTTGTTTGTTATTTTTTTTTAATTTGACTACCAGCTATTGTGTCAAGTGTTAGCTAGAACATTTCCCTTCACTCATGTTCTGTGATTTACAGTTAGCTTTTTGTCCACACACATACACATTCAGTAACATAAACAGATTACTTGCTATTGAAAACCTAGAGTGCCTGTTAAATTCATATGTGCACTAACTTTAACAGGTTTGTGGATGGGAGAGATGAGAAAAATTCAGAGAAAGATGGTTAACAATGGCTTTCAATTTAATCCAGGCTATAGTGCCATCTAAAAATGTTATCTCCCTGGAGACTTTTTCCAGAAAAAAAAAAAGTCATGCTTGTTGCATGCTTTTTAGTACCCTGATATCATTGATCTCATTCACTGTCTGGTAACGGGGGGCAAACTAATGACTAAAGTGGAATAGTAAGCTCAAAGAAGGACAAGTATTTTTGTCCTGCAGAAGGCTGACTGAGAAGGCTGACTCTCAGCTGAAAGAAAAGTTCTGCGTCTTTACAGAGGGTGGCTCAAGCTTCTGTTTCACTTAATATATTTGCTAGAGTAGAAACTTGCGACATATAGACAGACCAGATGTATACCTTTAGAATATGTTAGCCATAGAGAGACATTGCCTACCAGACTGATTGTCTAGACAGTCTTTGCAAGATGTTCTAGTAATTCCAATAATCAGGATGCCTGCCAAATACTCAGTGATGGCCCCAGTGTGTGTTAAACATGCTCACACAACCCAAATACTTAAAACTGAACATATTATCTCTCTTAAATTAATCATTTGTAGTTGTGTACAAACAGCAGTGGGAAACATAATGAATTCTTCATATTTATTGGGCAAGGTGGTTTTCCAACTTTTTTGAAATTATTTGGTTTGCATGTGGTGATGCAGAAGAAGTAGAAAGGAATAGCAGAAAAAATACTCTAGATGAAAAGCTGGCACAGAACAGTCCCTTCCATAGAAAGAGATTTAATCAGAAACAAGCACAATTGTTCTGTAATGAATGTCATGAACGACAGCAAAGATGGACTTCATTTATTATACAAGTATTCCTCCTCTGCCTCTTCTCTGACCTCCTCATTCTTTCACTGGGCCTTTGGTTCACTCCTTTCCTCTTCCAACCTAAAATTGCTTGAATGTCCACTCATGTATGGACCCTCTTCTTTTGCTCAAAAATAACTAGGTCAAAGGATGCTTATCCAGGGGCAAGCCTTAAGCAATATGATATATAAATTATAAACCAGCATAAAAGGGCCCTTTTAAGTGCAGAAGAACATGGGAGATCGGTAGAGAGGCTCCATGACACTGCATGGCTCAGTCAGAGTAACGTGTTCCTTATTCTGAGATTCCTGACATGTTTAGGCCTTAGCTTATCTAAAGCTGTATTTAGCTTGTCACAGATGTTAAATGTGTCTATGCTAAAGTAAGAATGGATGTGTAGACAGGAAGCAGTCTAAAATTAAATACTGCTATCTTGACTCACTTTGCAACCCTGAATATCAACTAATTGTCACCTACAACTTCTTTTTCTACATTTTAAAAACTAATTTGCATATATTTAAGATTAAGCAGTAAATTTAGAATACAAGTTCACTGTTTTGAAAACCCTTGGTGTTTTCAACATTTATAAAATACAGGCTAAATTTAAGATTTCTGCAAATAAACACTCGGGATCTAGAATAATTCTCGAAACTGTTTATCTGGGTTCCCAAATGAATGTATTTTGACTTCCAGAATTCTTAGAATTAAAATGTTTGCCCAAATCCCAAATACGTGGTAAGAAAGAAGTCAGGAAGAAAGGAGACATGTGTGTCAGAAGTTTGAGAGACTTTACAAAGTTGGAATGCTGCAGTTTCAAGCAAAGCAAAGAGTTTTAAAGAAATACTTTTGTTTCTGCTAAGAGTGATTCTCATTTTGATGAGAATTCATCATTATCCCTAGAATTTGGACCTTGTGTTAGTAGAGAAATATTCAGTTGAATTTCACCTGAATAAATTAAGTACTATTTGAAAATAACACATTTAACTGTAGCCATTATTCAGTTGTCTCCTTGAAAAATATTTTGTGTCAAACAAACATCAAACAAGTGGTTAAACACGAACCACTGGAATCTACTTGTGAATGGCAGAGCTCAGCTTTATTATTTGGCATCACACTGGTTTATTTTGTTGTGCAAACTGCTGGCATTTCTTGAATTAATTTGTTCTTCTTTGTGGGCACTGTCACTTCCTATCCTGAAAGTCTAGGTAGTAGTCAATAGGCATATACTCCTGTCTCATGCTTACTAGTTTATAGAAATTGTACAGATTAGGAAGTTCGGAATTCGGTAGGGCTAACAGAGAGGTGGGTGCTACTTCTTGCTTCCAATGACAGGAAAGAGTACGACACATGGTCCAAGGAAAAGCATTAAGTGTTTCAAATTAAGTGGTTATAATTGCAGAGCTTGCCATGAAAGATTGGAAGGCTCAGTTTGGCTAAGAATAAAAGAGAAACAAAATTCTGTGCTGCTGACATGTCTCTTCGCAACTTGCTAAAAAGTAGTCTACTGTTCAAAGTTAATTTACATAAAAACCAAATTCACATAATGGCAGCTTTTAATAGACCTTGTAGAAAAGACCTTCTTCTTGTTTTAGTTAATCTGCAAATCTTCACCTAAAGAGATGTGCAAGTATTCTTGGGCTAGTTTTAATGAGCCCAAGTCAGACACACGTGTATCTGCATTTGAGGACCTAGTGCTGGGAACATCCAGACATCCTAAAGCTAATATCATTGGAAAGGTGCAAGAGAGAACTTCCAGAAGTTACTTATTACATTCAAAGCAGGGGGTTAGCTGTCTCATTTACCTGTGAAGGAAATAATAGACACCTACTTCTTTTCAACACCCAAGACACGTGTCTGCTTTTAAGCGACTATATATAGCTTTTGATTTTAAGCAAAAAAAAAAAAAAACCCAAACGAACAGTTAGAACACAAACCTTGTGGCAGCACCTTGCTTTTAGCCTTTTCAAACTAAACTCGTAGACTGACTACTCACCCAGACTGAGTAGAAGGTTCTCTACCTCTGTCTCGAGCAGACATTTTCATACAGCACTAGCACAACTCTCTGATAGTTTTTGAAGAAATAATGGTACAGAAAGTACCATTCTGGGAGCAGAGCCCAGAAGAGCAGGACATTACTCTAATCATTATACTGGAGTTAGGTTGTTTATTGCTAGCTCTGTTTGGTCCCATGAACTTTACTTTCTTGGCAGTAGCATGGTTACTACGTTAGTAGAAAATGTCAGAAGTTCTCATTCCGAATTACTGTGATGCAGGGCCTTGGGCCAGCAATTTGGCTTGAAACAAGCCTAGAATGGCTATGTCTAGAACACAGGTAAACCAATTCCTTCAGATCCACTGTGATTACAAGTATATCATGAGAGAGGCAGCCTCCGTCATTACTGACAGTGGTTGTGCTCAGGATCTTCGGTAGCTCTGAGAACTCATGCAGAGCCTTGGTAGTTGTTCACCTACAGTAAAATGACAACAGAGCTCTAAATTAGGATGATAACAGAGTGCATAACCCAGAACAGATATTTCCTGCTATGCATAGTGGCTCAGAAAATTTCCGTGGAAGCTGGAAGTAAGAAGATCTCTCCGAGGAGTCAAGGTGGATCTCCGCATATGCAGACTTAGGTGCCAAAAGGGACAGTCCTGATTTTTAAGTTTTTTTTTTTATTTATGTCCCTCCAACTGTTAGAGCAGTTAAGCCCTCAACGTGCTATTTGAGTCAGTTCTCTACTTGATATGGGCTGCATCCACAAGGCAAAGTAGCTTTATTCAGACATATACAACTGTATTCCATAGCTCAAATATTCTTCTGTAGTTAGCTGGAATAGGAATACTCCTGGGTAGGTTTCAACTCGCTGTTGTTCCTGTAACACCAAGTCAGCAAGATCTTCACTCTCCACAGTTGGAGTGCTGAGTGTATTCCCACTTTTCTGCATATCGGCTGGTGCAGTCATACAAGTCAGCACATCAGAGAGAAAGAGAAAACAAATTAAGCAGAATAATTGCTCCATTTTTGTCTAGTTTTAAGTGCAGGAAGGATTATATTTGAGAACAAACCCATTCTTCACATACTTTACTAAATCAATTAGGTCTCACACTACTTTTCATAATTTCATACATTAGCAGAGTCAGTTGAAACCTCATTTGATAAGAAAATTTGGGTTCAGAAATCATCATAATTTTGGTGTATCTTGATATGTATATAGACAAAAAAATTGATTTAAACCAGCTTTCTTATTTCTTCCATTTAGGCTTCCTTCAGGCAATCTCCTGACTACAACATAAACCAAAATGAATGATGAACTGGGTCATTGGGAGGAATAAAGATGTCACGAGAGCTGTTGCACTTGCATCGGATGGAAACTGGAAGTCTTCCTATCTCACAAAAAGAAGGTCAGTCATGACCTGCCACCCAAAGCATTTCCAAATTCCAAGCCTGGCTCAAAGGAAATGCCACACAGTCAAGTGGCTATAGAAAAGCAGAGTAAATTCCGATGGCTGCTTCCACTGATCAGCTGGCAATGAAGGAAAATATCTCAAAATATTTCCTAGACAGAATACAGTGCTTTTCAGAAAAAGGCCAAGAGGGTTTAATTCAATCAGATTTACTCAAACTAATAAACAATAAAGCTAAAAAAGGGCTTGTACACAGTGGATCCATTTGCAAACAGAAGTTACACTCAGTAAAGAAATTCCCAAAGAATTAGATTTAGCAATTGTCTTTTTTTTTTTTTTTAGGTTATCTAATTATCAAGGTAGTTGGACAAATATAAAAGGAGTATTTTAAATACAGGCAACAGCTCACAAAATTACCCACATTTAAGGGATGAATGAATATCAATCAAGAGATCAAAAAGATATGAGGACAAAAATTTCTATAAAACAAATGTTAATGTCAACAGCAATTCCCGACTGAATATGTAATCACAACATTTTAAAGCAATTAGTGCTTTGTCACAGTAGTGTTAGGTTGCCACAAATAAAGTAATGTGGATTCATAGAGATATTTTGTGAATAATGCGAGCAGCTAGGAAACAGAAAAATCCATTGATTTAGATCTCATTCTGCTCTAATGTGGTTTTTATGCTGAAACCCCAGGCCCTGATGGATAGCCATTAACACGCGTTTCTTTACCTCTGCAGTGCTTGAGCTTCTTAGCGCTTTATTTGTGTGTCTTGTTTAAAGCACAAGGAGTGAAAAAAGAGCCTTTTTAACAGATGGTGCCTGACATATGTATTAAGTGTAACAGGTGTAGGAAAGCCCTGCTAGTCAGAACAAGTTTTTCTCTCCATTTAAGCATGGGCTGCATATGCATGTGTTTGTTTATCCCCTTATGGAGGACAAGAAAGCCATCAAGATGTCAATTGCCTGTTAGATTCATACAGAGACGTGCATGTTCTGAACACAGGACATTATCACAGTTGGACACAAAAGCCTGTTGTCAATGATGCGAGAAAGAGAAACAAAAGAGAATATGTTTAGTTCATCAAAAAGATGAAAGTTTCCATGAGGCTAATGTGTGTTCTGTGTGTTGCTGCTAAAGCCAAACAAACTCAGAGAGCATAACAAAGCTGTAATAAAACTGAAATCTTTGGTGAAACCAGGTCAAAGAATATGATCGTTATTGAATTTTCTTTCTCATTTAAACTCTCTATCAAAAGATCTCTGGAGTAGAGCACTATGATTGCTTTTCCATTTGCAATTTTTTTTAATTAAACACTCAGTCTGGTTGTAATTTATATTACAGAAGACTAATAATTCCTCTGCTGTGTAAGAAAACTGAACTCAGCATATCTCTATTTTCCATAAATTTTCTGCTGCCCTTTTCTAAAGGAAGAACTTTGAAGGTAGAGTGCTATAAAAATTATTAAATTGACCAAAAAGTAAGATTTAATATAGGCAGCAGAGAAAATCAGAAGTTTGCACAATGCATCACCTCTGATTTTTTTGCCTGGCTTCTAAAAGACATAAAACACTTGTGAGTTTGCTGTGTGCCTTTATGTCAACTTCCTGGCCAAATTATTTTTCAGTATATTGACTGATTCCAAATGCACTTGATAGTGAAATACAGAGTAATTTCCAACAAGTTTCTGAAAATGTGTATCTAAAGAGGGAGGAGGGAGGCTCACATTAGTGACCTGCCTGAGTAAAAGGCTTCAGTGTGAGCTAGGTGAATTAGTAGATCGCAACGACAGCCCCCATAATGCTTATGGAACTACTTGTTTTTATCAAGTGCTTTTTGCTTTTTGCACTTACTGAGTGGTGTGGTTTGTGGTTGGTTGTTTTTCTCCCCAGACTCTGTTAGAGGAGAAGAGAGATACATGGTCAATCCTGCACAACTGTATCTCATGGAAGCAGTAGTTTCCATGGAATAAATGTGAAAGTTTATTTTGATGCATGAATGTTGTGTGAATGAGAAGGAAATGCATACATATTCTACTTTTTCTTCAGCATCAAAACTTGTGCAGTGGTTTGGAAGAAACTATTACATGTGAAGGCTTAGTATAGAAAAGCTAAGCAGACGAGTAGAATTTTCTTGTAGGTAAATATATGAGTTAGAATACATGCCCTTTCTTAAAATGTTCTTATTTCTTCTGTATTTTCTTTTTTTTTTTTATTCTTAAGAAAAATCCATTTCCAGCAACTGAGCCTCACTGACATTTTCTAGTGACAAGATCAAGTCAAGACATCACCACAGAAAGAGGTTACTATCACATGGATCTAGTGCCATTATTATACAAGGCCATAAGAATTACTTAAATGATTTTAACATGCTTGTTTGTGAAAAATGAGAACCAGTTTATGGAATTACTAATCCATCACTGATGTGCCTGAGAACTGGTGCTACTTACTTACTTTTCTGTACTTTATTTGTATGTATATGGATACACACAGGATGAAGCTGGAGGGAAAAAGGAAGTGTCAGAGAACCTATCAATGTCCAGTAGGATTGAGCATGTCTCTATCATGTCTCTATTGATACCTGGCCCTCTTTGTCTCAGCGGTTACCTGAGTGTTTCATCACAACACACAAGTGAAGGAGGTGCTATGATTTTGTGTCTTAAAAAATTCATGTCCTTGTACATACTTTAAAAGGCTTTAATGAGATAAAAAATCCTGATTACGAAATATGCATTATAAATATATGATAATGGAAGTAGATGATCTTTAAGGTCCCTTCCAACTTAAACCATGATTCTACGATATTTGTTAGGATACCAGATACTTTATTTTTAGCGTATTGTTATTTCAAAGTGAAAGTTCAGAAGTTTTGGGAATCTGTCTATTTAAAATCTTCCCATGTCTCAGACAGATACTGTATCAAAAAAATGCCTAGCCCTGTAATGCCTGTATCCAATATATCACTTCTTCCTCTGAAAACTTCCTTGCAGCTACTATTAGGCAAGCATTTCTAAAGTGCCTGTTGAATGACCCAGAGTCTCCCAGTGAAGCCCAGCCCTGAGGCGGGTTGAGCCAGGTTAATGCAGCCTCCTAGCATTTACAAAGAGCATTATTTTGCTGGTGCTGCCTGCCTTTGTATAATGGTCAGGTAGGTGTGAAAGAAAGAAATAAGCCTACAGCTCAATTGCACCAAAGGACGATGGGGCATGCAACTGTCACAGCCCCAGAGTTGGCCAGGGGGTTGATGAGCCCTCCCTCTTGGAGCCGCCTGGATAGGACTGGAGCACTCACAACCAAAGAAGGCAGCAAGAGAGCTAGTCCCTGCTAAGGTTAATTCTCACCTTATGATTTTAGCACTTACCTAGGCAGAAGAATCATTGAGCTTTCATATCCAGCTCTCTGCAGTGATGTATCTCTTAAATGAAATTTCTGTTGGATAAGAAGTCCTGAGAGCAAAGTCCAGAACCTTGTTGCTGCCTTTCATTTTCCCTCCACAAGAAATACCTGTTTGAAATGCAAATTTAGCAGACTTGTTTAAAGTGACCCTTTTGGTCCATTCTAAAGATCAGCAAATTATGACCCTGCTGAAGTACTTGGCACGTCTTGCTCAATTTCAGCAGGATCACAGTTTGATTTGCTGTGGAGCTACAGCCAGAAAGATGCAGACAGCTATGGCTGCATACATGAAGTTACATTCACAAATACAGCTTTCAGTTTGTGCAGTGGTGAATACAACAGAAGGAGGGTAACCAGTCATGGTTTTGCTGTCCTTATTCTCATATTTTATCTTTTACATGCATTCAAAACCCAGAAATACCATATTTTCATTTGGATCCATTTATTAATGTAATTCTATAGTTCACTGATTTTTTTTTATCATCTCAGACACTTTATTGTGTGTCTGTTACAATTCTGGGCTGAATTTAAACCGTGCTGTTATACCGACCATTAGTTTATTTTGGATACATGATTGAATCCTTTTGTAAAAGAGTTATAATATGACAAATACATCAGACCTGTGTCTTATCAACATATGCAGGCTATTTCCTTCCCACTGCACTTTCCCAAGTTTTAACTCTGTTATAGTCTTAAATAATATAAAAGGTGCAATGATTTCTATTATCACAGACAACAGAATAGTACTGATATGACATCTTGCTGTACAATGACATACTATATTAGAGAGGTGTCATATTTTTATATTCAGATTCAGCTAATATCTGAAACTTCACATTTTTCCCTTTCTTTCCAAATTCTTTTCAAACTAGATATTCTGCAATGTAGAATGTGTCTTGTATTTAAATCTCACTATTTGTACAGTATCTTACAGCTAATTGTATGAGCTTCACAGTGTGATAATTTCAAAGACAAATGTGGAATGAGGTGAGACAATATTAAAATTTGTAAATTTTTTTGCAAGAGCAGAGGTCCAGAGCAGAGTATAGTGAGCTGGAAATACTTGCCTTCAAAAAATGCAATATATTTCATCTGCTAAATACAGTTGGCAGCAAGAATAGTCTGATTCAAGCAGATAAGGATCTTTCTTAAAACTGACAATACCAGTGCGTTCAGCTTCCAGCTAGAATTCTAGAATTTATGGGACCTTCATATATTTTTACTGGGAGATTCTGACCCTTCTCTGCTCTCACTGAAATGCATAAAACAACCAAGATTTCAATAGGTAAAAAGATTAAATACTAGCCAGGGTGATCATTTAAAAATATATGCAAAGTAAGTAGTCAGAATTGTCATTCTTTTTTCACAGAGCTCTGAGAATATTCAGTAAGAACGTCTTGCTTTGTTCCAATCACTCTTTAAATCTGTAGTACAGGACATCTGAATGGCAGTCATGAATGTTTGCCTACAGAAAGCTGCTCCTGTGACGAGCACTGGAAAGCCTTTTACATTTTGTTTTCTCATCCAGCACTGAGTATATGCGTAAATAATATTGTTAGAAAAACTTGTAGCAACTATTCAAAGTTTGGATTTGTGTATAAATGTGAATTTATACAACTCTCGTAACTTTGGGGGAAGGCAAGATGGGAAAGAAAGTTATGGGACAGGATCCAGGAATAAGTGACTACCTCTCTGATGTTTCTAAAGGAGCGGTCTGATGATGACCCTTCAGACTAGACTTCTGACCCTTCTGTTTTCCAGACTTCTGAATTCGGTGACAGGCACTGCCAGTGCACCTCTTGTGCAGGGTCTTGCAGGCCGAGGACACCGTGGTGGATGAGGGCACTCATGTCAGCGGCGTGCTCGAGGCTGTCCAGGAGGCAGTCATTGTGACAGAAGAGGAACAAACAGTAGCACGTGCCCTGCTTACAGCTGCTGTATAAACAGAGCAAGTACAGCCCCAGGACTAAATTTTTAACCCCAGGCTGTGTGAGAGATGGTTTCCTTCCTCCCACTGTACATTGTCTCCCCTCTTCTCAGTTAGTGTGAGAGAATTAGGACCCCCAAGGGCATATTGTGTGCAGGTCTGGATGTCCCTTGAAGCTGGTGTGCAGCACATGGAGCTCCAGGTTTTGCCCTCACCTCCATGGTTCTTCACAGGTGGAGTGGAAGGGTGGCCTATTGCTGCTTCCACTCAAACTGTGGGTTTCCAGGCAAAGGCCTCTACACCCCTGCCTGAACCTGGAATCTGTAAGCAGGATTCATCCCTTCTTCTTGTCGTCTGTTCTTCACTTCTGGTTTTTGTCAAGAGATCAAGGTGACTGATGTAGGACTGTCTTTTAATTCCAAGTGATGACATGGGTTGTGCTCTGCCTCCTCCTCTTTAAACCACTTCTTTTCTCCTTACACAATGGGTAAAAAAGAGGTGATCCATAGCTAGAAATCTCTTTTATAAAAAGTTATAGCATTTATTATTTATCATATTGCGGAGAATATATTTTAAAAAACAGAAGTCAATTCATACAGTGAAGTGCAGTATATACTTATGAAGTCTGCCTTAAATAATACCTCTTTGCTTGCATATTTCTCTATGAAGATTGGTCACACAGGTCTGTTATGTACTGCTCTCCAGAAGTAATTTTTATTCTTATATTAAGAAAGGTCCTAATATTACTTCATTTCAAAGACCAAAAAATACTCTTAGCTGTTTAAGTAGTTGTTGATCATAACTGGGATGAACTGTCAACTGGTTTAATCTGTATCTAACTCAGTATGTCTTTTTTTCTGTCACAATGGAAAATAAGTTATCCAATCATAGCTGTATTATTTTTTGTGTAGGGTATTTTGTTGCTTGTTTTTTTTTGTCTTCATTTTAGCCTACTACTTCAATACGAACAGCACTTACTTATAACAGACCTCCAGAGCTTGTTAGAAAACAACAAAGCAACAAGAGAAACAAGGATGCAATGAAGGGCTACCTTGTACACTTAATAATACCAACTATATGAGACAATAAATAGACTTCTTTCCTTCAGTGTTACCATAGTCAGAGGAACAGCATGCCTGAAATAGCCTTTCACCCTTTGCTGTTTGTATTCCTGAGCAGCAAGCCAAGATAAACTGAGCCCAGGAGCTGCCCTAGGTAAGGAGGACTGCTGATGCTGAACCTCAGTAATCTCCTGTCACTCTCTGGGCAGGGAAGAGATTGAGACCGTGAGGGTGGCTTAATGGAAGGATAGGGCTCGCCTCAGTTTCTGTTGTACAGACTCCTTTGGTACTTCATCACTGTCTTGACATGTTTTGACGAATTTGACATCAAAGTGTAGTTTCAGCCTGGAAAAGCAGTTTTGTAGAAATAGCATCGTAGTGTTCTGCATTTATTGTCTTTGGATTGGTTCCAAATTGAATTGTTTGTTTTAACTGGGGGAAAAACAGGACTTTTTTTCAGCTTTGAGTCCTGCAAACTAATTCTGATCTCAAAAGTTAAGTCAGATAACATTACTTTTTTTCCCATTCAAAAACATAAAAATGATTATTTCTTTTGTTGCAACTCTTCCTTTATCTTAATAAAATTGTATTTGCATGACTGCTTGGACACTCAGTGAAAATTTGGCAAATAATAGTTTGTTATTTCCCAGGTAATAAAAAGTCACATAACAGCTGTTTCAGAGAGGTTAGTTTTTCCTACGGCCAGTAGGAATAAAAGGTGTTAGACACTTATTTTTCTCACGAAAGGGAGCAGAAGTGACATTGTACGTACATGGGGAGAAGATGCGTTGTTTTTTACTGGAATTCTGAATAGAACTGCTCTTTAAAATACACACTGGGAAAAAACAGCTTTTGAGAAGTCCTGTGGTTATTTGCACGTGGAACAGGATTTCTTTAACAGGAGTTTTGAGTCCTGAACAGTTGGAATCAGAATTAGTGAGAGCTGATAATGCTTGCAATTTGATTTTAAGTTGAAGTTTCTTAGAGATCTAGCTGCTGAAACAAAAAAATGCAAGACAGTGATGACTGATGAGTGTGTTAAAAAAAGTAGGAAACTCACTAACACAGAAAAAACCTAAAGATGTAACACAAGTGCACCCCATGGGACTACAGACTGGAGGCAGAGAATGAGACATAATTTTCCTTTTAAACCGCATGATTCCTGAAATATCCTGTTAAATTGGGGACCTACCTCATGACTTTTAATATTTAGGACTTACACTATTCCTTCTAAGCACAGGAGAGGTGGACAGGTTTTGCTGAGGCAATGAGGGTCCCCAGGAAAGCCAAGCTGTGGCTGAAGCAGCTGTTGGCACAGAGCCCTGGGCTGCAGCCATGCCTGTTTTTTTGACCTGAGTTGCCAAAAGACACCAAAGAAAGTTCTAATGCTCTGTTTTGCTAGAGTACAATAAGTAACCCAGAAAAAGTAATGCTATGAACAGAGAAAACTCAGATCCGTTAGGTGACATATTAAAACATTAAAATCCTACGTATCTCCCACAAATGCTATGTTATCTGTGCACCGGTCCTTTTCTCACACTTACTTAAGCAAAAGCTTACAGTAGCTTTCTGAACTGCAGTAAATTTTCACCGTTCTTTCCAGGCTCCAGAAAAGTCTTCTTTCCTTTGCCTGGGTTGGTGTTTGCCAAAAGGTTCCCCCAGCATCTCCCACACTTGCTGGGGAGGCTTCTCTGGGGTCAAATTCCTTGCTTTTGTCCAGGAGCTTTTGCACAACCAGAACAATGTAAACAATAGTCCTGCTTCCCAGCTTGTTGGTCATACCCCTTTTAATAGTATTTTTCTTGCACTGTGGACCATTATTAACTTAAATATATATCATGGTAGCAATGGATACAGTTGAGACGTTTATTCCCCTGACAAAAAGTTAAAATGTCACCTGAAGGAGTGTTCTCTTTCTGAGATGAATATTTTGAATAGTAAATTCAGAAGCAGTCCCACGTTAACACTGGCTACATTTGTACATCTCTACAACAGTCTTTTCCTTTTTAAATTTCATGCTTTAGTAAATCAAGTCAATTATTAAGTAAAAAGGAATATGTATCAATGTCTAATTCTTCAAGTTACCTATCATTACTGAAACAAAAAATATACATATTTATGCTTTTTGACACCAATTATTCTAATGTGAATTATTATACCGATTATTATGTAAATTATATGCAATTTGTAATGATTGCTATCAAAATGAAAGGTAAGAGCACATTAGCATCCTATTAGTAATAAGTTAGATGATAATGTGTGTTAAACCTGAGATATATGGAATTCTTTGCATTAAAAGTATAAAGAAAGAAAGACAAGCTAGAAACTTAAAAAAAAATCTGAATTAATATTTAATTTGTTTTTATTATGGTTGCCCATGTGATTTACTTTAAAATTAATTCCACAAGAGATAGTCAATGGAATACATAGTATCTACTGCAGAATAACCTGTATCTTTTATGCAGTGGTTGTCAATATTTGATGAGGCTCAGCTGTGAAGTTCAAATCTTCAGCTGCTTCCAAACTTTTTAAAACTTGAAATTCATATTTTTGTTGAGGGAAATGACAATGGTGTTTCAAACTGAAAGACTGTTCTTTTCCTTAATGTTCAAAGACTTCAAATCTAGTGTTTCAAACTCCACTTTGGAAGCTAAAATTAAATGTAGTAAGTGGCTTGTGAGATTTATGTTTGTGATAGATATTTTTGCAAGAGCTATATAAAATCTTTGGGGTTCTGCAATAAAGTAAGAATGCAAAATATCTTCCAACTTGCAAACCATCACAATCATTAGTCAATACTGATTTTTTTTTTTTTTTTAATATTTAGACAGTTTGAGTTTGCTTGCAAAAATAGGCTTTAAAAATGAGAGGAGATCCCTTTCGAGGCACTGTTTTAAAAAGCATGTAAGTGGATAGGTCTTACAGATTTATTTTTTTCAGTGCAAAGAGAAGATGATATTGTCTCCCCATTTCTACTTCAACAAACCTTTTGTTTGTGGGGAGAATGATATTGTAAATGTGGTGTAGAATGAAATACTTTCTTAGTGACTGTATTTTGGATGTCATACCGTAGACACAATACAAAATACTAAACACAGAATCCTAATTACTATCGCACTGCACCACCCCATACTAATCCCTATTATTGCCTCTGGCTCTATTCTCCACTAATAATTTATTCAGGGATAGTAATAGGGAGATAATTGAGTCATTGCTCACCCAACATAAACAAAGTTGCTACTCATGTTTGTTTTCCAATCCGTCAGCTGCACTATTATCACTACTTGATTTTGATTTTACCTTAGTTCTGTCAAACTTTTAGGTCTGGCTAGCACCTGAGCATTTTACTTCATGAAGTGCAAATGCTTTCTTAAATCTGTTTTGCTGGAGTATGGCTTCAACCTGTGCCTTTTCCACCAATACTATTTCTTCAAGGTTTACAGAATTGTGATGAAATACAATGAAAAAAGTGAAACAAATTAATACTCTTACAAAATAAAAGGAATGGAACATGAGAGGTTCTTCCAAGTTACCTGTACTACTTCTGTCATGCTGGACAGATGCCTGTCTAACATGAGCACTCAAAAACTGCCAGAAATGGAAAGTTCACAGAATTGATTCCTTGGTGAATCAATCTTCTGTGTAGAAAATCTTTCTGAAAAATAACCTAAATCTCTTATGTCACCAATTACTTCTTGTCCTTTTCCTACAGATATGGAGACCAGACTGCTCCTTAGTTTCCACAGCTTCTCACAAATTTGATGAATGTCATTCTACAACACCTCACTTTTTCCTTACAGAATGAATAGACAAAGGTTTTTCAAAATTGCCTTAGAAGTTTTATTTTTAGACCACCACTTATTCTTCTTGATCTGCCCTGGAATACCTCTGAAATCAGTGCACATCTATCTGGAACAGTGGTGCCCATAAGACTTCAGCTGTAGTCCTACCAATGCTGAATGAAAAATAAATTTTACCTTCTGTATCATCTGTATAAAGTATACTCTTGTTTGCATGCCCCAGGATGAATTTTACCCTTTTTGCAACAGCACAATGTTGTTGATTGTTGTGTGAACAGCACAATGATGTCTGATTTTCACAGAGTACCCAGATAACTTTCTGCAGAACAGCTACTTCATCTACTTTGTAAAGTCTTGCATTTAAAGGGTTGATTGCTCCTTCTAGGCATGGACCTTGGTGCCTGTCCTTACACTAGGCTTCCATATCCTTTCTTCAGATCACACACACAGCTAATCCTGTTGTCCATCAGCATTCTGATGAATTGTTAGAAAGTATATGGTAGGTTAGCAAGCTATTGCACAGAAAGCAGGCAGACCCTCTCATTCCTTCAGTGAATGGTGCATTCCTCTTCCAAAAGCCAGGCCTGTACACACAGAGAAGCCTAATCAAGACTAATGCTAGTACAAGATGAAGTTGGGAAAAGTTTATTTTCCATTAAAGACTGTGCATCCATTGACATAGTAAATCAGAACTAGCAATAAAAATTGTCTTTACTGAGCAGGTCCTCTTTATCGCACAAGAGTGTTCCCTTGTAAAGGAGGAAAAGGAGAAATTTATAAATATATGAGAACTACCTTCAGGAGTCAGTTATCCCTTAAATGACACCAAAAAGAGAAGTTAGAAATCATGTGCAAGCAATTCCACCTCAGAATGCCCTATAGCTCTCAGAGACTCTATCTGAAAAAAATTTTCACCTTTAATTCATTTCCAGACTACAGTGAGTCAGATGTGCAGATAGCAGTGGGGTGACTCTGGCAGGGCACTTTGTTTCCATTCTCTTCCCAAATGACTCAGGAGCTGAAGTCCCAGCCTGCTGGAAACCAAGGGAGATTTGCAACAGATTTCAACAGAACCAAATAGCCTGAGCTGTGTTGCAGGCAGCTTTGTGCCCCGCTGACCCCCCCCAACTCCTCCTTCCCCACCCCTTATATGCATTGCAGACAGAAGACACAATCAGTCCCATGGCACAAGCTCAACAAGAAAAGCCATTTTGGAGTTTTTAATCTTCAGCACCTGAAGTACAGGTCTCTAACACTTGATCTGACTAGTTATATTTTTAAATTATATAATATACTGTTAGGTATTAATTATTTTGGTTGGTTACAGCAACGCTCAGACGGAAGCATAAATGGATCTCCTGCCTCAGGCTGTGTATGTTTATAGTCTCAGGCTTGTGAAGATCAAAAATGTATTTCACTTCTGGAAGCAGAGAGCCACTGAGGTGATTGAGACTCCTGAAAAGGTTTAACATTCAACAGTTTTGTGAGCTTTTGCAGAACTTGGGCATGAACTGAAACAAAAGGAAAGGGGTGCAATGGACAAGAATAAAGACTGGGTGATTAAAGAGCTTATGATTTTACTGATAACAAGTTAGGTACATGCCCTAAACTACAATGATGTGTTTTCAGCTCTTAAGAACAGCAGGTTGCTTTTCATCTTTGTGTGCCTTCCTCTGTAGATCAGCAGCCCCATCTACTCACCTGAATAGTCAGAGGTGATATCTGTGTCCAATCAGAGGGGTTAGGGAAGGCTCTCCTTCATCCTTTGTCCTTTGTACCTCTCTTCACAGACTACAAAGAACTGTCTCACTGTATATTTTTGGCATTACTGCATCCATATGTCCTATGTGTATCTTTTGGTCGTTCAGTGACTACTGAAGATGACATCTGTGATAGTCCTTTTTTGAAAATGAGAAAAAAACCCAGGTGAGACTGAAAAATTGAGACTGAAAAAACAGGTGAGCTGAAAAATTTCCTCTAATGTGGTTTTGTACGTACTCAGACGGTACCTATTACTTTAAGAGTCCGTAGAAAATAAACCTTGAATGTAGGCTTCAGTGAACAAAATGCTTCAAACACAAACACAGCTTGCAAGCAATTCAAAGGCTAAAATACATTTATATGAAGACTGAAATATTCTGAATTCCTAACAGTACTTTTTGGACAACAGAAAAGACAAAATTCTCCAAATAAATTGGAGCACATAATTTGTGCTGGTTTTATATAAGCTTGGCATAAAAAAATTATCAAGAGTGCTTGCATGTTTCATTAGCAGTAACTGCTACACTAAAATGTTTTAGTGTTTCTTTTCCTCACATTTAATTGTAAGTTAAATGACTAAGAAAACATAGGGCTTAACCTTGATATTTCTTTTTGTTACATTAAAACATCTACCTATCATTACACTCCACCTTTGCAGGCTCAGGAAGAAAATATGTGTGCACAATTCAGATCTGTTTGGAAGGTAAATGTATTTGAAGATTGTTTTCTTATAATTTATTTTACACAGTTTGATGGCTTCATGTCAAATTAAGCCTATGGAAGTCTCTAATGCTGTGTAACATCTCACAAGTAATGAACTGTATCACAATTCCTAATGTGGTCCTGACTGATTCAGAATGTTGACTCCTTCCTGGCAATTTTGAAATGTCTATTTAGTAAAAGATTCATGGTGTGGTGATATTTATCCTCAGAGAAACATGATATAGGTTAATAGAATTTATTGCATATAGTTGTTATGGGTTAGACTGCAGGGTATTTGCTTCAGCTTATGTGTGATTGAGGATCTAGTGTTAGCGGACTTGCTAAATGGCAGGATAGGGTGATAGTATTAAAAGAATAACAGATGACATTTAGTACACATTTTAATTTTGTTAGTCCTATGTTCTGTCACAGCAAGCATAGAAAACTGCCTTTATGGTAATGTTGCCCTCTATCAACTAAACTTCGATTGCTGCATTATTCAAAATAGAATTCTGTCAATTAATTTGACAAAGTAAAGAAAAGTAATTGGCTTATTAATATTTTTAATACAGACTTTTTTTTTACTGATGATATGGCAAAATAGCACTTAAGTTATTATTAAAACTGAGTTTAACACAGATGATGATTTGTTCAATACCAACATGAAAATAAATAAACTATACTTATCTTTCCACAAAGAAATATGCTTGCTTAAAGGCCGTATCTTGCATACAAATGCATATGCAGTTACAGTGAGTGTGCCAAGAAGTTGCATTTACATTCTGAGGGTTCCCTCCCAAAACATAATGCCTTCCAACCCCTCCCCCAAATCAGGATTTTGTCTATATCATGCTGCAAGATAGAATTCACTATGATTTCTCTCTGTTCTTCACTAGATTTTACTTCTTCTCAAGTCACAACTCTCTCACCACATTTTTTTCCAGGACCCCAACCAGACTACTGTGAGATTCTTACGTTATTTCAGTGCAGAACAGTATGCCACTTACACTGCTCTTGGACCGTATTGTGTGTTTCCTAGAGCACAGACAAATTGCATACTTTCCAGAAGTACTTTGTTTCAGGTTTTATTGCGTTCACAAGCCCATTCAGCAAAGTGCTGGACTTTATCATCATGCTGGGTTGTTTTTTCCCTCCTCTCTGTGTTTAGAGTCCTGCAAGCTCTCTAGTGAGACTTGCTGGAATGAATTGATAAATTAAATTGTAAATTCCCAAGATAGAATGCTTTGCAGGTTTTTGAAAAAAATAGGGGCTAAATACTGACGTAATAAGGAAAATGTTTAAAAAGCCCGTTAAAATCAGCTACCAACCTGTGAGACTGGAAAGTGGCAAATGTCTCTCCATCTTGAAACCATGTGGGTACCATCCCAGACAGAGCAGATCACTGAACCATACATTGGAATCAGTTAAATTGGCTGAAATAAATAGAAAGGCTAATTATCACCCACCTGCTGGAAAAAAAATCCCAACAAGGTACAGGTGAAGAAAATAGCAGTTGATGCCTTTTCCTGCATACTAGAATCAGACCATTTACTTACAGAAACTGAATAATTTGAGGAGCTCTTTCTTTGACATTGTCAATATAGATATTGGAAATTAGCTGTGCATTTGAAAATCTATCAACACATTAAGTAAATTAAGAAAATTTTAGGTAATCTAACCTGCAACTGGAAAGTGTCAGACCGACGCATACTACCATAAAGCTGTTCCAGCATCTTGTGTATTCCCATCAGTTGTTTTACACTTAAAAAAACAAAAGCCAAAAACAGATAGGGTGGCTTGGTAACAGGAATCAAAACCTGGCTCAACCACAGCTGAAGAGCATTCAAGTTGTTGACCCTCTATGAATGTCAGATAATTTTCCATGTTGTGGCAAATGTGGTAGGGTAGAAAAGAGATATAAGCATTCACACTTCAGTATATAATTGAACCCCTTAAATGAAAGAACTTATGGGAGAAAGTGTCTGGTAAAACAGCTTACAGGATCATAGAGTCCTCAGACTTTCTCTGGAAACATCTGTCATTAACTGCTAATAAAGACAGGATACTGACCTGAATAGACCACTGAGCTGATCAAGCATGAACTTTTCTATATTACTATATTCCACTGTATTTTTTGATAATTGCCACATGCTGGAGCTCAAGACAGAAATATAATAGAGTGACAGTGATAATAAGAGGTTTCAGTTGTACGTCTGGTATTTTATGCATATTCTCAAGCCTAGTAGTAATATTAGTCGGATTTTAAAATTTAGTCTTAAGTTAGGGCTCTCATTTCCTCATTTGGATGCTCATATCAAGAGAGAAAAGTAACTTGGAAACACGAATGCTTCAGATAATGCATATGCCAAATGTAATAGAAAGAATAAATTATTTTAATGCTTCTGTTTGCTGGACAACCCAAGCATTGCAGGAGATTCTTCTGATGCTAACACAATTTTTCCTATTTATGGTAGGCAGCCTGAAACAGAGATTGAAGTGTACCTGTGTGTCATCTTCATAAGACATAATTTTGTGATATTACAATGAGTACTGCTGGAATGGAGAATAAAAAACTGAATTCAGAAGTCCCTTGTCATTATTTTTCATTAGCTGTATTTCTACATAAAATCATTAAAATGGTTCATCACTGGGAAATGGGCACTCTTTTGTTGAAACAGAATATTGTAATCATAAAAGGCATATCAATTGTGTTAGAAGTTAACAACCAATTTGCCAGATGTCTGCAATGATAACACTTCATGAGCGGGGAGTTCATCTCAGTGGTGTGATACCAATATTAGTATTAATATCAGGTTTAGAATGACGGGTAATTTGTATCTATTAGTCAAAAGAAGCTGTGTATTTTCTGAATTATTATTATCAGGCAGAACTTTACTTCTAGATTACTTTGCTTGATTTAAAACTGTAGATAGTTTTGAGAAATATAATTGAGTAGGTATTTAGGTTCATTTATAGGAGGCTCCTATACTCTTAAAACTTACAGATCTAACTTACCTTAGATGTTATTAGCGTTTCCGCACAAGGCTCCAGAAGCACAAAGAGACATAACAGAAGCAGGTTGCCACAGGGATATATCAACAACATATCCAGTGAGAGCTCAGGGATACTATCTGCAAAACACAACTGAATCTGAAAAAAAAAAAAAGTTAAAATAAATGTTTCCCATAACATTCCCCAAAGAGCCTGGATCCTAGATTGTAACAAGCGTAGTATGAGAGAGGAAAAGAAAGATATGCACAATGGCTGTAACAAAGAGAATTGTTATTCAGTGTGACAAATATTGGCAGTGTTTTGGAAACAATGCAAGATATCAGTCAAAGCCAGTGAAGAAAAAAGCAAAGTCACAGTGAGATGGCAGAAGTGGTTAATGGTTCAGGTGGGATCATGGGATAGCCCAGAACAAAGCAATTTGGATGTGATGTTTTCCAGAAGCCTGGAAATTTGTATCCTCAAACACGCTACAGAGCCTTGGAGGAACAATATTTAGTTTATTAGAAAGTAGATAGTGAGTGAAAAAGTCTTATGCCACCCTAGAATGACCCCTTTCTTCAGGAGTATCAAGATGCATCATGGGACATTTCATTTGGCCCTCTTCAGTGAAAAGACACATAGAGAATATAAAGACTTTTGAAAGGTAGTGTGCAGAATGAGTGGAAACAATTAGGAGCCTCTTAAACAGAAACATTACCTGTAACCTTCCCTTCTTATTATAGGTTCCCATGCATCAGTCTGTGAGGGAGTGATTTAACTCCAAAGTGTGCTTTCCATGATTCCTCTTCATGTTGAGACCAGTTTGCTTAGTATGAAGCTCTCACTGGCTCTCTCACTGTAGATATATTCAGCCTTTGATGTCAGTATGAGACAAGATATGCCAGTAAAACAAGGAAACTGCAGTTATGCACTTTATATTTTGTAATGTGTATGTCTGAGGACAGCCAGGGAAAGTGAAATTGAATTGAAAATTCCTGCTCTGCTGGATGGATGACAGGATGTAGATGGGTAATGGGTACTTCCTTTGCAAAAAGGTGCCAAAGCGGGGTGCCAAAGCAGACCACATGCCATAGGTGGTGTTCCTCTTCTTCCATTTAATGTGGGATAAAATATACTTAATTGGTTCATCCTTGAAGCAACATGACCTGTGAGGCATTATAAATAAATCATGTTACAGAGAAATAACTGCAAAACAGTGCTTGGGGACTTTCAACCAGAGAAATTAGAGTGGTTAACATCTGAAGAGGAAGGTTTGGAAGCATACCTGTAGAGTTATGCTGGTGACAGAACTGCTAGATGCTAGTCAAGATTTCTGCAACAGACTGTAGAAAATAGCAATATGTCATCACTAGCCATAGGATTGTAACCCAGGACAAATATAAATTCATAGCAGTTCTCTCAATGATTTTCATCCTTCCTATTATTTTTATCTTGGCAGTTCTCAGAGCACCTCCTTTTCTATGTGATATTTAGCACAGAACTACTGAAGCTTGCAGCTATCTAGCTCTCTGCTCTTCTTCTAGGCTGAAGAAGCCTGAAGCTTTTCACCCCCTCAAGAGGATCGTGAAGGCCTAAAGTATTTCTGCAGATGTCTGCTTATTGCACAGGCCAATGCCTTTTCCCTCCAGGTAGCCTAGAGGGAACCTGCATGCACCTTGACATGCTGCAAATAAAGGAGGAATGTTGATGATCTTCAGCCATTGCTGGAAATCAATTTAGCGAGCACACTGGGGCAAAGAAACAAGAGCACTTCAGGGGAAAAAAAACAAAAACCAAAAAACAAACCTATGAGATGCTTCTGTCTTTGATCCTGGATTGCTTTTTTTTTTTTTTTTTAATTCTCTTTCCCTCCCATGCCAAATAGATTTATCCTGTTAGTTGTAGATTAAATTGGCTGTATGCTTCTTGCTCTACCAAGCTGCCACTGTTATTATAATGGCCCATAGGTGAATAAGATTCATTCCAATTTGTTTGCTAGATGCAGCAGCCTCTGAGGAAACAATTCTGAGATTGCATGCACTTTGTAAAGCCAGTGGATTGACTTCAGATGACAGCTCCTGGGTGAACTGATTGCCTATAAGTGAGATGAGCAAAAGAGTCTAGCTCCTTGCCCCTTGGCTCCTTTCTAAATATTTCTCTGCTGATATTGCAGAGTTAGAAGGAACAGGTCAGCTAATTGAAAAAATCTAAATAACAACCTGTCACTTAAAGGAAAGCATATACTCTGGATTCACAGCGGGTAGTGCTCATAAACTGAATCTCCAACAAAGAGTACAATTCTGAAGATCAGCAGGGAAAACACACAAAAGTCACATATTAAAAGAAAGAGGGCTTGTTTTGCAGGCTTTACTTTTGTTAGGAGACGTTCACACAGTAATGCACTTGACTTTGCATTTGATGCACAACTTGGTTCATTTTATGGAATAATGCAATGGATGAGGCTGGATGGGAGCTCTGGAGATCATCTGGTCCAGCTCCTGTTCTCAAAGATGAATCATTTAGAGCTGGCTGCTCAGGATGGCGTCTAGTCAGTGTTTGAATATCTCCAAGGATGGAGACTTCAAAACCTCTCTGTGAAATGTGTGCTAGTGTTTAACCACCATAAGAGTGACAGAGTTTTGTCTTATGTTTAAATGGGTTTTCCTGTATTTTAGTTATTGCACATTGCCTCTTGTCCTGTCACTGGGCACCACTGTAAAGAGTCTGGCTGTGTCTTATTTACTTGCCTCCATCAGGAATTTATACGCATTGATAAGATTCCCCTGAGCCTTCTCTTCTCCAGGCTGAACAGTCCCAGCTCTGCCAACCTTTCCTCATAGGAGAGAAGCTCCCATCCCTCAACCACCCTAGCAGCCCTTGACTGGACTGTCTCCAGTAGCTCCATGTCTCTCATGTATTAGGGAGCCCGGGACTGGACCCAGCACTCGAGGTGCATCTCACCATCTGAGGGCTGACCATAATAGAAGGAACACCTCCCTCAACCTGCTGGCAACACTCCTAATGGAGTACAGGAGGCTGTTGGCCTTCTTTGCCACTACGATATGCTGCTGGCTCATGGTCCACTTGGTGTTCACCAGGAGTCCCAGGGCTTTTTCTTCAAAGTTGCTTTCAAGCCTTCCTCCCAACCACCTGTTCTGGTACCTGGGATTATTCCTGTCCAGCTGTCCAGCTTTGCACATGAGATTCCTGTGAGTCCACTCCTCCAGCCTACTGAGATCCCTCTGAATGAGTCTCTGGCATATCAGCCACTCGTCCCAGCTTTGTATCACCTGCAAACATACCGAGGGTGCACTCTGTCCCAAGATCCAGGTGATTAATGAAGATGCTGAAAAGGATTGGCCTCAGTATTACTCCAGGGGTACATTTTATGTGAAGAAAATAAACTTAAAAGCTGTGGAATCTTCAGCTAAGATGGTTTATACATAGAGATTTGTCTCATAAAATACTGTACGATCATACAAAATAATTATTGTCCTATTCAATATTAAAATTTCCATGTTCAATACTCCGCCTTTTACTGGAATGAAACAATTCTCCCAGAGATTCTGGCCAGCCCTATTCTTCAGTAGAATGTTTGAACTATTTCTTGGTGACAGGGTAGAGGAGGAGGATGGGAAAAGAATAACAATATGAGCTTTTACAGCCACACAGTTATTTTAAATGGGATTTTATCTGAAGATTTTATGAAATTTTTTGTGTCAGTTCAAAGTAAAAATCTACAGATAAAGAAACAGAGAACTTTCAGGCACTGAGTCAAGGACACAGTCTGAATAACTTTTTTTTTCCTAAAAATTATTTCAGAATTGATTTTTATTAGAGTCAGGAAGGAAAACAGGTGTTAAAATCCTAAAAATTTGTTGTGAAATGGATTTTCGTTCTGTGGTCAGTTCTATACTGAGAAAAGAAATTCTGAAAAAGCTCCATGATTACAAATCACCAGTAAGGAATTGTACGTATTGCTTTACTCAAAAAAGTTTTCTTCATGTAGGCTAGCAATAAAGTATTAAGATTTAGAGAGAAAAGTAGTGATGCAAACAAAACTATCTTTATCTGAAGTGTCACAGTCTATTGAAAGGGTCATTGCAATTTCAGGTTGCTCCTTTTTTCATGACAATCACCATCTCTTTAATCAAAATTGAATACTGCAGCAACCCAAGTTTCATTTTTATTGCTTCATGTAAATATATTGAAAAAATGCCAGTATAAACAATTGTAAGACAGAACCACCCATACAAACCATGTTTTGTTTCTATTCTAAAGACAGGCTATCATTGAGTCAGAATTTGTAGTAATCATCTTTTACATTTAGTGCCAATCTTCACGAGATACTTGAAATAACTTGTAGAAGCTAATGTTCAGCAGTTTCCACAGGCAATCATTTTAACATAAATCAGTAGGTTAAAAGAAATTGTCAGAATCAGGGGGGTGATTATTGTGGCATTTTTTAAAACTGGTGATTGATGAGAATTGTCATATCTAAGCTATATAGATACCTCCAGATATTTTGGATATGCTAAGTACACATTAGATGTCCGGCAAGACCAAATTTTGACATCACTGTATCCAATTGTGTCATCACAGTCAGGAAGCAGTAGCCAAAAGTATGATTTCACCTTGCAACTACTTTTGACTGATACATTTAAAAACTAAGAACTGAATTAATTTACTATCATCCAATATAATTTCCAGGAAATGTGTTAAACTGCTGGCTATGGACTTTTTTACTTAGCCATACAACCATCACAATACATCCAATTGTAGTTTCTCTGTCATTGCATTGTCAATTGGTTTTCTCTGGTGTTTAGCAAACGACCTGTAAGTTTGTCTGCTCTGACCCTTATGCACGTTGATGGTAGAACAGTGCAATCTTTCCAAACGTGTAAGCTTTTAGGACCAGTTTTGTGACCATTTTATAGCGCATATTATGCACAAGTGTAAGAGTAAAACTTCTAACTTTAGAAGAGATTTGTGGCATTGCAGTTGTAGCTTTCTCCATCAGAAATATGAATTTAGTTGAGCTGTATGTTTGTCAAAAGCATAATATTTTGAAACATTTATGCAGAGATAAGAGTCAATATTTTCCTCCTAGTGGCATCTCCTCCATCCATGTGAGGAAATAGGGTGTAACATTTCACAGCTGAAAGAGAAGCAATACCACCTAATAGAAAATAAGCAACTTAATGTGCTGTGCAGTATAATTTTCATTGTTAAGAGTGAAACATCGTATGATCTAAGAGAATGTGGAGAAGAAAGTGAGTAATGTCAAAATGAATGGGACCAAAGCCTTTTAAAGACAAATGCCTCTACCTGAATCACTAAATTAATAATTAAATATTAAAATCAAAGTCACTCTATGAGCACTATGAACTTTTCTTTTTTTTTTCCTAAGAATTTTCAAGCATTTTTTTTTAACAATTTTTTGAAGACTTCTCATTATCACTGGCTCACCTTGGATGGAAAAGAAAGCAGGGATGATGAGCAGGCTCTAAAACCTGCAATACCTGGAAACAGATGTGAACTCATCCACAAAAGTGTTTTACTGTTTTAAATGGTGACATACTTTCAGCACATTATTTTGAGGGGTAGGTGGTTCGTGAAAGCAATGACCATAATAGTAGTGACTGCTGAAAAAGGCAGATTTTATTTTTTTTTAAATAAGATTTGCACATCAGTTCCTGAAGAATGTTCAGGAACGATGGCTTCTATTGTGTGGATAGCTGTCTTTTAGGATTTGGCTAAGAGATGAAGATTTTTTTCATACTAATCCCCAAATAACCTTTGGATGCTAAAAGCTTTTGGCTACTGCTTACCTAAGGGGAGGTAATAAACTTTGGGTAAGGATATGTCACTCCAGGTACACTGTCTTGACAGAAGATAATTTGTTGTCCCAAACACAAAAAATTTTGAAGGCAGAAATCAGATGAAAATACGTGACTCCCCCAGACACTCAGCAGAAGCTCGCTGTAGCTTTGAAAATCAGTTCACAAGAAGTTAACTTTGTCTAAGGTACCTTAGAGGAGATGTCCATAATTCAAACCCCCAAATGTTTATCTGTAATTTTTCACAGCTCAGCATCTCCAGTTGTGCAAACAAGCTGTGCATAAATAAATCATCTGACTACAGCCCTAGGGAGAGTAGTGAAGAATGGCAAGTAGGCTTGCAAGGCCAGCATTCACTGGTGATGAAGCTGGCCCTCTGTTTAAAAAGCCTCTGCTCTGTTCAAACTCAGTGATGACAATTAGACAGTTGTTACTTGTCAGTGCAGAGTGAACAGTTATAATTGTGCTATTGTTGTTTCCCCAATTTCTTTCCTAAGTAATAATTTTGGCAACTGCGTGGGGAAATGTTTTTTTGCAGACTTGAAAACACTGTTACAGATGAAAGCATCTTGCATTTATTTCAGCGGTGACAGTAAGAAAAATATGGCTTGCTTCCAAACAATTTGCCAAACATAACACATTTGATTTGTCCCATCTTTTTCTTTGTCCCTTCTTTTTGTAATCGTAGCATTTCATCCCTGTAGACTCCTCCACCTAACGTTGTTGGATGATCTTTGTCAGCAAAGCTGTTTGAGATAACATTCTGTGAGCCTGCCTTTTGCACAATAGCTCAGGCATGCTTTTCTAAAAATACTGTTCCACTTTTTAGATATCTTACATTCACTGTTGAATTCATTCTTAGACTGATTCCTAAGAATTGCTGGTCCCCAAAATACTGATGAATACATTTAATTTTTCTCTCAGAAAAATTGTGCTCGCTGGCACAGATTAGCTGTGTAAATTTAGGCATATGTGAAGTTACGTAAAGTGAGGCATGGGCATATGTTTGCAGGACTGGAGCTCTGGTTTGTGCTAGAGGCATGATATGCATAAGATTCAAAATCTGGACAGTTATAATTACATGCAAAGTCAGGGCTTACTAGACTAAAGGATGTATTTTTTTTACTAGTCATGTATGAGAGACTTATCTTAAATGTAGTAAACTAGAACTGGGTAAAACAATAACCATCCTTTTTTTGTCCCAGGAAGAATACTTTTCTAATGACGTAAACTGCAGATTGTGCTCATTAAGAACAGAAACTCACATGTCCGTGCATACCAATATAAACCAGTCATTTAAGGTGAGCATCAATAAGAAATTTCTTTTTTTTTCTCACAAAATAAATTTATAATTATTTTGGTTTTATTGTTTTTTGACATTTACTAAATATCAAAATCATAAGCAAATAAATTCCTTCTTAAATTTCTTCAAGTATACTTTTTTCTACTAGTTGCCCAGTGACAGGGAGCAGTAAAAGAGAGAGTATACAGCATACTTTGTGCTTTTTGGGCCATCAGCAAGTCCTTGGGAGGTCAGGTATTGAACATGACTATGATAATTCTAAACCAGTCCTGTGAGCTATCAAATCACATCAGACTCAGCTGTACAGAGAAAGCCTAAAGGTATGTGTGACATTTTCATTCTCTACAGTGTAAATCCTCACACATATCAGCCTGTCAAAGAGGGGAACAATTGGGGATTATCTTCTAATAGGCACACCTGCACCCACAGAACTGAGAACAAAGGGAATGGTTTACTTTTTGATTTCGGTATATTGATTGATTTTTTTTTCCTTCTATTTTCATTCTACATTTTCACAGAATTATAGGTTTTGGGAGCATTAGTTTATACATAGCTGGAGATTTTTGGATGAGGTGAGAGGGGAAGGGAGAAAAGCATTCCCTCCCCCGCAATAACCTGTCCACAGCACGAAGTCAGACAGCATTGTACAGTCATGCTAAGGCATGATTCACAGGACTGTCTCTCCTAACAGTTTAATCAGGGAAAAGGATGGTCTTTCAGACTCAAGCCTTCTGTTAATATTTGGAAAACGTAAGTTCTCTAGATTGAGGACTTGTCAGTGTAAACAAAATGCTTCCAGAAAGTCATTAGGAGCATATTCCTGCTCTTAAAAACAAATTTCTCCTGTCAAAAGTAGTTACAGGGGGACTGGACACAAGACTGGAGCCTATACCAAAGTATTTGTAATTGAAAAACTGCACTTAGTTTCCTGTGGGTTTAAAGAGTGGAAGAGTTCAGCATGGCCTTCTTTTGATTTACAATCTACTTGGGAAAGCTGCAAAGACCAGAGTGAAACAATGAAATTAAAAATAAGGTAACACCAACTAGAGAGTGAAATGAAAGAAAAATAAAGACACATGCACTGTTAAAAGGCAAAAAGGACAGACAATGGAATACTTCAAAAATGTGCATATCACAGCAACTTTGTTTGTTATTCCTAGCTCTCCTTTCACCTTTTTGAAAATTTCTTTTTCCCACTGCTGTGGACCCTCTGTAGTATACAGTGGAACCTATTACAGACACTTCTCATTGCTAATATGGTTTGATTAGTAGATGGATGCCAAGTTGGTACCAAAATCCATCGGTATGTCAAAGCATCAGGCTTAAGGTAGCTGATATGGTTTGTGGTCGACTGAATCTCTGTGATGGGAGACAAACACTTTCCATGCAATATACCTTCCCAGCAGTATCACTTTACAGCAGTTAATGCGTAATATGGCCATATGTTGTGTCTTACTGAATCAAGGTAAATTGGAATGGAGCATGCAGCAATCATAATTTTGCATTATATAGTGACAATATAGATAAAATTAGTACCAGCTTACACTCAAGCATGAAGTGTAGATATGCCAAGCTGAGTCTAACTGTGAGAGACAAGACAGGCACTCACCAGTTTCAGAGATTTTAATGCCTTGTCCATTTCTTCTCCTGAGAACAACAAAAAAAAAATACTAGAGCAGATTTCTAAGCTTTTCAAATTTTACGGGATCAAAATATGCTCTGTGTTACTGATTCTTCCAAAACCATCTTGCAGCTCTGTTCAGTCAATTCTGGTTTCAAATGCATTTAAGATTTTAAGTATGAAAACAATCGTTCAAATGTATCCCATAAAACCATGAAAAAATTGAACGGCTGTGATCCAGTAGGTTGCTCCTTTGTTGCTTAATCAGCACAGTTTGAAGCTGGTAGAGTGATTCATATTTCCCTGACATCATAAGGTTGTTTCTGTAATTACGATTAAGTCGTTTCAGTGATTCCTCCTTATCCTTAGAATTGCTTCCCTGCACTGGTTCGATTGGCGTTGACTTCTGACAGATTGCAAGTCTTCTTAGATATCCTTGTGTTATATGATGGACAGAGGAGAGGCCTTACTGTGGACTCTTCTGGCTTCTTTATCTTCTCCTATTTTTTTTGCTGCAAAAGAAGAAGAAAATCAACATCAGAACATTTGACTGGATTTGACTGGATCATCATAACAATCATGTGCCTCAGCTGAACAACTGAATTTACCTTCTTATTGTTGTCTTTATGTATTTTATTTAACATTTTCTCCACCTGGACCTTCCCATCTATTGCCACTGGTGTAGAATTCAATGTCCCCAACCCTTTATTTGATTTTAAGAGGTCAACATTTCACTTTTGACATTAAATTCAAAATTTAACTTAGCAAAGACCTTTAAATTTGGATTAAATTGCTCACATAAGTAATCCCATTGAGTTCAGAAGAACTGAATTTAGTCATCTGAATTTATCCCCATCCATGACCATTTGCAGATAGCATGTCTGAGGTTGTATGCTGTTTCTGAACAGGGCTAGAATTTCTGTAACGTGTCTAATGCATTGTTAGAGACTATGCACTAATTATAAATTATAAAATATAAATTATATATTAGAATTGTAAGTTAAAGATTATAATTATAAAACATGGAGATTTAAGGAGTACAGGGTGGAGAAAAATGGGTTGGATAGTTGATACTTAGTTTTTCTGTCTCTGAGCAATGGTAACTCACCTACAGAGTTTGAAAAACTATATGTGTGTCTGTCTATGACTTAAAGTATCTTCTGCTCAGAAACTAAGTTAAACCAAGAGATCTCAAAAAAGGCCAAAAGGTGATGAAATTCACTGAACCTTCAATTTCATATTTGCACATTTCTTTTTCCTTGTCCTTTATTAAGCACCTGAGCCATAAGAAATACTTATTGAAGCTAAAGAAAAAAAAAAAAAAAGAAGAAAAGAAAAAGTAAAAATGGGACCTCATGCTCCAGAAGGCAAAATCCATATGCAGCATTCACTCTGAAATTAAGCAGAGTGAGAGATGCAAGACGAGGGATTGCCATAGGGCAGGTTTACTTCTGTACTACCCATTCTGTCACTATTCTGAAATACTTTTGCTGTGTTGCTGGGTACAAACATATATGAACTGCAGCCACATAGCACGCGGCATCTGAACTACTGTGCCTCTGGGTTAGTAGCATGCCAATCAACAACCTGGTTACTGTTTTTCAATGTTTTAAACAAACCAAAGGGGAATTCTAGCATACTTATTCCAATGAAAGGTCAGATCCTCAGTCGATGTACAAATTTGATGGAGTTGTTCTGGCATACATTATCTGAGGCTTTAGACCATTATTTCTAAAATATTAGAGCAGGGCTTGAGCTAGTGCAAATTAGTACAACTCCATTGACTTCAGCAGAACCACTCCAGTTTTTGTTGGCTGAGGATATTGGTCTTTATGTAAATACAGAACACTTGATTTATTTCTGTATTGCACTGGTTTTCCATGTGGAATTAAATTGTTTTAAATTAAAGCTGCTCTGTTACAAAAGTAGAGCAGCAGAGTGATGAATCAGACCCCAATCACCCAAGGGGGGTATGACCAGCTTGTCAGAGAAAGTCTTTTCCTATATGAGTGCTCATTATGGCATGCTCCCTATGGCTATGCTGAGAGTGAAATGTTCTGTGACACCAGCACACTCTGATCATGAAGTGCATTAATCTGCCAGAGCACGGCTTCTGTGCAGGTGGGACTGGCCACGGGTCCCACGCTGTCCTACGCCATTCCCTGAGGCCTCCCCTCTGAGATCACTAGGTGTGGGACTGCACTGCAGGCTGCCAGCATGCTTGTGGAAAACCTGTCATGCTTACATCCAGGAGTGCTCTTAAGGATGCCTCTTATCCCCAAGCCTTGCCATAGAACTTACCTTTCATTCCCCTCGCCTGTTCCATGTGCAATGTTTCTATATACCTACCATACAACTCCATAGAAAGCACGTGCTAACTGTCTCTGTTGCTCTTAAAACGTACTCCAAAGCTTTAGCAAGGTGAAAGTCCCAACTGGATGAGCTCCCCACCAGCCACAGTCTGGGATGAGATGTTCTCTGAAGTTCCCAGGGGTTGGCTGGATGGCCAGAGGCACTGCAGCTGCATCCACACCTCTATGCTATGATATGAATGCACATCACTTGCTTCCCTGGTGTGCCCATGGGGTTATTCCACACATGGCAACTCTTTACAAGAAGTAAAAGGCTACTTCGAGTGTACTGTCAGGACTTTGTAACAGTCTGGCAGGGAGACTTCATTTTGGTCCAGAGGTTGGTAGCGTTATAGCTCTGGAGCCTGGAAAAAGTGTTTACTAGAGATCATGGCATAGCAGCCTGGAATCCACATGTCAACAATTGCTGAAATTGGAGCTTTTGTGCAGCTGAGTAACAATTTTACAACATCATACAACTTTGGGAAATAGTGTAGACATGTAATGTACCCAGGCATGGCATGCTTTCTTGTCCACTCTGAATGCCCATGATAACCATATGTGAGAGGTAATCCTCATTGACCTCATTGTTTTATTAATAAAAAGATCAAAGCAAATAGGCTGCTGCTTGCAAAATTGGCATCTTCCTGCTTGTAAAAAAACAAGCTGCACTTCTCTGATCACTCAGCGGTATGATCTCCATTCCCATTCTGGTGGTACAGGAATTCCCAGCTGGATGGTTACAAGGTGGTCTATTTTGTATTTTTCAATATGTGTAAGAACATGATACTTTTTCGAGCTGGGAGACTGCAGAAGGCTGGTCACTCCAGAGGACCATTGGTTAGAGTCTGATGAGTTTGAGTATGACCCTAATAGTCTCACAGTATCCATGAGTGGGTCACTAGGGCATGACATTCCCCATGGCATTGCGGAGTATGGGTTGCCTGAGCTCAGGTGCCCCAAGCAGGGCTGCTGCTGCTGCTGGTCATCCACATTACTGGAGGCAGCCTGCCAGGGAGAGCATTTCTGTTGCATCCCTGAGGGACTGCACTCAGGACTCCCAGAGGACACTCCAAAGGAGGCACAGTGTTGCTGGGACACCATTTGTCATCAGGGTATTTGCAGAGGCACTGTGACAACCAGGTGCAGATAAAACCAGTCTTCTCTCAGTGCAGAGCTTTCTTCTGCCCTGCTGAGCCATTTCCCTCCTTATCCACTGCTCTCATAACAACACAGGCTGGAAAGACACAGATGCATCTTCCCCCAGCCTTGCTGATCCTGAGCTGCCATTTGAAGCTGTGCCGTCACTGGTGACCAGCATCACAGCAGCTTTTGGGAGGCTTAAATTGATAACAATCAGAAACCAGCTCATGACAAGGAGTTAGAAGGTGAGGTTTGTGTCAGCACTGTGACCCATCCATGTTTGTACAATGTGAGCTAAATTGCAGTTCAGCTCAGCAAAACGAGAGACATGGCTTAGGCAGTAAATGCAGCTGTTGCTTATTTATAGAAGGCATGTTTTTTCCCTTTAATTTGTTTTTTAGGTACATTTGATAGATGAAAAAAAAAAAGGCTCATATAGAGTATTTAATATTGTTCATCTTGTCACCTATGATGTTTGTTCCTTTAATCTGTATTCAGAATTTACCCTCTCTATTGATTAGGGGCCCCATCTGTCAGTCACTCTGCTTTGAAAATCCCATTGATTTGAAAGGGATTTGGCCAAGCAGAATGATAGCTCTAAAAACCAATTTTCAGTGGTTGGCAAAAGTTAGATAAAGTTGGATATTGTGTGATTTCCAGTACAAATGATGTGATTCTTATGGTTCTGACTGGATAAAATAAAGGGTGAAATTAAACTGACAATGAAAATAAGGGGGATAATACCTATCTGTGACCCTATAACTAAAGGAAAGAGTTGTCTTTAGTCACCTGTTACGGTATATGTACTTGGTCAAGGAACATACTTTTTCTATGCCATTGGACCCTTAGGCTGCAGACTTGATAACTAACTCAGAGTGACAGTTTAGGAAACTTGTGAGCGTGCAAAGACCTCCGCGTTCATTTTTTCTGTGCACTGGTTTGGTTCTTCTCCTTCCTCAAATTTAAAGATTTAATACCTGAACATTTTATTGTAGCCGCATTACTATTTTTTTTAAAGTTAACACAACAGACCGAAAAACACAGTTGTCATGAAACAATCTCCTCAAAGTTTTATTAACAGAAAGATCAGCACAGACAAACACCTCACAGGTACAATTTCAATATATATCACTATGGAGTAATATAAATTTTTCTAAGAGAGCACCTTTTTTATTTGAGTGCTTTTTTTTCTATTATTATTATTTTCCCCAGTAAAATAATCTTGTTTTAAATGTCTGTTCATTCCGGGAGTTCCCTTCATACTTGTTATTGTAGCAATGGATGAGAAAGTGTCTTATAGAGAAATGCATCTGGCATTGATCTGCATTAGGTTGGGTTTTTAGCCAGTGGTAATGCAATGACAAACCTTTTAGAGAGATGATAAATGCAATGTAATGTCTTTGAACATGAATTTTTTGTGTGGAACCTAATTAACAAACCTAAACTACTTCTATTCAAACACTCTGGAAAGATAACACCAGTCACAAATGTTAAATATCTGTTTTGCTTTTCTTTGCTTACTCATGCATTTATTCAACACTTGCTATAGCAGTTTATCTAAAATTAGGTCCAAAGTAATTTAGGCAGCCATACCTTATGTGAGAGATTCCGTAGAAGACTTTAAATCATAGTGACAGCCATTAGAAATTGCTTAAAGGAAAAACATTTCTGAACAATTTTAGACCTAACAATGGAACTTTTAAAAAGATTTAAAAAATCCACCTTGTGTGTGGATATTTGAATGGTTCTTGCTTTCATGAAATTACAGTGTATAAAAGCTGAAGGCCCCGTATAGGTCCTGCTTTGTATATAGTACCCTTGTTTGCACTTTAAGTAAAACTGAACTTGCCAGCAGATAATTTACGCTGTTTGGAGTTTCCTGAACCTCGACCTCTTCAACTTCGAGTTCAGTACTACTCAGAAATAATTCAGTAGTTAAGGACATGATGCACATCTTACTCTGTGCTTAGCTTTTAGTTTTAGAAACATCAGTCTTTTCAGCACCCTCTATGTGTACTTGGGAAAGGCAAGCATCTCTAGGGTGACCTTAAGTACCTCATTTAGCAAGTACTGGTTGAAGGTCCACAAATTCTGAGGGAGAAAATTACACTTTTCAGTCACTGTTTCAGCATCAAAGTGCTCAGAGCTAGAAGTGTGGGACTCTGGCCAGAGCAACTGAGCAAATAAGAAGTTTCACCTTTGCTCTTCTGGCAGCCTTTCTCTGCATTTTGTCTATTCATATCATCTTTTCTCTGCCTACCCTCATCTGAAGAGGGTGGTGTGCTGTAAAGACAAAATTCCTGGGGACAATGGTCACACACCACAGATGCTGACAGGGTTTGTACTCATGGTGTGTGCCTCCACTTCCATTTTGATGCAACCTCACAATTATGTCAGGGATCTGCATTTCTGCTCCATGTACTGTTTGCATATATTTTCAGTCTCTTGAATTCTTTTACTGCAATAGCAATAAAATAATTATAGTTCATTTTTAATGTGTTTGATTTTATATTCATTGTTAAAAAATGACTATGTTGCAGACAATTAGAAAAAAACCTACTTATTACATTTTTATGATGTTTTAATATTACAAACATAATTTCCATATAAACCTTATTAAGAGACAGGAATTTAAATTGAAAATTAAAAGCAATTCTGCTCTCTCTTCAGAAGTATTAATCTGATTTCCTGATTCTGGTGTGGTGAACAAGGAAGACAGACTAGAAGTTCTGCATGAGGCCAGGCCACCCATCAGGCTACACATCAGTATAATCACCATCACACAAGAAGACGACGCAGTCAGAAAAAGGTTCTTCAGGAGTGATAACTGAGTTCTGCAAACCTAAGCTTGTTTTGATGAATAAACTTACAAGTAAGTGATGGGGACCCTTGTGAGAGGGCCCTTTGTGAAGAAGAGATATTGGTGTCCCAGCCTTCCAGGCTGCAGGACTTCTTCAAATCAAAAAGCTCAGAGCTTCTTAAGGAGCACATACTCTCACAACTCCCCCTTCCAGAGGAAAGACATGTACACAAGTAATAATTATACAATGCGTACATCATACGATATGCACCTGTATTTTCAGCCAGTCTCTGAGTCAGTAACTTATATCTTTGAGATCTCTGAGATGTGGCATGTATTTAAGTCTGTAAAGAGCTCTGCTCAGTCCCTGTAGTGCTCTGTTTAGACCTTTGCCTTGGTAGCGCCTAGTCCACATGCTGCTTTTCTGCCTGAACTTCTTCACCTTAGCTCTGTTCTTCCTGTTTTGCTCTTTGATGGGGCACTGGTGTCTAAAAGTTTTAACAAAAAGGGGAGGCTTCATGGGAAAATGTTCCAGATCTTAGGTGTATGAATGTCCTGAACATGTCATGACAGAGCACGTTGTCAGACTGCTGTGTCATGACGTGTTTAACTTATTACACCTTTCTGTTTGTTGTTTTCATTATACCAAAAAGGAATTCAGAACACTCCTACTTTTAATAGCACTGGTTGTATGAGATAGTCTGGTCTAAATATTTCCTTACCTTTTCTAAATAACATCAGGCCGGTGAGAATCTAGATTCAAGAGGTACAGTCCTATAACTTACCAGGACCAAATGCAGATCTGAGCTAGTAGAGTAGGCTTTATAGAGCCCTTCAAATTATTTTGATAGTTTTTTTCCCATCTGACAGTGCCTGTCTTGGACTGTGACTAAAATAATAAACCTTTGCAAAGCGATAAAACTTGTTTCTTATATGTCATTACTGTGGCTCATGTGTCATATCTTGCAAATATTGATTTTTACATGAAATCAAATTTGTAATGGTTGTGTTTTTTATTCTTCATCCTTCTGCTAAGTGGAAATCATAATCCAAAATCAATATGTATTTTCCAGCACATAAAAAAATGTCTATGTGAACTGTGAACCATTTATAGTTTCCTTGTTCTTATATGCAATATGTTAGCAACTTTGAATCTCATGCTGATATGAATTCCATTTGTTAAAAGTGTCAGTACAATGTTAGCATTTTATTTCTATAACTTCCTGACTTGTTAAAAATATGTTTTTTCCTTTGTGTGATGAATTGAAGCCTACCTGAAAGCATGAATCACATAAGTAAGACCTTGATTAAACCTGCCCAGATCTTACTCATTAGATGATTGTGGTATGTGTGGGGAAAATAAACCAAACAGAAGTTGTTACGGGGAAGCCTTATCCTGAACCTCTGCACTGCATCTACCCACCTTTAATGGTTTAGGTGTACATGGGGAAGAAACCAAGAAACACATAGTGGTTCTTAAGAACACTAGATTCTCATAACACATTTTGGGTGTGATATCAGAAGCTGAGAGAAGATCATGTAAAAACAGCTAGCTGGCTTTAAATATGGAGAGAGTTAAAGGTATCTGTCCTGGAGTAACAGACCTGCAAGACCTTTGGAAAGTTAGGCTGACTGTCTAGGTTAGAGAGCAATAAATAGGTAACAAACAGTCCCTTGATGGTAAGACCTCCCCAGGAGCCCAGCTCACTGCAGAAGGCTGAGCCGAAGATGGAGCACTGTGTGAAAGCCAGGACAGCAGCCAGGGTCAAGCACTTTGTCCAGCTGCAGGGAGTCCTGCTGCCCTGAGGCTGCCATGACACTCACAGCTGGACCTGAGGCCTTGGCTGGTGGGGGTGTATCTCTATGGCATGCACACATGTGTTTGTTGTAGAACAGAAGTTGCTACTGACCCACTAACCTCATCCTGGTTAGCAAATAAATTTTAAATTTTATGGGGCGGAGTGCCGTGGCTTCGTCCCTATGGCTACCCCACCCTTAAATTCTTCTGTGACACCTTTGCTGTTCTGTAGTTTCACTTGGTCCTACTTTTTCTTTGTGATTTTTACTTTCTGTCTTCTTAGCCTCTTGCCTCTGCACTATAACCTTGCTTACTGACATTTAGAGTCTGAAACACTTTCAGCCCTGCAATGTGTGCTCCACCTTCTGCAACAGTTCAAACTCAGTCCTTTCAAGATTTTGGTTTGCCTTCATCTTCCCTCAATAGAAAGAATTCTTCTTGTGACTTATTTCATCATTTCCAATCCACATGTGTAAATAAAACTATGCTTTAACTTTAAAATCCTTTCTTGTATTTTTAGATATCACATAAACTTGGTTATGAACAGTGGATGTATGTGGAATGAGTACTTGTTTAATTTTCAGAATAACCAAAGGGTGTTGAAACACCCATTATTCTCACAAATTCTTCTTCTTCTTTTTTTAAATGTCTTTTTTTTTAGGTAGTTTCAATCCTTTTATGTCAAATTTTAGCTTCTTTTGAATATGGTGGTTCTGCTGAAAGGTTGAGCACTGCTAAAGTCTGTATTTTCTTTCATTATACTTCTTGCTCTCTTATTCTAGTTAGATTTTACATTGTCATCTTTTTTAGTTTTCTGATTTGTTCTGGTCATTTCTATGGTCTGAGACATACCCACAAGAAATTTTTTCCCGTCTAACATTGCAATCAAATATGCTTGTTATGCAGTCTGACGTCACAATATTCTTTTTCTAAATCTAATCCAAGATGCAAATCTAATGCTCTTTTTTTTCCCTAGTTGTGCGTTTTTTACAAGTTTTGACAGGTTTGTGATACCTGTTACAGTCTAATCTCAGGTTAAGGATTTGTCAAATCTTTCAGAACAGTCTATTTGTCTTGACACTCCCAAATATGTACTACATGAATCCACTTCTTGGATTACAATGCTTGTTAAATTTCAGTAACATAATATGTTAACTAGCTTGCTCTTTCTCACTTAACTGTTGATTCTTAAATTAATCTTATACTCTGCAATACTGAAATGAGAAAAGCTGCCTTATTCCATTCTTCTTTTCAAGGTTTCCTCTTGTCTTCACAAAGATACAATTATCTTGCTTGAACCTTTTCAGTCGTCTGCTGTACTCCTGGAGAGTTTCAGCCTCTTTAGATTTTTTAATTCATGTTCCACATTGCCCAATTATTCTTCTTCTATTCCACTGTTTCTCAAATCACTCTTCCTTTTCAACCTTCACTCTTGCACTCCTGATACCATGCTGTAATTATAGACAGGGACTGGAGAGAACTCCATCTCAGAGATTATACTCTGGAGAGTTTCTAACGTAATAATTCTACTTAATGGATCTGGGTCAAATATCAGGTGTCCCAAAACTACCAAAGATTTCTCCAGCATCTAGATCTGATTTAATAACTTGCGTTAATTTTTAGCTTTCCCACAGCCTTTTAAAATTATCTACACTGTTTACTAACCAAATCCAATAAATGTCTAATGTAGTTACAGTTAATTGATAGGAGCTGATAACACGGACTCAGTGTTTTCTTTTAATGTCACACCTGCAGGCAGCTGTACAGCTTTCTCCCTTTAATCCTACTCTGCTTAAGCCTACAGGGAAAAGCCACCCAGCTCCAGAGAGACTTTGTTTCAATCCCTTCCTCGTCTGAGGATTTTCAAGCTTCTGTTTTCTGATGTTGGGGAGAATGCTGACAAGATCAGCCCCATTATCTTGGCCTCAGCACCATGATAAGAGTTTAGTATGGAAGACTGCAAATTCATATTCACCTTTCTCTGCAGATGCACACTTCACATCAAGACGTGCTGCTGGTGTAAGACGTATTTGAGAAACGTAGTAACATTAGCAGATGAAGATATGAATGTAAAGGAAAAAGTATGAACAAGTGTATTTTTCAGTGGTTTTTGTGCTAAGAAGTTGTTGCTTAACTTGATCAGATACTATGTCTTCCATTGGAATGGTTGCCCAAGTATTTGCTGTTCACTGGAGTGGTTTTAGTTTGAAGAAAATAACTCTAGATAAGCAGCTTTGTCCTACCTACTTTGGAAGTAGGATTTTTTAAATGATGTGCTTAGGACAAGCCTAATTTACATTCTTAATTTAGATGTTGGAAACATTTTCAAAAAAATGAAGACCAGTGTGGGTTAAACACTTGTCATCTTTTTGAATGCAAAACTTGCAAACAGAGAGAATTCACATATAGTCAGAGTCATGGTGGTGAAAGTATCAAACCATTCTTCTATGCATCAGTTTTGCAAGAAACAGTGTAACATTTATGCTGTAATTGCTAGATAACTAAACATTTATGTATATACAATTATATTGTAATTTTTAGCTAGATCTAGAGTGATATTATACGCAATTAGATAATTTTTTCTACAATTACCTCTTAGATTTATATAGCCAGTGAAGTGCCAGTGTAGAAATTACCAAAGAATATGGATGTTTAAAAAAAAAACAACCCTAGAAAATTATATAATAGTCAAGAAGATTAAAAATGACCTTTGAAAACTCAAGTGGAACTTTTCCTTTACCTTTGCAAACTATTTTCTCAAGAATTTATTTTCTGAAAGTGTTAAAATATGAGTAGAAAGAACATGAAAGTAACAAGGGAGTCCATGTAAAGAAAGAAAAACATATTCACATATTGACTTGGCTATATAGAAAGGAGAATATGAGAACTAAATAAAGCAAGGTCTATTAGGCTGTGTAATTTTTCCCCAGTGAGCACATAGTGCATTTAAAATTAAATTTATCTGAGGAAGTAGGAATCTTTCTGTAGGCAACAATTTTAAGTGTTATATGGAAGAACCAGAAAACTGAACAGATTTTTTTCCATCTTCATATTAAGTAGAATGATTTAATCCCTCATACAGTCCTGTATTAGTGAGCACATTAGGACTGTGATTTTGTGAACACCAGTTTGTGAAGTTTGAATTTTTTTATTACATTTGGTAAAATTATATCCTTCTGGAAGAAAAAATCCACACAAGAAACAGTTTTGGAATGCTACATATTTAATTACAAAGGGCAGTAATAGCAGTATTAGCAGTTCTTTCCTTTCTTTTGAGAAGAAATGTGAGGGGATAAGTACACAAATTCAACAGTCCTGTCATCCTCAGGTTAGCTAGCTAGTTATCCTCTGAAGGGAAATGAAAATTCTCTACTGTTGTATCTTCTTTGTGGTTTCTTGCATTTCCTCCAGCTTGTCTGGTTTGCACCCCAACCAAGCTGCCTATGAAACCTAGGGGACTGACCATAGGAGAAACAATCTTACTTCCTGGACTTAATTTCCTGCCAAGGGTATTAAAGAATAGGACTTCACGGTTGTTTTCCTTTTGCACACAGTTTTCACACTCTGTTCTACCTTCTTCCCTCTTGCTGCTGGCATCCTCCTTATTGGGGTTTTCAAGGATCTTTTTTTTCTTGATGAAAATAGAGGGGAAAAAGACTCCCTCTTCTCAGTGTGGCAAAAAGACACAAAATTCTTGTGAGTTAATTTCCAAAAATGAAACAATTCCTGCCTACTTGACTCTTCAACTCATGCTAATATCAGAGGTTCTGAAGGTTGAAGTATTATATTCAATGTAAACTGGGACTTTTCCTTCAGGGAAAGTCACAGTTGATTGAAAACAACAGCACAATTTCAAATGCCAAAATAAAGGCTTTTTGCTTTCATTTTCAAATACACTTTTGAGGAAAGTGAATTTGATTTAGAAAAAGATTTTTCTAAACTTATTACAGTTTATATGCTTGCAGTCAGTTAACTTTGCATGGACAAAATGCATTGCAATGTTTTCCTTTAGCTTTCTAAATTCGGTTTGAATGTTAAAAAAAATAGCATGTGCTCTACACTTAAAAATGTCTAATATGAAGTAGTTTCAAATAAAAGTACAAAGCCACCGGGGATAAACTAGATTTGTTTCTAACTCTGACAGCTGGAAAACAAAGTACAGTCAACGTAAAATGTTTTCAAGAAGTAAGTTAAAGAAAACAGACCTCTGGTTAAAAGTAGGGAGCTACAATTCCCTAGCTCAGCTCTCAATTTCAGACTTTTCTATATATTTTCTTTTCATTAATGCCCATGTTCTTCAAGTTCAGTTTTATTTGCGGGAAGTTTCCATTGGTAGGTACTGTGTGTAATGGATGAGATGGTGAGCAGTGTTGTCACTTCAAAAAATGATGGATTAAGGGACAGAGAGTAGGGATCTGAAAGATATTAAATGGATCAGTAGACAAGTTCTCTCCTTAATCAGCAGTACTTTCACTGAAAACAAAGGGAGTTTTGTGACAATAGGGCTGAGGTTGGGTGGCCTGGCTAGAGCCGTACTCTGAGTGCATCCTTTAAGTCTCTTCATTACCTGGAGGAAGTTCAGAGCCTTTTCTTTACTGTTTCCTTCTATCAGCAAATATGGAACAATGACTCTTGATTTAAATAGATAGTAGATCTTCATTTAAAGAGATGACAATCTGCTAAAAGGCAAAATTTTGAAGTATAATTAGGCAATACCAAGCAAGAAAATTCTCCCCAGGGACAAGATGTATGTTAGAAGCAACTAAGATACTGTAAAGAGATAGCTGTTTATTCTCTCCTGGAAATCAATCTATGATTGGATTAGTGTCACATTCATGCAGAGAGACAGACTATTATTCTATCATTCTTATTAGTGAGCAGGACTCTTTATATTTTAATATCTTGCTCTAATTATTTTAAGAAATTAAAACCATGCATTGGCCAGTCAGATTATCTCTCATCAGCCTTTGCATCTCAGAAGATAAGAATAGAATAATTTGGTTACAGCGGATATTTCTGAGTTGGAGGGGGGGGATGTAGTCAAAATGTAAGCATCTAATCTGCATAGCTAGAAAAGTTAAGATGGGTAAAATAACTTCTCTTCTTTTTTCCTATGTTCAAAGGTTCATTCTGCCTTTAAAACTTTTTTTATTAAGACTGAAATAATTCACTAGACTGTGCTACTGTCTTGTCCTCAAAAAGCTGCACGTAGCTGCTTTTTGCTGCCTCGGTTCAAATTCACCATCTCACTAGAGCCATGTAGGACTCTGTGCAGAAGTCAAAGATATTCAGTATCAGACCAAAAGTTAAAGATTCTCTCTCTGAACAAAAAGACATTGGATTTCAAGCTAGAGATAAATTCTGCCATATACAGCAGGAAAATCTGCACTGCTGCCCTGGAAAATCCCTAGTGACAGTTCAGTCTTCAATTTCCAATAAATCAGAACTCCACTTTAGGGTTTTAAAGTGAGTTTTTCACATTAGGGGTCACTGGTACTTCCTCTTAGCTCCTCAAATTCAGATTTGGCTCTGATTAATGTTTCAGTGACATAGATAAGACAGAATTTTCATACCATACAAATGTAGGCAGAGTGGCTGAAGGTATAGGCAAAGCAGGGAGTTATCCAGAGAAAGCAACTTGCTGGGGGTGCCAGTGTAAACGCAGCCCATTTCTTCACCATTTCTGATGAACCTCTGGAAATCATGCATATAGCAGATGCTGACATTTGAAGAGGGTTTGTGCTGTTTGGAATAGCTGCGTGGCTGCAAAGCAAGGGAGGGATATCCCAGAAGCAATACGTTTTTCTCCTGCTTCTCCCTTTGCACCTCTATAGCACGAGAGCAGTACCCATTGCAGGAGGTTCCCTCTGCCTCTTCCTACCAGTCCTTTATCCTTGAATCAACAAGACTGAGGAGCCTTCAGGAGTCTCTGAGCTCAGGTCTGAAAACAGCGTGAATACAAAGGGTAACACTTTAGGGATAAACCCTAATATTTCTTTTTGTCTACAGATAGCTCAACACCTCAAGAAATCTCTTCAGGCACAGCAAGGACAACAGTAATTTTTGAAATATCATCTAGATACCAAAGAAGCCTGCAAACTGCAACAAGTGACCCAGGCCGTTATGTGAAATTTTCTGAACTTCTATGCTGTTTGGTGGCTGAATTTTGATATGGTTCACAGTCAGGAGGCAGAGTAAAGAGCTGTGACGTTTGGATATAAAAACATAGACTTGATACAGACCAATCCAAAATGCAGAAAATTTAATTCAAAAAGAAAATTCCCACAAGACTGTTTAAAATCATATTTGCTTAAGATTTTGATAATGTCTTGAACTGATTGTGGCTATGTAGCTGCCCAGAGCTTGTTGCCAAAATGGTTTAGTTTCAGGCTGGAAGGGAACATTCCTGGATAAAAAGAAAAAGCATTTTTATTACATACCGTTGAACTGTTACAGCCAGACTGAATGTTGATTAATTGTCCAAAATATTTTTTTTTCTCTCCCTACAATAAAACTATTTTTTCAGCACATTACAGTTGGCAGAGAGATGGAGGATCAGCCTGCTGGATGGAGTGACCATAGACGTTGACAGGATCACATTTCTTCACTGGCATGACAAAATCAATATGCTATTTCCCATTCTTAAATATGACCCAGAAAAGGCAATGTATTATCAAGAAACTTCCAGATACAGAGGAAAGTAAATAAAACAATCCTACCATATTTCACTATCCATAACCTACAGTCATTTCAGGGAATGTCCACACAGCACCAGTGCACTTCCATGCAAAGAGATGGCTTTGCTACCGCTGAATAATACTGCCAAGTACTGGAAACCGTGCAATGTAATATTGCAGCCTGGCTAATTAACTGTGTGGAGAAGCTGGGTATGTTTGCAGCAGTGTACTGTCACACTATTGTCTGTCTGCTGCCTTGGGTACCCAAGCTAGCTCATTCAGACACCCTTTAAAACCTCCACGCCCATCGAAGATAGTAAGTATTATCGGTGCTAATTACTTATGCTTGGGTGAAGCTCCCTGTAAACTTCTGTGAAAGCTACATCATTATCCTCCTTCAAATCCCTCATTAAAGCTTGCCTTTGCAGTGATGTCTACAAAAAACTTGTCAACAGTTAATCTCTGGGTGTGCTGAGATAACTGCTTGTCATGCTGGCTGGGGCGTCCCACTGGCTCCTTGCACTTCCCCTCCGCCTCTACATCCTTCTCTTGGCTTTGTGGATTTAAGGACTGCGGGGCTGAGGACCATCTTTTGCTTTGATGTCTACTGCTTGGTTCACTGAACTAAACCCCCACAGAAAAATACTCTTCCGAGTTTGCTGAAAAATTGGAGATATATAGAAGAGTGCCAGAAGAATGATTCACAAATTAGAGAGGATGCCTTAGAGAACTCACTCTGCTTAGTTAACTGAGAAAATGAGTGAGAGACAACATAACTAGTGTAAATAAGGTCCCTTCAGGGGAATATACAAAAGGCTATTTAATCTGGTAGAGAAAGACAGAAGCAAGAAATGATGGCTAGCAGTTAAAAAATAAACTCATATTAGGAATAAGCTACTCATTTTTAGCAGTCATGGTGGTTAACCAGCGGAACAAAGTGGTGAAGCGATGAAGAGCTGCTGCCTCTTGATATCAGGAGAGGAATGCTGCTCAGAATTGTCTGCGTTACCCAGCACAGGTCATGCGTTTCCGGACTCCACTGAAATGCAACAGCTACTGATATGTAGGAGGTCAACCCAGAAGATCTCTTCTGCTCCCTTCTGCCTTTACGCATCTGCAAAAAGTGGGTAATGATGCTGTGAGTACTTCAAAGATGCTAGACTCACCTAATTGGCTTGTCCAGTCTACAAATGGAAAGACAAATGATATGTCTATCTGCAGTTTTGCTTACCTATTTAAAATTGCTGGTTTTGCTTTCTTCCTGATTTCAGGTGAAATATTGGCTGCATAATATAACTAACATATCTGCAATGAGGGGAGAGTAAGGTAAGAAAAATAGCTTATTAGTTTCCAAGGGGAAAACACACAACAAGTCTATATACCCACTGCTGCTCTAAATTATTTATAGCATCTATTACTAGAGCAGAGGAAGCTTTGTAAAGTGCAAATGAGCCAATTGATATGATTTTTATATGTGAAAGAAAATACCTAGAAGAGTAGTCAAATTCTAAATTTAAACAGTTTATAGTCAGGTTAGTAGAATAGTTTGCACCAGTCTCCCTAAGCAAATTTTGTTATTGTTATGTTTAAACAAACTTGGAGTAAAAACCTTTCAGAATGATTCTTTTTGTCCATTGCTCATGCTGCATATAGATAGTGCCAGTTTATTGCTTTAAATGGTCAATACCACAGATATTTTAAAAGCCCAATTTATGTGCAGAGGACATCTTACCGTGTTCTTCATGCAGTTAGCCCTGGATTGTGTGGAAGCTTAGATCGCATCACTGAACTATTTAATAAAGCAGTGACCTTACCAGTGGCGTACATTTACACCAGAAGTTCAGAATTAAAAAATCTACAGCGGTAAAGAGAAAATGGTTACTCCAGCTTACACGCTGAATTCTCCAGGGACTTCTATATGCAGCAGTGATATTGCAGATACGTAATTCCCACATTTCTTCTTTGGAGCTTCTAGTAAAGCTAAGGTTGAAAAACAGCACTTCAAGTGAAGAAAATATTTGTGAAATTTTTTTGATTTTATTGAAGAGTCAAGCACATCCCTTACATTCTTGAAAGAAGCTTGCTCAGATACAGACAAATTGTAGCAAAAATAATACAACGTACATTTAAGCCACGTGTGCTTGGTGATAAACACTGATATACTGTATTTCAGTGATTCTGAATACCTTTTCTCACCCACCCTTTACTGTGAAGGAAGAAAGAAAACATGTCCGGATCAACAGTACTCAATTTTTTTCTGTGGATGAGTGGTGCTTTCTCAGTGAACCACAGGCATGAACAAGAATTTAAGAACAAAGCTGTGGGATGGAGACTAACAGGAATAAGACTTTGATAAAATGAAGTCAGTCCTGACATTCGTTACTAGACTAAAAATGTCAAGTCCATTTTCTCTGAGTTATATTGGTCTTGAATTTCACTTAACTAGGCAGAGCTCTCCTCACCTCTGTTTCCAATCAGACTAATGTATAGTAATTGCTACTGATATTTTGCTTATACGCTAAAAAATGTATGACTTGAATCAGGCTCCAGTACAACTGTAGATAAATGATAAAAATACTGGGCACATTTCGGCAAATTAATTGTAGAAAAGTAATGGATTATAGATTATAAAATAAAATGGGACTCACAGCATGTAAAGTTTTTTTTAATGCTTAATTTATTACTTCTTGCTGTTCAAGCAGAAGGCACAGTAATTTGCCCATAAACATGCTGATCAATATTTGGATAAAGTACCAAATACAGTTTTATCAAACTTTATAGGGCTATAAAATGGGTTTGAAGAAAAAGTTGAGAAATGAAAATAATAAACAAGAACTGTCATAATTATTACTTAAAGGCTGAAGACTGCTTCCTTCCATACTCCCCAAAGTAACAAAAGACACTTTTGCATGGAATGCAGAGTAGGGGTTGTATTTATTCATCTAGTGCTATTTTCATTTGTCATTACAATTAAGGCTTTTGGATAAGCCAGCTTTGGTTTAAATAACAGGAATGGTGATAGGCCCAAAAGATTGATTTTGTGGAAGTGGTTTACCTAAGCCTTTACTTAATTGATCTGCCCACAGATCTGCCTGTTGCTCTCTCCTTTTCTTGCTGCCCAGGGTTCTTAAAGATGAGCTGAGAACTACCCAATACATGGGCCCCTTCAAATTCTGCTTATAGTGCTTTCATCAGAAAGGAGGGACTATAGGAAGAAGCAAAGAAAGCAAAGGCACCCTGTAGCTGGTGAAATAACTTATTTTCTGGATCCTCACAAACCAATGCAGATTTAAGGCAATCTGTTGCTCTGGAAAATTAAAGCTCCTTGTTTTTGGCAGGGACTGGGAATTGACTACAAAAGACACACCACGAACTAATTAGTGCAGACACTTCCTTTCTAGATTTTAATGCTATGAACTTCACCAATGAAAACAATTTTTGCAATTCCTTGAAAGAGTTGCCTGTGTATTAAATATAATCCAAATAGTTAAAGTTTTAGGAGACATGCCAAAGCTTGTCTAATGCTGACTGCCACTTTAGGGACTTCACTTTCTCATCGTGCAACTGCATATGTGATTAAATTTTGTCCTCTTATGTTGGCAGCTTTGTTCTCTGATAAAATTTTTCTTCCTCCCAAAGATTTCTGTCAGGAATTTTCCAAGTGATTCTCCTATAAAAGGAGGGAATAATATTTGGCACAGCTGACTTAAAGGAACTTTATTTATTTGATATTTAGAAAGAGATTCAGAAAATGATCGTTAACCTTTGGAAGTTTTAAACCTTTGACATTTGAAAAGTCAGATTGTACTGGCCTAAAAAGCAAACCAAATCTTAAGGACAGATGGGTAATGCAGTGCAAATCACAGGCTGGGAGAAGACTGATAAAGGAGAAAGCAGAGTTTTAAAAGCAAGCTACGTGGTGTTGATAAAGCAATTGCTGAATTATCAATTCGTCTTCAGATGTTACTATAAAATCAAATCTTTTAAGTAAGATGGGGTCAAATTCTAATCCTTCCTCCTCCAAATCTGAGTAATTGCCATTGAAATGATCTCTTCCCATATCTGGCAGAATTTGGCACTTTCTTTTCAAGTGAAGCTGAGAATCCTACTTCACTGAAGGCAGGGATTCCTATTTAGAAAATAGGAATCTTTATCTTCCTTTCAACAAGTAATAGCTGTAGGTAACTCTCCCTGATGTTCCACAGCACAGCATGAAATCCATTACGTGTGTTAATATTGCTGTTTTTAAGCTTACCAACATTTCAGCAGCAAATTCTAAACCATGTAGATTTAGGAAGTATTTTTATTATACTTATTCTATGCAAAAATATAAATATTTGATTGTATTCCAGGAATACAATTCCTCTGTCTTTCAAATAACATATGTACACACACACATATGCATCTATAAAATGAGCATAAATTAAAATACACGCACATTCACACTTTTTTTTTCCTATTTCAAAGCTTATCTTTCATCATTGAAATAATTTCAAAACACTATTAGTCTTGACTCAAATTTGTCTTCAGTTCTTTGGGTATCATCTGCTTCATTTCTGTTCTTTATTGGTTGTCATTTTATATAGATAGATATTCAGTTTAAATGACTGACATCTGTCTATGTCCTCACTGTAGTGCTTGACTGGCACAGATTGCGCCACTGATAATATCTTCACTTAGAATATTAAGTACAGGGAAACAAAGGAAACAGCAACTACATGAATCACAGAAAATATATCCACAAAATGACAGCACCATAAAGTGAGTTAAAAAGGAATCATAACTTCACAACAAATGCAAAACTAATAGAGACATTTTAAAATGAGGATGAGAGTGAAAAACAAATAAACAAACAAGCCACCTAAAGTATCAGCCTGTCTGGAGAGGGAATTCGAGCACTGTAGGAAGGTAAAGTGTTTTGAAACGAAATTACAGTCAAATAATAGAAATGTGCCAGCATTTCTTGATAAGAGTCAAGATAAACAATGACTGCTGTCAGAAATATGTTGCTGTGATCACCTGTGAAGCTATATGTGTCATGGGAATTCTCATCCCATTGTCCCAGTATGCAGGTGAGTGTGGATTTAAAGGGGAGGAGAGAAAATAAATCCCATCTTTCCTTTCAGGGTGATACCATTGGTACCCATTCCTAGCTGGAAACTAGTTCTTCTGTGTCATGACTGCATGGAGGCATTACTGGATTTCATCATTGCTGCATCTGAGGTGCTACACAAACACTAAATCAAAGAAAAAATAATGAGAAAAAAAGAAGCCTAAAAGATAATGATTTAGCATGCTTGTCACCTAAATGACTGAAGAAGTGTGAAATGCTTAAGGTGAAATGTACCAAACATTACAAATGCTTGAGCACTGTGAGTGTGCTCCATAACCAATATCACAAATAACATCGGCAAGAGTGATTGCTAACACACCTCTTCCTGGGTCTAGTCTTAGGTGCTACAAAAATCACCTAAAAAAGCCCTCCTTGGATCACAAAGGGCTTTGGTAATTTTAGTCTTCCTGTAGCTGAGACTCATACTGCACTTACACTACAGATTTTTCCATTTACAGTATCTGCGGCAAAAAGACAGCTAAATCATCAAACTTATTTTCACAGTTATCGTTCCTTCTTATTTCATTTACTTTCATTTACTTTCACACTTGTAATTTCAAGAACTACAAGACGAAAGAAATTGCAGTCATACAATGAATGTTTGAGCTGGACATTAATAAGCGGTAGTGTTTTGTTCATACATCTTTGACATCTCTCAGTGTTATTGCAATCACAGAGACAAATGCTGGCTTTTCCTGCAGTAATAAGCCAATCATGGCTCTTTGACTTAATAATGAAAACACGATGCAATAGGAAAATTACTAACATTTTCCATAAAAATGAATGGAAATGAAAAAACCTGATGCCATCTATCACTGGCTTTTTAGAATGAATAGCTCTATTCAATGTATTTTTAATGTGGTTCTACTAAACTTAAAACATCCAAACATTTCTTTGTTATTTTTATCCTTACATGACTTGATGTGTATTAGGGATGCAGTGTGTGGTTTGCTGGAAATTCAGCTTCTGCGAAACAAGCCCCTCTGGAGCTCAGCTCACAAGGTTCATTGTAATGGTGTTGATTCATGCCGTTCCTCCTGTTAATGATATTGTACATAGCAAGGCTTTGAAATCACTGAATGACATTTCTAGGTGGGAAATCGTGCCACCAGTCCAGTGGGGAATTCGCAGCACACCGTGCTCGGGAACCAAAGCAGTTGCTGAAACCATATGGTAATGTTCAGAACTAGAGCACAGTACAGTTTTGTTCACTGTGCAGACACAACGTGGTAGAATTTCCGAGATAAGGCTTAAAGGTAGAGTGGGGAAAATGATGGGATTTCTTAGTTGGTTTTTTGTTTGTTTGTTTTTGGATGGTTGGTTTGTTTTTTATTGTTTCTGGGGGTGAACTACTGTGGTTTTTCTATTGTTTCGTTTCAGTTCAGGTAGAACCATTACATTAAATTTAATTAAATTCCTTTTTCTTTTGAGGGAGGATATAGCAAAACAAAAAAATGGACAAAATTGCTTGGAATGGAGGTGGAGGATAAAGCTGAATACATTTGCAGGGGGGGTTGGCAAATACTTCAGAAAAAAATCTAAGCGGCACCATTCACAAACTGGAAGATGACTATTGAATGCACATTTGTCTCTGTGACAAACCCTCTAGAGAAGAGTTTGGATGTGCTCCCAAAAGAGCATTTCTATTTTTATGCAAACTTCACAGCCTTGAAGGAATGCTAGAAAAAAGAGGGAAAGATTGCAAATCTGTTCCAGATTAATTCCAGATATTTATACCAGGGCTGGAAGTATAAACCAAAACCTACTCTTCTGAGGTCAGTAATATTTATTTAGGGTCAAGACTCTAGGTAGAGAACTTTGTTTAATCCTAAAACCTGATGTAGTCCTTTGAATATTTTTACCTGGACTTTTCTTTCACTGTTCCATCTCCACAGATGTTGCTGAGGATTCCTGACTGATAACAATGCCAGGAGATTGAACTCACCTGTGTTTGGACACCTCTCTAAGATCTTCCGCGAAGCTTCAGATTTCCCTACCAAGATGTGAAAAATTTTGACTGAAAAGTTTGTCTTCAGGTCAAAAGAACTGAAACCCTTATATCTCTATTCTCCATCTTTCTGTAGCTCTTTTTCTCCATGTATTTGTCTCCCTCAAAGCTTCCAAATTTCTGTGTTTCCTAATCTATGGCTCCATAGCTTGCTTTCATGTTTGCCTTTTCATTACTTCCACATCACTATATTTTTGCTCACAATGAAGTACAAAAAACACCCTCTTTTTTTTTTTTTTTCCAAGCTATTTCTTAGCTTTCAGGTGTTGGCTGCTGCTGAGCAGCCTGAAACCAAGAGAGTGGCAGGGTGTCCTGGCTGCTGTTACTGCAGAAGAGGGGAAGAGCCAGCATGGGTGCAGGAGAGAGCAGGCAGAGACAGGAAGTGGCCATCCACTGCTGTAATGGTCCTGAGGCATTGCCTGGAAAGAGAGGCTTGTCTTTTTCAATTCTGTAACACTTTCATAGCTAAATCTCAAGTCTCTTTACTTGGGAATAGGGACATCATCACACAAATGATACTGAACTTTTTTTTTTTTACTGGTTAGGATTAAGACGAAATTCATAAATACTATCTCACATAGTCCCTTGTGAATCAAGAAAGATTCAATTAGAAGCAGCAAAGCTCCATAATATGAATGCAATGTGGTCAGGAAAGCATTCTGGCACCATCAAGATTCCATAAGACGGATTTATCTCCAGCAGGAGTGGAACCAGGCCAGTGGATCAGAAGTTCGCCCTCCAGATGGATCAGCCCAGGTGTGTCAAGAATACAGTTAGGCAATTCTGGTCTAAAACTCTTCAACACTTCCCTTGTGTTCACACTGGTTAAAGAAATGTATAAATGCACAAAGAACATCTCCCTCGCTGTCTCAACTCATAGAACCAGAGTAATGAACAGATAGCTTTTTAATTTCACATTTATCTGGATGAAAAAGAGAATAGAATCGTGAAAAGGAAGACCAGCCTTTTATCTTATTTCCTCATTTCTGAGTTGACATTTGGAAAAGAAAGAAACTGAATGATCTCTGTAATCCAACTGCAGAAAGCATCATCAAGACTGTAAATTTTAGTGACAGACAAGAGGGCGTTGAAAGGAAAGAAGCTTAACTACCAGGATGATAAATACTTTTTAAAATACACCTTTAAAAATGTAAGAAAAATAGACAGAGGGAGTTTAAAAGAAAAGCTGTGGGTGTGGAAATATTTCCTTTAAAATTCATTTAATAAAAACATCCCCTGTAGCTTGCTTGTTACACTTAGTTCCACTTTCCATTCTATTTGCACAACTCAAACTCGGCAGAAAGCTGAAGGGCAGAGAAACATTTATAAATTAGTGTATGTCTCCAAATGATTAATGTAGCAGTCATGTTCTTTCTCATCAGTTCAAGACCACTTGCACATCTATAGAAATTGGGCATGAGGTGTGCTGAAGCATATTAAAATCACTTCTTCTACTACTTTTGTACTGAATAATCATTCCTGCTCTTACTTTTGTACCACTTAAATGAGAAAGAAGGCAATTTAGCCACCATCACATACAGCCTGAGGCAAATGTGTCATATAAGCTTCACTCAGAAAGATATTTTAAGACATTTATTTATTTTCTTTTAATACCTCTTAAAGACAGAATTTAGGAAAGTGCATTGTTTTCTACATTTTTTGCCTGACTACCCTTGACTATTGTCTATCTGTTCAAGTTGGATAGTATATTATCTATCCATGAATCAAGGAGCTGGAGTTGGAAAATTCCTGTTAGCTTCTTTCTTCTAAAAGCAGGATTATTTCATAGAATCATAGAATGGTTTGGGTTGGAAGGGACCTTAGAGATCATCTAGTTCCAACCCCCTGCCATGGGCAGGGACACCTTCCACCAGACTGGGTTGCTAGATTATGTCCTGGTTTAGAGATCTTGCGCAAAGGTAGAGTCAACTTTCTTGCCTCTTTCAGTTCATCCTGACAGCCAGGGTCTCAGCTCCTCTGCAGTACGTCTCACGAGAGGAACACTACCAACTGTCTAGCGTCTTCAACCAGCTTCTGTACAATGAGGTTATGTTCCCTTTGACATATAGACGGCTAGAAATGGTTTATCTTGCAAACAGTGGAGCTGGTATTACTGCCTGTAGCTCTTTGCTTTCACCTGTGCTGCCAGAGTCAGCTCTGCCAGAGGTAAAAGACTGTCAGTAAAGGTGGGATTCAGCGAACCTAAGTAGTTTTGCTTCACCCAGATAATGGATCATGCCAAAGGCCTCTCCTAATAATGCCTGAGCAGAGGGACAGTTACCTCACAGAGTCACACAATGGCTGAGGCTGGAGATCATCCAGTTTGATGTCCTGCTCAAAGCAGGATCAGATAGAGCAGGTTGCTTGGAACTGTTTCCAGCCTGTGTTTGAATATCTCCAAGGTGTGAGATTTCACAACCTCTCTGGGAAACCTGTTCAAGTGCTTAACCACCCTCACAGTGAAAAAAAAATCTGCTATTCTTTAAATGAAAATTCCTGTGTTTCAGTTTGTGCGCATTGCCTCTTGTCCTTCCACTGGGCACCACTAAAAAGATTCTGGCTCTGTCTTCTTTACTCCCTGTCCTCTTGAGGCATATGTCCCTTGTCACAGGTCCCCAGCTCCTTTTAGCAGCAAGCCCATTTTCCCCCTCATCTTCCTTTTCCTGGTGATAGACCAGTAGAAGTCCTTCATATAGCCCTTCATGTTCCCTGCCAGATTCAACTCCAGAATTTTCAGCTCCAGTTTAACCAAACATTGGATTAACAACATGTAAGTTTTAGCTTGGTGGAATAACAGGCTGAAGATTCTGGGTAAACATGAAATGACCAATGTCCTTAAAACTCAGTATGCTTCCCAAAGAGCAAATAAAACCAGCAATGATTTTAACTATCATGTATTCTAGGTAGAAGGCTTGGTTGAGATTTAATTAAAATTCAGGCTTTTGTCCTCATAGTGCTATCAGAAATAGATCTATATTGTATATTGCCCAAGTTGGGGTTCATCAAAGGACTATGTGTAAAATAAGATAGACCAGAAGATAAAATGGTAGGAGAGATGAAAGCAATGAATGTTCTATTAAGGTTTCTTTTTCAGCATTTCTCAAAAAAAAAAAAAAAGGCAAAAGAAAAATGTATTCTGCAGTGAGGGCTGTGTTGCTACATTAAAAGTGCCTCAGTACCTTGAGAAAAAAAGATAATTTCAACAAAAATAGAGGATAAATATATGTATAGATAGAGGGTGCACTATAATACATGTATACCCTCTCTATGCGTATGCATATGCACTATATGTAGCCTCACTGGATCTCACAGTTCAAAACTAAAATTTCAATTTCAATTCTGTTTGCAGTTTTTTGTAACAGTGATTTTTTTATTTTTCTGCATGTTTATATTTCACCTGCTGTAGGTGGATAATTTGGGTAAGTTTGACAGTAATCACCAAAGTCAAATCAATGATTTACGGCTGTTTACACCAGCAGAAATTTTGGCCCTCACACTGCAAAATCTTTAATCAAATGAAAAGGCTGACCCTCAGCAATTCTTAGTTCTGATTACTTTTGTAGCTGTATCGGAACAGCGAGTGACAAAAGGGGATTTCTAGCAAACCTGCATACACAGTGTTTTTTGGATTTCTGTCTTTGCTGTTTCCATAGTACTATTTCTGGGTGAGAATAATTTCAAATTAGTTCTTAGAGTAGCTAATAAGATTAATTGAAACATTTTTTGACACAAAAGATTCAAGCATAAAACTCATCTCATTAAAAATATATCTACACAGTGAAGCTGGGTAAAGCAAATGGATCTCAATAGAACTGCATGAATACTGCAAAGCAGTGTTTGTGAACACATCAATCACTTCAATTTTCATTTTCAATTGTTATTCCCTTTCTCCGAACATTTAGATGGGCAGGCTTTCATATTTGCTTGGATATTTCTAGGATGTCTGACTCTTTTTTTGGTACTCCTACTAGCAATGCTAACAAGGGTGACCATACATGTAAAGGATTATGCATTTTTGCCATTCATTAGTCTCCTGTCTGGGAAATGCCAATCATTGTAGCTGTCAGTAACTGAGCCTATATAATGTGAGTAAGGGACTAATCAGGCATTGTGAACAAGGAGTAAACACAATGAAGAACTGATAAGCTATCTATCTATAGCTTAAATACCTCTGTCCAACCCTGTTTTCCCCACTTTTTCTCCTTTGTTTGGGCTTGTTTCTTTGCCTTCCTGTACAGTCTTTACAAATCACAAAACATTAATATTACTTTGCAAATATGCCCAAATGGAAGAGATCCTTTTGCAGACAAATAATATTTGCAAGGTAATTTGACTGTCTTTTTCTTCTGTATGGATTTTTAACTTTTTAGACAAGTCATGTATAGACCATAAGAATTATCTTACGCGCGGAGACTCATGCACAAGCTAGTAAATGGTTATGAGAGAAACAGCCTATGGATAGGGAGCATGAAAAATTGAAAAAGAGACAAGGAATTAAACACTATTATTTCTCTTATTCCTTGGGAGCATGAGTTGCAGCTATGCTAATGGTTAGATCAGCAGCATTTAGAGGAGCAAAATGATAATGGATCCACATGGCTGCTATGATAACACTCAGCATACTGAATAATTACAGAGATATTGGTAGCATGTTGAGCTTCCCAGTGAATGTAATTAATATGGTCAGGGCCTCATTTACTCAGTGAAGCACGCAGAAACCTACATCTGGAACAAGGGCTCCTGTTTCTGCAAGGTTCTACTGTGAAAGTTGTGGTGACAGTGCAGCCACTCCAGAACAGAGGAGCAAAATGAGAGAATAAGAATTATGCTGCAAAATCAGTGTTTACACAAAACACTTTCAAAATCCTTGTTCTGTAATAGTGTGGGGCCTAATGATTATAATCAAGGCTTATCCTTCCTTTTCCCCTAACAGCCGTGCTGATTTATCTTAGTAATAGTTTGCAGCAGCCCTAAGAAGTAGCAGCAATATGTGAATCATTGCAATGTTTAACTTGTGATAAAATACTCCTCAAGCCAGTGAGTAAATTTGGGTGTTTTTTTTGTTGTTGTTTGTTTTTTGTTTTTTTTTTAATGTGATGTCAAAGGCAAGTTTGCTTCGTTTTGTGTTTTGTGCCAGGATATGCTTACAACTGAGGCCAAATTCAGTCCTGGTGAAGAACTGAATTCATCTGAGGTCTGAATTTTTCAACCCATCAGTTTACAGAGAAAGAATTCCATATCTTTGGGTCGGGTTTCTCCCTGATCTCTGGGTTTTTCCCTTTTTCCCCCCAGCCCATTCCAAGTAGCTTCCTGTCAGCACAGCCTCTCCTGCAGACCCAAAGCAGCTGTCCTTTCTCAGTAACCTCCTGCCAATGGACATTCTTTATTAAACAGGCACCAATTACAATTAGATTAAATAAAATGGAGTTTATTTGACACAAGTAATGGAAAATGAAATGAAAATCAAAGGAACTAAATGTAAGCAAAATAAATCATAACCAGCATCTAGGCAACATAGCTAGTTAGACTAACCCTCATAATTGTAAGATATTGATTGAATATGACTAAAAATCTTATATCACCTTGATGTTTATTTGGCTATTTTCAATAGTCATTTGAATCTGGCAGCTCAAAAGTCCTTTCAACAGAGCTGAGTAAGGTATCTCTTTTCCTCTGATGGTTATTTCTTCCTGCTTTCCTCCAGTTTTTCAGTACTCCTGGACCACTATTTTCTTGTCTGATAACATTCAGTTACAACATCACAGACCTTAGATTGTAGTCAATATATTATAATATATAATATTAATGTATTAATTAATATTTTAGAGTACATCAACATATGAATATGTTAATATATATGATATACTGTTAATATTTCAGTGACATTTGTATCAGTGTCAGAGTTCACGCACAGTTCACAGCAGCAAAAAAGTAATTCATGATGCAAGGTGATGTGTCCCCTCCCCAGCGCTCTAGCAGTTGCACATGCTGCTCTTATGGTAGAAGAGTGTCAGCACTTCACAGAACAAAGCACAAGGAGAATCTTCTGAAGAGTTTTCAGAAAAACTTCCAAGTTTTATCTTATGTTCTTGGATAGAGCAACCTACTGCTACCCTAGTAGTTTTAGATGTTTTGGAGGTGAATAAATGTGGATTCAATTCCTCTTCTGCCAATGTTCTGCCTTGTCCCGGAGTGATGGAGTCATTGCAAAGCCCGATCTGTGGAGCACACCATGGTATATGCAGAACTCCAAAAAATGATGTAAAAACCTTTCATTCAAAGCTAGATAGGAAAATGTACAGAGGAGATGATGGTAGTTTATGCTATTTTTTTTAAGGTGTATTTTTAAATACTATCTTCCTATTCTGACTAAACAGCATAAAAAGTTTTGCTCATCAGTTACGTGGTTTGGGAAGTAATAAGCAGATTTACATAATAGGCATCAGACACCATGTCCCAACGAGAGAAAATTTGAAATATTGTACACAAAATGAGTGTATTAAAACTTTGTTTATTATCAACTAATTCAAAGACAGCAGACCACAATTAAAATTATATATTTATATGCCCCATCTTCTATGCGATTACCTCTTGATTATTTGGATCAGTTAATCCTGGTGTACCATTTGGTTGCAATAAGCTTCATAGCATTTTCTCAATTAAGAAAAATAATCACTTCTGGTCCTTAATTTTAAATGTAATCTCTCAACAAGTACCTCATCTATCTTACTCAGAGCTAATATGTCACACAACTTTGGATTCATAGAAATATCGATTCTGAGTCCGTTACCATTTCCTAGTTTAATGTTTAGTTCAACTTAGATTTACTTAGAAATCAAAGTAAATATTAGCAGTTACAGTGAAGTTTCTTTCAAAACCTTCCCCATGTTTTTAAATATATATTTTTTAAATGTATAACAAACTACTTCTCACACCAAACTGAGTTTAGTTTAGGTGGAAATTCTCATTTCATGAAATGAGATTTCATGAGATTCTATTCTCATGAAATCCTTTTTAAAAATTTGTTTTTCCTGCCCACAACTGTAACATCATTTGCTGATATTCAGTTCAAGATCAAGCAGATAATCTAATCTGGAATAAACTGGGCAGAATACCAGTTAGGTTAAAAAAAAAAACACATCAGGAGGTTGCTTTCTTGTATGTAGTTGGGACTGTGTCATAGATGGAATTTTCAACCTGTTTTTGAAAGGAAGGGGTAGTTTTTATAAGAGAAGAGGCAAACTGGCATGTACAGTAGGTGATAATGATGGGAAAGGAGTTATGGAGGTAGGTTTAGGTTTACACTTTTAGGGTCACAACGCACCTCATTTCCATTTATGTTAGTGGCAGATAGCAGGTACGTAACAGAAGCTGTATGCCAAGACAGAGTTAACCTCTTAAAATCCACACCTATGAAGCTATGATGATATTTGGTGCATCTTTGTGTCTAACATTTAGTTGCCTGGCTCTCTGCTTGCTGCGTTGCCCTTTTCTACAGGCTGTTTCAGTGGCCCCTCTCTCAGGCTGAGTCTCACTGACCCCTTACAGGGATGATACCATGAGCCTCCTCTCCTGCATGGCAGTGAAATGTCCCTGAGTCTCACTGCCTGGTATAGGCTGAGGTATAGAGATCCATGGGGTATGATTCCTGCCTTATCTTTAGATTGAAACTTGACCACTGCCAAGCTAGAAATGCAAAACTCCTAGCTCAAACTACTTGCTGGTTTCTCATTAGGGGAATATCGGCTTCAAGTGTGACGTTTACTTTTGTTTAGTGCCTGTTTGGGTTATTTAAAATGTGTGAATATTCTATTACATACAGTTCCGAGTCATGAATGACTCAGTGTACTTAAAGGCTGGTGGCAAGGATGAAGGTGATAATTCAAGGAGGTCATTAACACACTGGAAAAAAGGCCAACACTGTGTTAAACACATTATAATTCCAAATTTTTACAAGATAGAGATTACATTTATAAAAAATATATCCTTGCAGTATTCTTACTCCTCTATTCATTGTTTTCTATTTTATTAGTTAATAGAAGAATTAAATGACCAATTGAAAAGGTTTTTTAATAGCTAGTATATTGCATTCAGCTGCATGTGTTATGCACAAATATTCTTTATTTGTCTTCTTTTTGTGCCCCAGTAGGAAAAGTAACTTTTCATCACATATGGGATCCATCATTATGAAACATTTTTTTCTACATAATAGAGAAAATTCTGGTCTTACAATGCTATAAATAAGAGGTAACTTCACTGAATTCAGTGGCTACATTGGTGTAATATGTCAAAGGAAAGTATGACTTAGGACTCTCAGTGTTCTGGCCGGAAATCCTGAGCTAGATCACTTCAGCGGTACTGATTTATGACATTGGAAGTTCTGACCCTGTATTTAATCAGCTACATTACCACAAGGAATAAGTAAAAGCAAAATGTCAGCCAACAAGTATAAAGGTAACTAACTACCTCCAATTCATGTAGTTCTCTGAAGAACTCTAAAATCAGAGAAAGTTACAGTGTTACTTTCTGCAGCAGTATAGTGTAGTAATACCCCAGCTGCAAAATGAATGAGCTGGGAAAAAATGCACTACAATGGCATATTTTGGCTGAATGGTGTGTGTGGAGAAGACAACCCTGCCAACTGGTGTAGCTATTCTCTCAGACTCCTGCCATGAGAGCAAGATCCACCAAGATTTTAAGGTGAAGCAATAGAAAGCTGATGCTCATTTTAGTTCTTCTGTTCTTATCCCATGCCATTAAAACATTTCTGATAAGGAAGCTGAGAACAAAGTGTGTTTTAAACAGCTTGGAAGTCAGAAGATATTTGGCCACATTCAGGCTTAGATGTTAACATAAGTGATTTTTAATGAACCATAAATGCTATTTTTAATTTGGATCTTTTAATTACACTCAGTGAAGTTCCTCTGTGAACTTGTGATGGGGGGAGGAGAGGCAGAGGTCTATCTTTTATTGATTGAAGTGCTGTGTTAGCTCCTCATGCCGAGTAAAAGCCCCTCAGAAACAGCCCGGCCAGAAAAGACAATTGTGATTCCTTCCTCTGGCTGCATCTATAACAGAGTCTCTTCTCATTACACTTGAAACAGGAACATGCTTCAGTTGTGGTCTGACTTCCTCTAGATTTAACTTTAATCTAGAGAATTTTGGTATTCCTTTATCTGTACTTCTGGTGTGGCCTCACCTGTGCTGAATAAAGGGGAAGGATCACCTCCCTCAGCTTTCTGGGAACTCTTTTCCCTGTGCAACCCAAGATGCAGTTGGCCTTCTTTACTATGAGGGCATGTTGCTGGTTCATGGTCAACTTGCCTGCCAGGATGCCCAGGTCCTTTTCTGCCAAACTGCTTTCCAGCTGGTCAGCCCAAGGCATGTGCTGGTGCTTGGTGTTATTCCTGCCCAGGTACAGGGCTTTACATTTTCTATTGATGAACTTCATGAGGTTCTTCTAGGCCCATTTCTCCAGCCCATCCAGGTCCCTCTAAATGGAGGCACAGCCATGGGTACTTACTGTTAATTGGTCTTTTTTCCAATCAATCCAACTCAAAGGGACTTTGCCTGATTCACTATACATTCCATCAGACCTTGCTTCAGTAAAAGAGTTCCCTGTTTGTTCATTTTTAATTTTTTTTTTTGGTGAATCACCAGTGAAAATACTGAGCCACACAGAGATAGGTTTCTTAAAACATGCAGTTTTAAGATGTGTGGCAACTCATACAGGCAGTTGTTTTTTGCCCTTTCCTCTCAAACTTGATTTGGGACAGAGGGCAGTTTTGACTTCTGGATGGGCAGAGATTCAAAAAGGGAAAAGAAATAATGATAATATGATTTTTGCTGGTTTTTTCCCCTGTCAGTATAATCTACGAAGTCCTGCATTCCTGTCTTTGCCTCCATCTTAATCCCCAGCAGTGAAAGGTAAGGATGAACCAACATCACTTTGCTGTCATTGCATCTTTGAAGATCTGATTGTTCAGTTCTAGGAAACTGTGTGGCATGAACATGCTGGATGGACAATTTGAAACTGCAATTACATTTTTCTGGTACTGTTTTGAATAGCTGGCATTGTCTCAGTTACTGGGTGATCTGGATATAACACTTAAATAATTTCATTTTTTTTTATGGTTTTTGTCAACTTTGTTCCTCGTTAGTTCTAGCTACTTTATGTTGCATTTTCCTCCCTGAGACAATTTTCCCTTGTCTCTGGAGAGCATGTGGGAATGAGCAGAAAGGATTTACACTCGGTACAGGATTGTTTCTGATTTAAATGATGTGTTCTTTTTTTTCCAGGGTGTATTTGGTAGGGATAGCAAATTAAGTTTTTCTCACAATACTTGCAAAGTTTCCCTTGGGTGCTAGAACACTATAGTAGGTAATTTTTCCTTATATGTAGGATCAAAACACGGTATACAAAGTTCAGAAAGGGTACTCAAGGTCACTTAACTTGACAAGTGAGTTGTTCTCACATTTTGTTTTACTGTGCAGAGTAGAACTCTAAAATGTACTGCTTAAAATAGATAAATCTTGCTGAGATTTACCTAAAACCTTTTCTAATAAAAATTCCTTTAAAACAGGGACATTGCCCCACAGAAAACTACTGTCTTTATCAGTATGTGTGACCAGTTTTCTATATACTGCCAAAATACATTGTTTTATGTGTGCACGTGTCCATCTGTCTGTGTCCCTTTTTGTATGTGCATATGTATTTTTGTACATATGTATATATACAAATATAACCTCCTTGGCTTCTCAGATTTCATATTTTAGTATTTAAAGCGTGTTTTGTTGATGTGGGTGACCATGAAATAGACTCTGGTCATTAATACTACTGCACCATGAGAGGCTTTTTATGTCCAAGAAACTCTGGCTTGAACTTTTTACAATCACTTTTGTTTTGTGCAGTGTCTAAACTTAAAATTCAGCTAGTTAATCTGTCACCTTCCTATGTTTCTTTACTATGCTTTATATCACTGCCAGCCAAGATACTGGATGATGACCTGTTAAAGGCACCTGAAATCTAAGTTCAAAGCACCATCTTTTCCATCTACATTTGACCCTAACCATTCATGTCCATCCTCCTTTCTCTCAGCAGCCCAGAGATTTTTGAGTTCCTTGCTGCATGCTGATACAATTGCAAGTATGGTGATAAAAAGATCTGCCCCAAATCTGGTCTACACCTTGGGGATGAAGATACTCTCAGAAAGATAGGCTTCATCCTTTTCTGGCTAAGGTGGAAGAATAACAATGTATTAAACAGGTTAGAATACAGGAGGGGTAGGGCTACTAGTATGTCCACTTCCAGGATTCACATTTTAAAGGAAAAGAGCAAGCTCTGCCCAGATCATTATGAGGAAGAGCAGATTAGCCTACTTAGTGAAGAAGGTTGAAGCATGTGAATCCGAAAAGGGCTCTTCTTTCAACCCACAACAAGGTGACTTAAAAGCAGAATTTTTTAGGTACTCGTGTCTTCTCTCTCAAACCATCAACTGCACAGGTGAAAATTCTTGGATCCCATTCCAGGATACTTAATCTTTTATTGAAAAACTTGATGCTCAGAAAGTGCCTTAGATGACATTCAAAATTTCACTGTCAGTTTTTAAGAAAACCGATCCCATCAAATGATTAATTTGTAGGAAATTTAATCTAAAATGCTCCCAGATCTTAGAAAGACAAACTTATCGTCTTGGCATGGTCAATACATTTGAAAGACAGATATTTCCCGTTCTGATTAATACATTGGCCAGTTTACTGATTCAAAGGCAAGCTTAATACATTCAAACAATGTCAGGCTCTTCCTATCAAATAATTTGTCACAGTGTCTGCACCGATTCTAAATATAGTTTATTTATATTTTTCTTATATATGTTTAAGGTTACTAGCTAGGCAGCTGGGCAATGTTACTTTTAAAACAACATACTTGGAAGTGCTGAGTACTTTGGGTTCCAGAAGTTTAAGTGGGAGAGACGTTTTGCATTACATAGGACTGGGCTGTGTACAGGCCAAGTGGCAGTAGAAATATGACTTGCAGGTTTTGAGCCAATGCAGTTGGAGTCAGCTCTGCTGTCAGCTTCAGGGCAATCAAGGAGTCACCAAAGGGTGATTCCCAGGGAATACAAGCTGGATGCCTCTGTAGAAAGTTGTCACAGTGGAAACTGCCTCTGGGGTGAGATGGCTTACTTGTGGTTTTGCTTTTGACTTGGGAGGTAAGCCAGATCTACAGGTCCTCTGGTACTCCTCAGCTGAATTTCAAGAGGCAGCAATGCATTTTTTGCACTTTTTGTGCTGTGAGTTTAAGCACTGTGCAACCACCTGCTGATACAGTCCCAAGCTGAAGTGGGGCTGAGAGGTCCTGTCACAGCTTTTTTCACATCTGTGCTCACCGAAGCAACCATAAGTTTGTATGTGGCACTGCCCACATAGTTATTATCCTGTATTCACCACTGAGCAGTATGATTTGCATAAATTGCACAAGGCTGAACCCCAATGATGGGCACAGTGTGTTGCTTTAAAAACTTGGTGTGTTGAGTGTTTAGCAGTGTACACATATGGTAGTGCTGTTATTACTGTGCCATATGGGGATGTGTCGAGCTCTCTTCTCTGCTTAGCAGATAGTGCCAGGAGCACATCTGTATGGTCTCGTTGTCAGTGAGTACTGTTGGTTCTGTTTCTTTACACCTTTTTGAGCACCACTAGCTTCTGTGCTTGTTTTTCAGTTTAGATTGAGTATGAGAAGTTCACTGGAGATTTTCCAATTTCTAATTACTTGAGCTAATTGCAAGAATTTTAGATTTTTCTTAGGTGGCATTTTCTTATCATGGATAATAGCTTTGCTTCTCCATCAAACTTTAAAAAAAATCTAACACAAGACACAAACAAGTCTCTGAGCTGTGACTACCTCCTGTTTATAATTATCAACAAAATAGAGAAAATCACAGATTCTTGATTTCCTGCAGTGTTACTAAAGGAACATCACAATCTTTTAAAGAACATAAAGATCACTGAAATTTAAAGAAAACATAGATAAGGCACCAAAATCAGGCATCTCCATGACTGCTTTTAACTCAAAATTAATTTTAAAATATATACTTTGTATTATTGTGCTGAGATTTTTCACAAATGAGCAATGCTTAAAATGTTTTCCCAAAACTATTCTAAAGTGACTACAGAGGTCTGTAGGTAACTTCTTTTGTGCTTTCCAAGTGGAAAGCAAAAAAGTGAAAAAAAGACACCTCCTCTGCTTTTACTGATTTGCAAAACTCTTTATATTCTTATTTGGCTACATGTCTACTGTACATTAAACATTCCTGATACATTTGTTGCTTTTCACATTTTTTCCTCCTTATAATTAAACTAATTGGGCAATTAATCAATGTCACCTGTAGCCCTGAATGGCAACTGACATTAATGAAGAAGGTTGTTCACAGTCCAGGCTTGGCAGGGTAGGAAGAAAAGTCTATATTCTGCAGATGGAAAGCCAATTAAAATTGTGGAGTTAGGGTGGTGCAGATTGGAATAGAAATGAGCTTTGTGAAAAATACCAATTCCTCATTGTCTTCTGAAAGGTACAATGCCACCTGCAGTCTAGAAGTCACAGGAAAAAAAAACACATATTTTGTTGCTTCACAGACCATTGTAATTAGATTGCTAAGTCCATCAACCCTTTCCTAAATTTTAGTCTCCCTGATCAAAATATTAACAGTGGATTAAAGTTAAAGAGATGAGATGATTGTAGATCTGTGTTTCAACAGCTCCACTGCTGTGAGACATTCTGGTTTTGGCAGTGAACATTATCAAGTTGTAATAACTGCTATTCTAGTTAATAAAACATAAGTAAATCATATATAGCATATAAAGGGCAAGCTGCAGGAACCAATTTACCTCTGATGGTGAAAATTACATCTCCTACGCCAGTAGGGTGCCATCCCTTAGGAGCAGGGGGTGAAGAATTCATTGTCAGGGAATGGAAAACACCAACTGTTTTCATCTATTGCTCAGTGAGGATTTACAGGGTGGCAGCAAAATATAAGAGCTGGGACCCCAATCCAGGTCCAATCATTTTTCAATGCACCTTTTCTTTCATCTGTCTGTATTTTTCTTCTAGACTCTTTTCAGTATATACATGGCCTGCCTCAAATGCTTCAGGTATCCACACCTTCATCCCTGCTTTACAAACAAGTTCCCGACTTCATCTTGCTTACCTGTTAACCCTGTCATTTTTTCTCAACCTATTCCTGGTGTGTGCAGTAGCATTAAAAGAACTAAAAAGACAGATTTTCTGTCTATTAAGGGCTTTTTACAAACATCCCTGTCTGTCCAAGGAAGGGGTTAATCCACTGTTTCTACAGAGAATAGTCCACAGTCTTAATCACCCACAGGTGAGTCTGTGTAATCTGAAATCCTACTGCATTTGTGACATTTAATTTGCCATTTATACTAGATCACGCAGAAAGGATCTATGTAACCCAGATTTGAGCCAATACCCCGAGTTTGTCTGTGATTTATTCTAGCATCTGAAGTATCCTTTAAGAGAAGCGTTCTTTAAGATGTGTGGAAAATGAAATACAGAAAAACAGAAGACCAGGCAGCTAGAAGAATATAATTTCCTTTGTTAGCCTGAAGTAAATTTAAATTAAGAAGGATTAGTAAAATACATAAAATTTGTCCAGAGAATGAAAATTAAGGGGGTTATTCCAGTTTAACACTGAGCAAGGTTTCCCAGGGTTATGGAAGATGTATCTTTTTCTTCTTGGAAATCCTTGTTATAAATAGCTCTGAGCCATTAAGCACAAAATGTATAATTACCTTACCCTGTATACACATGGGTAATGAAGGGACTAGAGATCAAAAGTCGCTGCCTCTGCAGGTGCAAACTGATAGATTCCTCCTGGCTTCAGAGCTTTTCTTAGCTGGCAGTCCAGCTACTACAATTTCCTAATGGTGAGAGTTAAACAGAACCAGGCAAAGTAAGGGATGTCTTTTAAGTTGCTGCTAAGCTACAGAGGGGAAAAAAAAAAAAAAAAATTAAAGATAGTAGAGAAATGAGAAGGTTAAGTCAGAGAGTGATGAGGGTCGGACATATACGTATGATGAGGCTTAACTTCGCAGACTATGTCCGCATATGAGACCTGGGGGCAACTCATGGCTTCTAGGGCCAGTCTCTCAGCCTAGAAGCCTCCTGACTGCATCCTGGGGCAAACCCTGAGTGTGTGCTTTTGCTTATAGGCATGTTGGGGCAAGAAGGAAAGCAGTCCTGTGTGGCAATAACCATGGGGGAAGGCAATAGCAGGTACAGCGTGGCAGATTTCCATTTAGGCATCTAAAGCTAAAGATGCCCTATGGCCAACACTGCTGTAATATACGTACAAGTATTTGGTACAAACTGCAACATTCTGGCAGCCGTTCTGTGGTCATGGAAAAGTCAATTAACAGTTTTGTAGCTATAAATTAGGATCAGATGCCTAAATGGAAAGTAGATGCCCAGACTATTTTTTGTTTCTAGTCTTTGGATACAACCTTTGACCTGTGCCTCAGGTGCCTCTCTAAAAACACATTAAGAAACATGAGCAATCGCACCTTTTACTTATGAAATGTAAGAAAAAAGTGAAGTTAAAATAGAAAAAGTTACATTAAAAGGAGAAAAACACGAGGCAAAGAAAAGTGATACTCTCACCATAAGTTTCATCCAATCTTGTACTCTGCATCACAAAGTAGAGTTACTGTCTTTGCCTTGAGGGAATGCCAGAAAGCTTTTTTTACTGGCATAAGGGAACCAAAAAATCTTCGTACAAATACTTCACAATGTCACTCCAAAGCAAGTCTATTTCCATTGTACATGGGTTTTGATTAGTTCTGAACTTGGAGTTCAGATGCCCACTAAATAAAACAAATTGTTTCTTAGGTCTGGAGAGAATATTATAGCAGTTATTTTAAAACAGTTCATATTGTATACATTCTCAACATTGCTCTGACTATTTGAGGCTGAATTCTTTGTGTAACAGTTGCAGTACTATTCGGCTCTGGGAGCAGAAATTTAAATCTAGTGCTAGCCCTTGAATTTTAGCTCCTTTGCCAAAGGTGCCACATACTGTACTTTCAGTTTCATAACAAAAAATTTGGGGTGGGGGGGTGGGAATATATACTGAAATGTAAATAAATATAGAAAGTAACTGGTAGAAACCATTTTTTTTTTTAGATTACATTTGAAGCATATATTTTCATTGATTCACATTACATTTGTACTACAATAACTTCTACTAATCTTGTTACTTTATAAATCTGTGATAAGAGACATAGTGTTACAGAGAGCTTACAGCCCAAACTTTGTAATTGACACTAGAACTCTGCCCAAGCATAGCCGCATGAAAAGTAATGGGGTTCCTTCTTGAACATGGATCTGCAAGATGGAGTTTAAAGCAAGCTTAACAAGTGAATAACTAGTAAGTATAGAAAGATATGAAAGCTGTCAGAGAAGGGAACATATAGACAACAGTTACCTAGTTATAGTTAAAAATTTTACATCTGATAAATGTAAATATGGATCATCACTCTTAGAAATAAGTTACAGTATTCAAGAGATTTCTTGCAGCATCTGAGCACTTATCTAGCTGTCTGGATGGGTTTGACTTAAGAAGTTTCTCCCTTCCCTTGTCATTTAGGAGTTCTGCATTGGGCCCTAGATTTCTTGTGTTGTGTTTGGTTTAGTCTTATGCCACATCACAAAATATCAAGCAACAAAATGAAATAATGGAAATGTATTGGTACGTGGCAGGAGTTTAACATATTCCCCCTCACATATTTGAGTAATATATGTGAAGAGATGAGTCAAGGCTAGAAATTGGGAGTAAAATGAAGATGAGGAAATGCTTTACTAATTCAAGTAAGTTCTGTGTAACGGTTGAAAAATATATTAATTCCATTTGAAGCTAATTTAAATATAGCAGAACATCTGAAAATGTACCTATTTCATCATACAGCCATTTTACAGATCTTCATAGATGAAGTGCAAGCCAGTTCAACTGTCTCAGAAGCATGCTAGTATAAATTTTCATCTTGAAAGCCTATCGTTTGTTTGTAAATGTTTAGTTATGTCTTAGCCAGTTTTGATCCTTGACAGTACTTTACAGCTTGATTTCCTTAATAATATCTTTTGAGGAAAATTGCCAAAAGCTTTTTGAACATCTTACTGGAATATATTAATTGTTTTTCCTTCATTTTCCTTGTTGTTGTCTCACTCACAAATTCTAACAAAATCCAGTGAAGCACAAGCCTTTTTTGTTCCTCATGGAAGCCACTGTAGTTTTATGTTTAATTTTTACTCCTCGAGGCATTTCTTAAGTGTATCTTTTATTGTCATTTCACACAGTTTTCACTCTGGAACTGAAGCTGGATTATGGGAATAACAAATGCCAAACATAACTGTTGTAGCTATATTAAAGCTGGGAAGAACATTTGCTGAATTCCAGACATTGTATAGAGAAGTTGACTCTGACACATTATATATTCTTGCCAGCAGCTCATCTATTTCATTCTTAAATTTCTTCAGAACTCTTAATTTAAGATTTTCCAGTCCTAGTGACTAGTCAGCATTTAATTTTCTAATTTGTTCCAGTACCTCCTCTTTTGATACTCAATTTCAGACAGTTCTTTTTATTTCGTGAAACTACAGCACTGCCATTGCCACATACTTGTAAGTGCAGTGACAAAAAAAGCTAAAAAACTAAAGGGGTGGCAGTGAGGACAGGGTTTTTTCTCCTGCTTCATTGGGCAGCTGGTTTGATTTAATTTTACACAGTGAATACTACTTTTTAGGTTGGTGCTTAGAAAACAGCAACTTTCTAAATCACTTTTTTCAAGATTAAATTAGTCTTTTTTTCTTTCTTTTCTTTTTTCTTTTTTTTTTTTTTTCTCATTTCCAATCATTTTGTATGTATGGACAACCAAAAAAATTTGTAAGTTTTTAATTTATAAACAACAGCATCTGATATCAGAAACAACTTCCATCCAATTATTCATCCAATAGACATAGTTTGATATAAATAATAGAGATACATACTTTTAGAGAGGACTGTTAACACCTTCACGAAGTGTCCCCACACTGCTCCAGTTAGGTACAATTAACACTTTTCTTTGTCGGTCTTCATTTAGCTTTTATTTAATACAGTTAAAAAATTACAAAGTTATACCAGGCTCAAATGACAAGATATGTAGAAGCAGCAATACTTGGAAACAGATTGTAGCATTTAATCAGTGTTGATACTAAGGCTAGCTATGTCTGTGATTTGTTAAGAGTTTTCTAGTTGAATGTATTTTCATTATCATAATTTGATGCACAAGAGTTAGAACCCAGATAATTACAAGTGAAGAGCAGGGGATAAAATATAAAAAGTGACATTTCCTCTGACAAGCAAATATTAGCTGAAAATAAAGCAGATATTTTCTTTTGAAATTTAATCCTGTTACAAAAGGAAAAGAAAAAGAGAAATTAATGAACCACGTCTCCATCACTATCTTTGCTCCGACTCTTTGAATGTATAGTTTTTGTAGCTAAGGTCAGAAAACACTCAACTTTACTCTGTATTAAACCAGCACCCTGGTCTGGATTGTCATGTTATGAATGAATCATTTCAAGAGGATAGTTTACAATAAATAGGAAATTAGAAAGGAAGAAAGAGTTCCCTTCTTTACCCCTTTAGAGGTACTGCTGAATATATTATTTTCCTTCTCTATCTCGGAGGTTCTGAATCGACGGGGATCAAAGAAACAACATACAGAAGGAGGAGAGATCAGTGAGGTATTTAGCCTAGAAAATTCCATTTGTCATAATTCTCAGACTATTTTTTTTTATCAAAAAACTTACAGAAATCAATCTGTTATGACCCTTATAGATAGAATCCTAAAAAGACCCCTTTCAAACCCTCTGTGGTTTGAAGTGTAGCCACAACAGTGGGACAGTAGCAGCATCCCTTGTTAGTGAAATCCTCCAGATGTTGGGCAGTCATCCAGCAGTGCATACTGATTTAGGTGTATAGCAAACTACCCTACAAGTCACATAATATTATTATTAGCCCAATTGTGCTCCTATGAGTAAATAAAAAACACTCTTCTTCCTTTTTCTCTGAGTGTTCCAGTGACCTGAAAGACTTCCTAATGCAAGGTCATGTTTTCACTACTTTTATTCAGTGTGTATATCAGATATCTAGAGAATATTATGAGACTTTTTAGATTGCAGTTTCATCAATTTCCTTACCCTTCCACCCCCTGTACTTACTAAATCTTTCTTTGAAGTCATCTGCTTGCAATGTAGACAGGGTGGAAGTACAGACACACACACACACAAAAGTGTATAAAGAGATGTATATGGAGGATTAACTGCAATCATTTTTTTTTGCCTTAATAAGGAAACATGTGTTCATTCATTGTCAAGAAAATTTGCAGTCACATTCTTTTTGCAAGTAAAGCTGCTTTTGGCATCTCTGTTGAAGGTAATAATTGGATGTTTTCCCATTTGAATCTGGTCAAAAGACAACCTGTGGTTTGTCTGCCTTGTAAGGTGAAAACCTTACACCAATATCTTTGCAGGGACTACTGCAATGTAAGAGTTAAATTGTAACTTTGGGATAGACTTTAATCCTGTAAACAATACAGAACAAATAACATTGTTGCTTTTCTTGTGTCACTTCTCATTTTAGGACCAATTGAAAAGATATACTTAAAACTCTAAAAAGCCCTAAAGTCTTGTCTAAGGAGATGGTCAGAGAACGTCTGTATCAGCAGGCAGAGCAAGGTGGTGCCACAGGGACTGTGTGGTAGAACAGTTATTGGCTGAGGACCTGCTATTCATAGGGAACTTGTTTCAGTCATTACCCTAAGTCTAGCTTTGGTCTAATCCCATGGCCTGAGCGCCCATCGGCAGCTGGAGTATATTCCATGAGTCACAAAAGAGCATCTTTGTGATTTAATTTTGGTCAAAAGGAGTCTATTCTGTGTTCTCTGCACCCCTCCATGATGTGAGCCCGAGGGTTGAAAGTGGCGCTGATTGAACCACTCCAGTGATCAGCCTTGATCTGAACCAAGAAGCTAATGCAGAAGACCTAGTGACAGCTCTGTAACACAGTTTGCACAATGGGAATCAACACCTTAAGCAGGAGGACTTAATAATTTATTTCCCATTCTTCCAGAGTTTGTGTGAAAAAGGGATTTGTGCTAATAAAAATCATAGGTTGTCCATTGGCACTGCCTGGTGAAGGGTCTTCAAACATCATGCCCTGTATGCACTGAAGTGGGAAAATTTACAAACATTTCTGCATTAGTCAGTGTGAAAGGAAGCTGCAGTAAGAGCCATGGTCCTCAAATTTCTGCATTGTGCAGCCGAAGAAGCTTATTGCTCTGGGAGTCTGCAGCTTTGAAGAAAAACCTCACTATAATTTTATATGCTTTTAAGATGTTTATTTTTCAGAGAAAATGTTCTAATTTTTTTTTTTTTATTTATTTTGTGGTATTGTATAAAATAGAGTATCAGCATAAAATGCATTGTTTTTTTTTTCTCAGAGAAATTCCCACTATTTTCATTTTCCAGCTTAATATCTCAGAGACACTTAGCTAGAAAATTAAACTGAAAAAGGATTAGAAAAGATTAGTCAGATGTATATAGAGAACTAGTATCAATACTGAGCTTTTCTTTTTGTTGTATGCCATGACTGGGTGATGAAAAACATAATTTTTTCATACTGTTGTCCCTGCATGCTGAGGAAAACTGCAATCAATATTTTGCTATGTGTCATTATAAGAAAACAAATCATTCAAAGAATGTAATTAGCCTGTAATTATCAAGTGATAATGAATACCACATCCAATGTCTTGCTTCCTTTGAAAGTTACAGTTATGCTGTGAGAGAAAAAGAGACAAGAAACAACTTTCAGTGCTATGCTGTTAAAATAGGTGACTGAAATTCTAAATAGTTTATGAAGTAGTTGTTGACAGCTAAAATAATCTCCAAGCAATGTTAAATTATCAATTCATTGAAATGTCTCCTTAAAGAGAGGAATGAAGAATATTAGTGATTAATTAATTACAAATCCAATAAGCAGAGGAGATGAAGAGAGTAGTTAGAGGGAATAATAAGGAATGAAAATACAGATTTGGGTGATAAGAATATATACTGGATCATGGAAATGAGAAAATTTGGGCAAGGCTCTACCCTTTTGAAATCAGTCAGTCTTTTGCATATACAACATGTATTTATGCAGCATAAATTATGGCCAGGGGAAGTAACTGGGCCCGGAATTAATAGGATTTCAACACAGTTTGACAGGTTTGTCGATATGAAGAATATGCCATTATCCTTGTTAATGCTAACTAAAATTATGCAGAAGTGTTATTAAACTTCATGCTTGAAGCTTAAAGCCCACATTTAATAAGTTCTGATCAGGAGGAAACTAGTGTGGCAGCAAATTAACTTTAAATTTACCTACTTAGAGGTCTTTGAACTTTTGTTTGCACCATCTCGCAGGGCCCCTTTACAGCCTGGGTGAGTGGAATCTGAATTCTGATCCAGAGAGTGATTCTGATATTCTTGTTTCTTTCTCCTGGTTCCTCTTCATGGGTTTAGGCTGAAGACCTTGGGAAACCACATATGTGAAAATGGATTTTTAAAATTAGTATTAGATAAAATATGCCCTGGTGTTCTCATAAAGACAGAGCACCTTAATTACCTGGTATGTGAATGGTATACCTCACATTTTAACAGGTATTGCCTGAGGGCTAGGTTTTTCACCAAAGTACCTAATAAGGAGGTAGCAAGTACTGTGATCTTATTACACTTGCTACTATAAGCATTAGAATTAACATCATTAAAGATATGACTACAGCAGCAAATACAAACTGAAACTGAAGTGGTTTTACAAGCTACAGAAGGACCTTCCTCCGAGCACCTGGTTTCCCGTGTTCTCTGTGTTCTAAAAAAACCCAAAGTTTCTTTCTGGCTAATTTTTTGTGCTCAGCCTTATACTTTTGAATGTAGAGATATTTAGGCAAAAGCTATTAAGCTGTCTTGGGAGAAAGCAAATGTATATGTTTAGGAGAACACACAATAAAAGTTCCCTGTTAAATTGGTTGTTCCTCACAATCTGCATTTTTTCAAGCTCTCGGTGAGGAGGGTAACAACTCTGATTGCAATTTTGATATCAAATTCTTAAGCAGTCTTCTTACTGAATTTTATATGAAATCTTCTGATTTGCATTATATCTTAACTTATTTGAAAACAAGACAACAAAATGCACACATTAGAATAATCTAAAATGCCATTTTTACATGCACAGTAACATCTGTTCCTGATACTTTGAGTGTATGTCACAATGCTGTTGGTGGCAGCTAATATTTATACAGCAATGTGGAAAAATTTTTGAATAGGCATGACTTTCTCCAGAGGCAGTAAGTAGAGAAGCACTTTTTTTTTTTCCTTGCTGTACTGTGTGTTCCACTCTATCATGTTATTATCCCATTGTTGCAAAAAGTAGTTGCAGCTGGAGAGACCTTTTGGACTCGTTGCACTCCCGAAGGAGAAGAAGAAGTAATTAGGCTCTTTCTGCTCCCTGTGAAACCACAGGCAATCTTCAGTGGCTGATGTAGTGTGACTCGACTTCATCCCCAGTGTACAACAGGATCTAATAAGTCCAAATGAACTATAAATGATAGTAGTATCATTTATAGTGGTAGACAACAACTGGTACTCCCTTTATCAGAGTAATTACTTCTATGTGTGAAAATCTAAATCAGGAACCGGATCCTGAATGGCAGCTCAGCTGCGCTAGAATCAGCAGAGAAGAAGTAAAAAGTGACTTCAAGCAGCTTGTGTTTTCTCCAAATTCAGGGGCCATTCGCATCATTGTTAGGCATCACAATCTGAGTTGTGTTCAATGAAATTTAGAAACCCAGCTTGATTTTTTGACAATGAATCATTTCAGCAAGTTTTTCAGCTATAATTTATGGAGTAAATGCTATCTCTGTGTACATAATGACTTTTTCTTGTGAATATCCCATTTTTAAAATTAAACCTAAGCTTGCCTGTGGACAGTAAAACATATAATAGAATGAATTTTCACTAACTGTTCACTGTGAGTGTGTCTTCTATCTTAGTGGCTTTAGACATATTTTCTCAGCAGGAATTATGTATCTGATTCACCCACAGATATAATGCGATCTCTGCAAATCATTTGTGGATGCAGCTGGGAAATATCTCTGTTTAAAGCATTCACACTATAACAAAGCACTTAGGAAGACATAACAGAAGTTTACCCAGATTCTTTTGTGATGTTTGTAATATCTTCACCTGAAGACTAAGGGAATGGAAGCCACTAAACTTTATGTTTGTGGTATGTACAAAGGGCTGATAGCTCTAAAATGTTTGTAAATGCTTGAGAGCATAAGAACTCAGAAATTAGTGTCAGGATGTCACATTGCTTTGTGTCTGTTACACTTGGAAGGAGAAAAATGGAAATCCTTTTTCAGCATTGGGGCTCTCAGGATGACATTCTTTGCTACAAAATGACAGGTAAAGTCTTCTAAAAGAGTTAATATACATGTTGTCTCATTGTTTTCTTCATCCCCAGAAAATATGTTTTTCTTGTCTTCTGTTCCACTGTCTTCTTACTTGTATCTCCAGCTAAACTCTGCACAAACTGTTGCTTCATTGAACTGTGGCCACTGATTGCTCCTTGATATAGTGCCTGTGACTGCTGAGGTGTGTTTGTTTTGGCTGTCTTTGCAGTTCCTCTGAAGGTCTTACATCCTTAACGTCTTCTCCATCGGACTAAACTAAGCTCAGTTCCCCCAGTCCCTCCCTGCAGGGCATTCTGAGTCCTGAACAATCAGGGTGTATCTAGAAAGAGGTGAACTGCACTCTAGATTTCACTGACTATATTTAATAACTGACCTCTGATTACAAAGGAAGGGTACCTCTGATGCAGACATCCCTGAGTCAGATAATCCCACCCCAGCAGTCATTTCCAACATGAACTTTATGGATGCCCACTACAGACCACTTTTTGTAAGGGAAACTTGCATCAGAGCGAATACCGTATGTGCTGTACACCAGTGAATATTAGGGGGCAATATGTTCCTTCAGCGGGAAAATATCCAAAGTATAAAGCACGTTTCAGAGCCTGTTTACACTTCAATCCAAATAATGACAAACTTGTCCAAAGGAGTGTGTAGCAAAGCTTCCAGCAAAATACACTCAACTGTATTTGAGAGTATTCATCAACCAAGTCATAAATATAAAATTTTTTCTTATTTCTGAAAAGTGAATGAGCTTGCAAGAGGGATGAATTTGTCCCATTTTTCTCATAATTTTTATTAGAATACTATGGATTTTGATCAGCCTTATCCTTACATTCTTCTGAGACATAGAGAGTTTCTGACTACTCACCCATGGGAAAATGTCAGGACATTTTAAGAAGCTGAGATCAGATTTTAAACTGCAAGTTCAGGAAGGATAGGTTTTAAAGAAGGGATGGGAACTCTTGTCCTCAGAAAAGCTCTTCAGAGGAAGGAAACATTTTCTTACCATTCATATAAAAATGAAAAGAAATACCCATTCCCTGAACAATGTTTTTCCCTTCCAAAGGCTGAAAGATGTCTCCTGATCTTGCAGTCGTAATTTTCTGCCCAGGCAATCATTTGTCAGGGGAAGCCACAGAACTTTTAAGATATCTGAACTTACTGGTTTATGCATAAAGTGATGTTTGTATCTCAGCTGAAGAGAAATTGGGTTACTTTTATGAAAAAAATCATAGGCATTTGTTTTGGAGATGATATTGAATGTGTTGACCTTTCATGTTCAAGATAGAATATGAATGCACAACTGCTGTCAAATTTGCTTATATAGTTGCTTTATAACCATGCTGTTACTTTATAAACTGCTATATAGTACCAAATCCTTTTCTGTTACTTAAAACTATCTTTAAGCACTGTCAGTATGTGAAAAAGAAGGGCAGATGTAGAATAAACAGGTATTTTATGATAACTTGTTTATCCCTTCAGATAAAATTCTCCATTTTTCTAGTATTCCTACAAGCCTTCAAATTTTAACCATGTAACAAAAATACCGGAAAGGGCTGGTTACTAACTAGAAAGCAGTCGAAACACTGTGTAGCATTCAAAACTGTTCATGAACATTATTGTATTGTGCACAATTACCTTATTGTGTTATACTACCTTTTTTCCCTCAAAAAAATTTCAGCTACAGTATCTTTCAATTGTTTTCTCCTATAAAGGGATTAGTTAAATAAAAGAAGATAAACATTCTATGTTTTCTATGCCATTTTATATGTGGTAATTTTAGGAGCAGTTGCTATGATTTTCTCTTAAAGAAGGAATTTATTCTTGAAATCTTGTCCATGCATATGCTGTTGTTAGCTCAATATCATAATCAATGGAGTGGTGGAAGATTGTCCACACCCACTTACTTCACATCCCATGAGACAATATTTCTTTAGCATTGTACCACTGGGATGTTATTCTGGAGTGGAAGGAGTATGTCCTTTTGGGAGTGGAGCACTAGCCAAGCCTATACCTCTACACTGTTTCAGAAGGAAATCCTCAGTGACCCCTGGGCCTTGGGATGGCACGGTAGCTGGCATGCCCAGCACAGCGTGCAGAAAGAGGGGAGACTCCTCTGTACACGTGGGCTAGACCTACTTGACAAATGGACTTGAAGTTATGTCTACTGATGGAGATACGACACTGCTCTACATTTGTCAAAGATTCTGTCTTTTGTGGGATTTATTGTTCGGAGAAATATTAAAATAAAAATTTTGAACAATAAAATTCTGCATATATTTTTACTTTCAATTTATTCCTGAATTTCAAGACCGAAATATCTTTCCAGTTCAGAAGCAACGAAATTAAAAAAAAAAAATCAGCAATACTAAGAAGGACCTATAGTGTGAAATAACTAATTTAAGATTGACTTCTAATGTAATGCCATGTCTTAGAGAGAGGATAGGCTCTTTATTTCTTTAATGTAACACTTTGAAAACCACAGATGGAAAAAAGGCATATGAAAACATGTTTAGCTGTAAAATTAGATGGATATCCAGCAGAGAGAGTCAGGCTCTTTTACGTTAGTACGTGCCTTATTTTCAAAATGTATGATGAGTTAAAGATGACCTTCCCAGAAGGTTTGGAAATGTATTATACAAAGAATGTTTCAATAATCTCAGTCTGCTATTTCATTTATTCCAGAGAAGACTAATGAGTGATTCAATCAGATAGTTATCTGGACAACAATATTCCGACAGTTACTTTCTGTAAAGTAATAAAAGACATTGTTTGAAGCCTGAAGCTTGACTACTTCTGACTAAAAACATGGTAATTGATATATTTGCCTTTTAAAAAATAAAGTAATCATCACATAAGTATTTTCCTGAAGTTATTCTAGGTTTTATTTATTGAAAATTCTTGTACAGGATTTTCTATTAGCTCTTCTATTCACTACACAGCAGTTAAGAATCAGGTGTAAAGTTTATGTTGTGTTCTTTTCTATGCTATGGAATATATAAATGGTGGAGGTCATTTACAAAGAGTTAAATATCTTACTGATATTTCACTTGGAAGAATCATCAGACGAGATTTATTTAGAGATAAATCCTTACAGAAACCAAGTGACTTGGGGCTTCTTAATTTGTGCTATAAGCATATTTACTATGCTTTATCACCAGAACTAACCATCACATTATGAAACTATTTTGGGGAAAACAGTTGATTTGACAAAGCTCTCAGTGGGATGGTTTCTCAAATCGGGATGGGATTTCTGATCAAGAAGACTCGGGTGAATAGAAGACTTCCAGTAGATTTGTTCAGTTTGATGTCAACTATACGACACATTTCTTACCTCTCAGATAAATGTTTGTATTCTTTTACAATGGGTTTCTTTAATTATTTTGTAAAATAAATACTTGTTTTTGCACAAATAACTACATTTAAACTGGACAGATGTAATCAGTGTTTATAGCTTTATGTTTAGGAATCCTTTGCAATACAGCAGAAAGATTGACTGCAGTCTGAGTTTCTACCTTTTATTTGTTTTTTTTTTTTTTGGGTGGGGTGTTTGTTTGGTTGGTTTTTGTTTGGTTGGTTTTTTTTATGAGAATAAAAAAATATCCATTTTATTCAAAGGCAGAGAAGAAAAAAATGTCCAAGAAACAAGAAAATAATCTTTAATTAAGTTCTTCTTCCGACTTACACAATACATTTACTGTGGTCCTCACAAACAGGCAGGAACCCTCACAGTCTGTGATTCAAATGAAACTGTGGTACTCCTCCTAATAGAGCTTTAACTCTATTATTAATAGAGCTTTAACTGTATTAATAGAGTTAACTGTATTAATAGCTCCTAATAGAGCTTTAACTGTATTATTTCCATGCATTCCCTGACACAACTATCCCTTTTCACTATTGCAAGCTGTAGAAAAACTCCTGGCCATGTTCTTATTTTACTTATGGTGTTGGCAGAATCCAGACTTGTGGCTGGAAACATTTAAGATTTAAAGATGAGTCAATAGCTTTTGTGGGAATGAAAACCACCACATAATATAGGTTCAAAAATGTTACACTTGGATGAAGGCTCATTTGACCAAAGGTGTGATTCTTTGGGGAGCCTTGTAAAAGGTGCAGAGACCATAGAAATGTCAGATGGGGACAGTATGGTTCTAGTTCAGCAGAATTTTAGGTACCTCTCTTAATTTGCTAAGTCCAGTGGCTGGTCTTCCTACATTTCCTGTAATATTCCTAGAAAAACAAGGAGAGAGATCCAGATGCTGTTGCTGCTCTACAACAGATTAGGAAGAGGTCCAGTCTCCTGACTAATTTAGGTGCCTAACACTGGGACATGCTAATTCCTGTTTTGTCATCTTCCAGCGGATGGAACAGCCTCAGAAATGTCAGATGTCCTGACATTTGAGTAGTGTCTGGATTATTGAATCTTTGAATATTAACCCTCGCCATGATGTCCACAAAAGAATAAACGGAATTTATTATTGGAAAAGTGGACACAGGACCATTAGCTAGCACTGGAAATGGAGAGCTATTCTCCCAGCAGCATGGGGCTAACTGATTCCATTTGTTTTCTGTCTTGATTTGTTTTTAAGCTATTTTGTATGTTGGACAGTCACTAAGACAATATTTGACAGAAGGAGCACAAGTGTATGCAGCACAACAAAATACTGAAGTGTTCTGGGTCTGTAAAATTATCCATCAGAAACACTAATTATTGATGAGGTTACAATTCTTGCTAAAGTGAATATGTACCTCTGGTTTCATAGTCTGTATTATTCCTGGTTCTTGCATACAATATTCTTCCCTATAGCAAAGACTCATTTCTCTTTCAAAATGTCTCCTGTTCTATTTCTATTATAGCTGTGTCCAGATCATCCATCCCTAACAGTTTTAAAAAGCCAAGAGAAGTGCACACCTACCAGCAAATCTAGTGAAAACTCATTTGCAAGGGAATGAGCTGTGTTTTGATACAGCTGCAGTGAAATAGCAACTCAGATAATAGATCTGGTAATAATATTTTTCAAAAAATCTGGTTATAAAGTGAACATACATGATGTCTGTTTGGACTATCTGAAACTTTGGTCACGTATCACAATTATTAAATTAAAATATTCATGCAAAGACAACAAAGGAAATAAAGTGGCAGCACATTATAAAAGCTCCTTGCTTTGATGTTTTGGCATTTTTTTTTCCTGCTTAGTTTAAACGCCCTAAAATTCCTTATATCATCTTATAAGCATTTTGATTTTGAGACTTATTTTAATGTGAAGACACTTTGCAAAATCCTTCGATATAGCAAAGTACAGATAAACTCATTCCTTTGCAAGTATAGTGAACTTCTGCATATATTTTTTTCACTGTGAGACAAAGCAGCTCCAAATTTCCTTATGCAAATGTGTGAGAATTCACCCTTACCACTGATTGCAGAAAACGATGTCTTTAATTAATAGAACTCAGTAAATTCTGCTAAGGAACACATCAGTGATGAAACTAGACTTTTATCCTTTCAAGTTGTAATGGTGTGTAAAATTATTCATTTAATCTCTACGTATTTATTTTTCTTTTCTTTAGCTTAATAAAAACTGAGGAGGAAAGCCGGTATTCTTTTAAAAAGGATAGAACTAAATATTTTCATATCATGGTGTAACAAGGCACAAATTGTTGTTGCTCGGTCTGATAGATAAAACCCTGTCATCATGAATACTTTCATAAGAAAATGAACACAGTATGAAATGAATCTGTATATTGCGTGTGAAACACCTACCCTTCGATGTCTGGATGTGAAACAGGCTTTTTGTTTTATGTGCAATATCATTTTAAGGAACTCACTCAATCCAAGGTGCAAAATTCCTATAACTTTTAATAGAAATTTTGCCTATTTAAAAACAAAATTGCCTATCAAAGAAGTTACAGTTTACTGAAAGACTCTTTTGAGTACAATTCCTGTTAAGGCAGACAACACAATGCAGCTCCCTGGAAATACAAGAATTCAGAAATGTGCAAGTATGAAAGCCCAAAGAAACTGAGACTGTTTTTTCTTCTGACTTCAATTATGTGTCAATTGTCTTTACCTTCTCCCTTGTGAATCACCTGTGCCCTTAAATTCAACTGTGGAAAAAGTAGGTTGGTGATTATTCAGAATCAGAAAGAATCCCCTTCCTACAGAGTTAATAAAGTGTAGCATTGGTTATCCTCCGTGGTCTTAATAGGCAAAGTGAGGCTGTCAATGTGGAGAACATATTTATAACTCCTCTACAAGGTACCATGCTGGGCCTGTAAAGACAAACCTACACAGATGTAATAAAGCATTTCTAATTATAGTTTAACTCCTCAAAGCAGAAGATTGGAAGGGACTTCCAAGACAAAGACAAACAAGTAATTGACATCAAATCCAGGAGAACAAGCAGAAAGTCCACTGCATGCCCCTTCTTAGTTTCCTAGATCAGCTTTCGTACCTTAACTTCCAAAACGGCACAGAGGCTTGAAAAGCAGCCGCAGTCTACCTGGCAGCAGGACCAAATCTCTTACAAGCAGAAATCCTCACATTCCTACCCACAGCTAAAATGCTTACACCAACTGTGAATGCAGTTTAATTGTGAAGCAAACTGTATCCATAACAAAAGAGAACAATTATAGGTAATCTAACCCTGCAGGCAAACGAATCAAGTGTAATGATGTTGTAGGCCAATTATTTGTTCTGATTTCTCTATCTGGGCATTTCATTCAAAATGGAGTAAGACAGGACCTGTGGAAGACGGATTTTTGTAACAGGTTTATGGGGAAGATCATTTAAGCAAAACTTGGAGGTGCCCATTTCCTTTAAAAAGCTATTATCCCCAGAATCTTCTACTGATACAGGCAGTTTCTCCAGCTATCTCCTTGGTTTCAGTCTTTCTGGGACACATAATAAAACATCTCTTATACAACCTGGACTCTTAGTATTCCTCTGGCATTTTGGCTTTTTGGTTTCAGCCCAGAAATGACATGGAGAAGGTTTTATGAGTGACAACTAAAAATAGGTCCAGACTGAGGTATCTAAATTTAGATGTCTAGATGTAGACTAGGTGCCGGGTCTTTCTTTATAGTCATCGAAGACTTGCATCCTGATTCAGTTGGTGACATATAGTTGTCTAATGCCATTTGACATGCCTAATGACATCTGAGATGTCTGTATGTGGCTGACAGATACGACATAGGAACCATAGTACACCCGTTCCCTTGTGGACTTGCAGCTGAAGGCCAGGTGAAATAACCTAGGCAAACATAAGATACACTTGAGCTTTCTTGTGGAAATCTGAGTGGAGCCGCTACCAGCTGATACAAAAAAAAGGCTCTGTAAAGCTGTTCTTCAAACCTTTATGTATACATGCATTTGATCAAACTGGGCACATTTGCCCAGATTCCATCCACATGTCCACACAGACACTTTTGAATGGATTAATACAAATGATACAATTCACAAATGCATGAGTTAGCTTCCTGATTTTCCTACAAAAAGCTGCACCAAATTCTGTGGGTTTAGGGTAAGATATGCTTTGCCCTAGTTTTAGATGTCTATGTATTCCATTAAGAGTATAAGCTCCATTCTAGTCAATAAAGAGCTAGGACTTCAGTATATGAATCATATGCCTCAGCATCAGACTGGTACCATATGGGACCAGCTACGGTACTTGAGACACCCAAAAGGCCTGGCAAGGTAAACACCCATCCTTCAAGAAACCTGTGTCCTTTTAGAATGGCATGTGGAAGCTGGATGGAACGTTCTAAGCAATCTAACACAGCACTAAGTACCTATTTGTGGACAACTGAATCATCCTTCTAGTTGATACAATAAGAGGTTAAGTTTGCTTTGAGATGGATTATTTATAGACAGACACATAAATTGGGTACAATATAGGTTTACAGCTGTTAGTTCTCTGGTTTTCCTGTAAAAAGCATGATTGTGCATCAAAATACCAGTGTTGAACACCACCCCCCTCCGGGTTCTTGGCTTTCAGTTTTGAATTGTTTAGTGACACTACAATTCAAACAAAATGAACAAGAAAATCATGAAGGTTAAAGCTGTTCACAAACTCTGTGTGCTTTAAAAACAGTAGTCAATCAGACCTCAGCTTTGACATGCCATAGTTGTGCAATACTCACACCCTTGTGAGTGTTGTTCATTTTTGCTCTGGATTGGTCATTAGCTGTGTTTGACTAAGCTCTTATTTATATTGTCAGCCATACCTGGGTGTCCCACTTTACTCCCAGGGGCAGACAGTGCCACCCTCTGCCCTAAGGTGTTTTAAGTCTAGATACACAGGGTAGACAAAAGAGGGCAGAGGAAGAGCATACGCAAGATGACTCTCCTGGTCCATGGCACAGCTGGGAAAGTCTATTTCATCTGGGTTCTGCTTCAAGAGATAGGTATTTGGCAAGACCAAATGCTCCTTTTGTGGTGCATTACAGAAGCAGCACTAGAAAACAAACGTCAAAATCCTCCTGTAATGTAGTTCTTCTTGCTAGGAGTGTTACAAATTCTTAGGATTACACCAGATGGATGATGTCCAATACTAGTTGAAAAGCAAGTAAAAAAATGCTAATCCTAATAGAAAAATTCACATTGTACATTAAAAGAGATGGTCTAAACTTTGATGCTTTTTTGGGTCCTAGAGATCAAAGGATAATTTTGTTTATGCAGCTGTAGCAGGAACTCCACTCAGATGAGAGGAAATCATAGAATCATAGAATCGTATGGGGTTGGAAGGGACGTCTAGAGATCATCTAGTCCAACCTCCCCGCCACTATAGCAGGTTGCACAGGAACTTGTCCAGGTGGGTTTTGAATGATTCCAAAGAAGGAGACTCCACCATCTCTTTGGGCAGCCTATTCCAGTGCTCTACCACTTTCACAGTAAGGAAGTTCCTCCTCATGTTTAGGTGGAACTTCTTATACTCAAGTTTGTGCCCATTTCCTCTTGTCCTGTCCCTGGGCACCACTGAGAAAAGACCAGCCCCGTCCTCCTGGTACCCTCCCTTTAAGTATTTATATGTGTTAATTAGATCTCCCCTAAGTCTTCTCTTCTCAAGACTAAAAAGAGCCAAGTCCCTCAGCCTCTCCTCATAGGAGAGATGCTCCAGGCCCTTAATCATCTTTGTGGCCCTTTGGTGCACCCTCTCCATCAGTTCCCTGTCCTTCTTGAACGGGGGAGCCCAGAACTGGACCCAGTACTCCAGATGGGGCCTCACCAGGGCAGAGGAGAGGGACAGGATGACCTCCTTCGACCTGCTGGCCACACTCTTCTTGATGCACCCCAGGATGCCATTTGCCTTCTTGGCCACAAGGGCACATTGCTGGCTCATGGTCGTCCTGTTGTCCACCATGACTCCCAGGTCTTTTTCCTCAGAGCTGCTCTCCAGCAGGTCAGCCCCCAACCTGTACTGGTGCCTGGGGTTATTTCTCCCCAGGTGCAGCACCCTACACTTGCCCTTGTTAAATTTCATTAGGTATCTCTCCGTCCATCTCTCCAACCTGTCCAGGTCTCTCTGTATGGCAGCACAGCCTTCTGGTGTGTCAGCCATCCTTCCTATTTTTGTGTCATCAGCAAACTTGCTGAGCGTACATTCCATCCCTTCGTCCAGCTCATTGATGAATATATTGAAGAGGACTGGGCCTAGTACTAACCGCTGGGGAACACCACTTGTTACAGACTTCCAGCTGGATTCTGTGCCCCTAATCACAACCCTCTGAGCTCTGTCTTTCAGCCAGTTTTCAATCCACTTAACTTTCCATTCCTCTAACCCACACTTACTAAGCTTAGCTATGAGGATGCTGTGGGACACTGTGGCAAAAGCCTTGCTGAAGTCAAGGTAGACAACATCCTCCTTTCATCTATCCAACCAGTCATGCCATCGTAGAAAGCTGACATGACTTCCCCTTGGTAAATCCATGTTGACTACTTCTGGTAACTTTCTTTTCCTCCATATGCTCTGAGATGACACCCAGGATGAGGCATTCCATTACCTTTCCAGGGATGGAGATGAAGATGACCACTCTGTAATTTCCCAGGTCCTCCTTCTTGCCCTTTTTGAAGACTGGGATGACATTGTCCTCTTTCCAGTCCTCGGGCACCTTGCTTGTTCTCCAGGACCTCTCAAAGATGATGGAGAGTGGCCCTGCAATGACTTCTGCCAGCTACCTCAGCACTCTCGGGTGTATCCCATCCGGACTCATGGACCTGTGGATATCCAGCCTTCTTAACTGATCTCTGACTTGGTCCTCCTCCACCAAGGGAAGATCTTCCTTAGTCCAGACTTTCTCTGATTCATCCAAAGTCCATGGCTCCTGGGGGTTGGCCCGAGCAGTAAAGACTGAGGCAAAGAATGCTGCCTACTTTGAAATAATAAAACTAAGATGTATACAGACCCATCCTGAAATATGACAGAAAACATTCCATTAACTGTCTTGGAAGCAGGATAAATGAACATTTTTAAAAATTATATTATTCTATTTTTTTCCTGATACTGATAAATAAATAAATGTAACTAAATGGAAAGAATAAAAAATCAGTAGATAAAAATAATTTTGATATGCAATCATCAAGACCTTCCTAAATATTTATATTAGCTTATAGAACATATATAAGACAAAACATAAGCAAAAATGCTTGTTTCATACAGTCATCATTCTATACAGTGTCCTTTTCTGTCTGGTGTATGGTGTAGGACAAGTTTTTTTGTCTCCAAAAGATTGAATTTCTGGAACATTCAACTATTTTATGTACCTTACTAATCCTGCTACATTTTGAGTTGTGTCAGCATTTCTACAATAGTCTCTATTTTCCAGGGCTTTACAACACAGATGTAAAAATTTATTCAATGCTGAAAATGCATTTTATCATTTCATACAGATAGGCATGTTATGTACTTAAAGGTTACTATATGTTTTATGTTATATATAAAATAAATATGAAATACAGTATGAATTAAATACAAGATATTTATTCTTAATTGTAGATTTTGCAAAGTTCTAAGAGTGTCAAAGAGTGTACACATACACAAAAAATTTATGATCAGTATTTAAACCAGACACATAATCTGGATATTTAAAACAGATTCAAAAACTTCAGATTTTAACAGAATTTTGGCCTGCAGTTTGTGCACTGTAACCTAGATATTCAAATTAATGGAACATGAGTTAGTCTAAGAATAGGGGTGGGTGCGGATGTGGTGGTGTGTGAAAATATGAAATGCTATTCCAAGGTGAAGGAGTGTAAAAAGCACCATGTTCTATATTGTTTACTCCCACTGTAAGTCACAAAGGTGTACCTGGGAGTAGTATCAGGCCTTCAGGATTTGGCTAAGAAATTTTCATGCCAAAAAGAGAAAGAGATGTTGGAACTACCATCTAGGGACTGGATTTTGTATTCGCTGCACACTCAATCCACATTATATCTCTGCTTTGAGTGTGCAAAGAATGCAAGATTTATGTCCTGAAAGCAGAAATTGAATTTGCTTAGCAAGTGCTATATTCCAGCATCATAGTAAGCAGATGGAACTTGGCATATGGAAGTGATTTTTAGAAGAGAAGTCAGATGAGCTAAATATCAGGAAAGAACAGAGGAACTGATTTGATTCACAGAGACACCTTGCTGTCGTAAGTTAATGGGAGGATCCAAAGAGGTTTGAATAGCTAAGAGGAGAATAATGACTTATAAGAATTGATGAGATTGTCTAATTTAGTTCTTTACATACAGACACCATTACCATGAAATGGTGGGAGGGGAGGAAGAGCAAGAGCAGATTTGACAATAGGATTACTGTGTGTGTAAATTCAATACAAACTCAATTCAGCCAGCCAACCATATTTGCATATGTGCTGGTTCCTTACATAACATAATTCAGAATACTTCTCTTTGACATTGAAAATTACAAGAGCAGGGGAAAAGCAGTAATACAAAAGGGATATCAGTCCTTCAGTAACAATAGTTAAGGGGAAAGAAAAAAAAATAATCTTCACATTTTTTTTATTATCCCAAGAAACGAATATATCAAGTCAAACGTTCCAAGTGAGACATCCTGTGAAGTTTTCCTTCTCTGATTCTTTATCAGCTGAAGAGTCCAACTTTATGCAAATAAATAGATTAATTATAAGAAAGAAAAAAAAGGTACAAGTCCCCCGAGTGTTATTCTTCATATTCGTTTGCAGTCCGTGGTAAACTTATACAGTTCTGTTTTGGGGAATGTAACCTCAAATATAGATCCTGAAATTTAAAATACAAAACTCCTAATAGAGAGTACTGTTGAGTTTCTTGCTCATGTTATTCAACCAAGAGGTGCCTAGAAAACTCTAAGATAGAGCAGGATAAAAGACTGCTATGAAGTTTATTCTGTGTCTGTTTTCCCTTAGAATTGTGTTTCCACATTTGCAAAGACTGTGACCATTTAATTAAGTAAAATACTCCTCATCATTTTGTAACAAGAATATGTTGGGCTTTTATAGTATTTAAGAATTTCAGTACATCCAGTCCAGTATTTTTTTGGCCCTGGTTGGAAGAATCCGAGTAAAGCTGAATTGCAAGTAGCAGTTTAGAATACTTGCAAAAAAGATAAAATTGGAAATCCTAGAGCTGAGAAGTTTTTACTCCAGCAAGCTACAAACGACAACACAAGGTACTCTAGCATAAGACTTGCCAATGGAGAGGCAGCCCACAAATTCGTTAATAATACTATATCGGCAAGATTTTATTTTGCCCCAATGTCCCTGGAGTTGCAGGTGAATGCATTGCAGGACGCAGGCACTGAAAGGACACCCTCTAAATAGAAAGAACAAAAAGTTACATATAATACTGGGTAGGCAAAAGGCATCCAAAAATCAGGCCTGAGCTTCCCAGTGATTAGCTTTTCAAACATCCAGTTACTGTTCACAGGGCTGCATTTCCCCCTTTTTATCCCCACTGCCTTGCTCCCATGCCTATTAAAGTGCCAAAAGAAACAGTTTCTTCTGTCTTGTCTAAGTGGGATGTTCTCAATTGCATGGTATTTGTCAAAGCATGTAACCTCCATAAAGATTTTTGTGTGTTTTAAACTGGCGTGCTACATTCACTCACAGGGAAGTGCTCTGCTAGCTATGCAATCCCTTTCTTACCCAAGTAACCTCCCTGGGATAAGGACCTGCTTTAGCAGTAGTTTGTTTTGGGAAAATGCTAAATAAATACCAATCAAAATAGTGAGGCCTGGGAGGTTATTTTAAAGATTTCATTGTAGGTCACAGCTGCATCAGGATGGTGAACAAAACAGAGCACTAAGTATTTCCAGGAGGAAGGAAGGTGGAGAGAAGTCATTTCATACCACCTGATATAAGAGAAAAAGTGTTTTTGCAACCTGTGTTTGGACAATATAGGTGAAATGTACTCATTTAGCTTTGAGCAAGAGGTAGTGCCAGTGTAATTTTGAATCTGTCACTTATATTCTGTTCTGATTGGCGTTTTTTGAGCTTCTGTCATGTAAGCTTTCCTACTGACAGTTTGTCACAGGAAAAAGTGGAGAGCATAGACTCCCGCTATGTCTCAAAGTGTCTGATCTGGAAATTGAATATGTTTGTGCACTATATGAGAAAAAGACATGGATGCTCCAGGAATATTACCTCTGACTTTTTAATACAAACTTTTTTAGAAGCTATATATTTCTGCTAATGTGAAAATTCAGTGAATTACAAATTTAGCTGCCAAGCTTTTCTTCTTTTCTTTTTTTTTTTCTTTTCTTTTCTTTCCTGCGGTCCATTTCTATAAAACATGAGTAGTAGAACTTCAGTCAGATCCTTGGGTGCTGAAAATTGACAAAGATCTGTTGAATTCAGTGGTGCTATGCTGATTTAGCTCATAAGAAGTCCAGGCCAATTAATCATTTGACCTCTCTCCAGAAGTCAGATGATGCAGGCTCCAAGGCTTTTTACAAGCTCTTTTAGCAGCTCTTAACCACCAGAGGTCCCATGGCATGTCTTGTAGCTGTTATGGCCCACAGATATAAATGCTATCAGCACAGCTCTTAAGACTGAGTGGTTACGAGCTTCTTTGTTTAATATTCAGTGTTCCCTGGTTAAGGCCTGTGGCTTTCTTAAGTAGCTCCAGAGAACAGAAGGAGTTAGTAGCAGTCAAATAATTAATTTTCTAGAGACTAACAGGATCCATACAGTGTAGAATCATTGTAATTATTTTTTAAAGGTATTGGAATTTGTGGATTGAAAAGCTGGAAGACCATGCTCCCTCTGAATTGCATGGGGAAAGATGTACAGTTTAAGCAATCAATGATTTACTGACAGCAATGCCACAGGCTCTGTTTTTGACAAGTGTTAGCTGTGTAGTTATACGGATAATTTTGCATTCCTGGCTCGTGTGCAACTTGTCCACCAGGATGCCCAGGTCCTTTTCTGCAAAGCTGCTTTCCAGATGATCAGCCCACAGCTTGTGCTGGTGCCTGGGGCTATTCCTTCCCAGGCGCAGGGCTTTGCATTTCCTGTTGATGAACTTCATGCAATTCCTGTTGACACATTACTCCAGCCCGTTGATGTATAGTAGCACAACTGTCTGGTGCATCAGCCACTCCTAATTCTATATAGTCTGCAAGTTTGCAATGTCCTGTTCTAATGAAGGTGTTAGTTTTGAAATATAAACCTGGGGTATAACACTGGCGTCTGGCTTCCAGCTGGACTTGACACCAGTAATCACAACTTTTTGAGCCCGGCAATTCAGCTGGTTTTCCACTTCTCTAATCTGTGCTTCACCAGCTTTCAAAGAAGATGTTATGGGAGAGAATCATCCCCCTTTTTGGGAAAAGAGACCTCCAGTTTCGAAAGGTGCCAACATAGATTACACCATGATTATCTGTCGATCATTGTAATAGTATTTCTGTGAAAACTGGAATGTTAAGCTTACTTTTCCATCCAGCCTTCGCTGTGTTATTCAATTAATGAAAGCAACACACCCACTCAAAATACCTAAAGGAAACATATTAATGCTTAGCTTTAAAATCTGTGTAGTACTTGGCAGGCCAGAAATAGCACTGGAAATCTATAAGACGATTTCCTGACTCAGGAGTATCACTTGTGAAATGACAAATGTTTTCATATCCCAGTATTAAGGAACTTCACTTTCAACAAGAGTAAGAGTATAAAACCAAATTTAATAAAACATTCGTTTTTCATGACTTCTCATTGTGACCTGACAGCATGGCTATTTCAAACCAATCTCATGCACACCTTGTCTAAAAACAAATCAGTCTCAGAAGAGGTTAATGGAAGCCTGTAAAAAAATAAGGAAAGCAAGAGCAGAATTCTGTAAAGGAAACTATTGCATCATTAGGTATGGAGAAACACCTCAGAATGCCAAGGATGCTTTTAAGGCCTCTTACAGTTAGCTTTCTAAGCAACTCTGAATTGTACACTTATAATGTGCTCATATTACTCTATTATTTAAAAAAATAAGCTTTTGTAAGACCCAAACCATGATGTCCACTATCCTAACAGAACAATTATTTCATTCAGCATTGCAAAGTATCAAAACCTTACTGCTAGCTTTTGTAGAAATGTGCATGCATTTTTAGACTATGCTGTAAATAGCTCAGATAGAAAATAGAAGCCTATATGATAATTGAAATTAATACCATTCTAGGGTTGGGTTTTTTGGTGTTGGTTTCGTGGTTTTTTTTTCATTCTTAAGTGTTTTATTTTGTATACTGTAGTGGAATAGATATTATCACATGATTTTCAAGTATTCTAGAGTAAAACTTATGCAATATAAGAATGATTAAGAATAGATTTTAATTTTGATAATGAATTTTCCACCTCAGTCAGTTCAGTCTGGACCTGGTACATTACTTGCATCTAGTGTTTCCTCTTCCATTTTTTTTTTGGTAATTGATACTGCTGTGAATCTGCCTTTCGACCAGTTAGGTTTGTTGAGAAGAAAAAGGAATCATTATAACAACTCACCCATTTTCATAGAACTGTACTTTCCCCACATTTAGCTACTTAAGAAATTTGATGATGCATTTGCTTGTCAAATTTCAGTGCTTCCGTATCCCCAAAATGTTATTTTTGCTGCTTCTGTACACAGATTCAGTGGGTATTAGTACTATGAAGTGAAAGCTGAACTTCTAAGGTACTCAAGATGCACCTCCAAGCATTCAGATATCCTTCCAAGTACTCTAAATTCACTGGGTGATATTGCTCAGAATTACACTGAAGGCAAAAAAAAATGCGTAAGATAAAAAGCCACTTGAAATAGTGTTTATTAACATGGAAATACACTCTTTTAACATGAAGTGCTTTCAAACCTGTTTAAAATGAAAGTAATCCTAAAGCAGTAATACAACAAATGAAAGAAGTGTATTGCAAAATAAACCCTTAAACAATAAATTACAAGCTGCAAAAAATGAGCAACAGCCACAAGGGAATTTCAGTAATTCCAGTTCTTGAGAAATTACAATTATTCATCCATCAAGCAGGGATCTGGAATTCCAAAAATTAAAATGCAATGCTATCTTTGTTTTTAAAAATCCTATTTAGACTTCTATATTTTGCTATGATATACATAGGACTTCAGAGAAGAATTTCTGACTTATTGGCTAGAGAGGTAAACTTTCAGAATTCAACTAATTTAATTTAAATTTATCAAATGTAATTAATTTCCTAAGCTCTTGCTATCAGGAATGAAAGAAGACAGAGAAGCACCCAATATAGGTGCCTCTGTTCACTGAGGGAGTGGCTAAATCAGGCTAAACAGCAGATACCTAGCATCAGGTGAGCTTATTTTTTATGTATCTTAATGCTTCCCTGTACTAGAGAGTAAGCTTTCTGCAGATTTCTTCTTGGCTGCTTTTTACTTGTTTTGTTTGTTGTTTGGTTACTCTGTTTGTTGGACAGAAGTCATCCTCACTCATTGACAACTCCAATGAGAAAAGTGTAACCCTTTTGAAGTTACCTAAAGTGAAAGGTAATATCCCAACATGACAAAAGATCTTTACATCACAAAAACCATTTAATGAGAATTAAAGTAGACGGATTATTGAATTGAACTTTTCAGTGAAGTGAAGTTAAATTAATTGTTTATTATAAATTCAAAATTATATGTGAATGATACCTATACACAATTTGAAGGTGTTGATTCAATTAGTCATCCAAATTATAATTTTGTTTTACAAATTCTTCCTTCTAGAATATCTTTTGTACTTTGTTCTTATAGACAAAGGTGAACAGCAGTTGCAAATCATCTATCATTCAGAAAATAATTCATTTAGCTACTCAACAGATCGACTATATTCTCACATCCTTGTCTGATCTGTTCTTAAAGATGCCCAATGACATATACTTGTATGTACACTCATGTCATTGCAGGAGGATTATTTTGACCAGTCTTCCCCTAAATAGATATTATAATTTTTGACTCTGGGCATCCATGTTCTGATGTTGTCCAGTGTTCCTCTTTATGATCTTTGACAACACTTTATGCTTCTGATTCTTCTGAAAATCTTTCAAAAATTTTTGTTCAATTGAATTTACAACAATTTCTGATCTAAGTTCTTTTCTCTGAAAATCGATATATGCCCTTTATTACTCATTTATTTGTTTCATCATTAATGAGTAGCATTAAATCCAGCAATCATTTATTTAAAAAAGTGTGGTTACTCCTGTTTGAATATCTCATTTTTAAAAGCCAGAGGTGGAACATTTCTGCAGTCTTTCAGTCCCCTTGAGGTCCTTTGTTCTCCCTATAGTACACTGATGAGAAAACTCTATGCCAAGTAAATCTAATTTTCTCTCCTCACATGCTTCTCTAAATGGTTATAATATTCCTTTCACGTCTTTTTAATTGATTTAGCTCCAAAAAAGATCAGTTGAAGGCTGTGTGGGCCTTTACTGCATTATCGGTTTCTTCCTTAAGAAAGTAAGAAGTGCAGCTCGTTCATTCTGTTAGTACTTTTTCAAGCTTTTTTTCTCCATACCCTTCTTCCAGACTATTTTCATTACTAACCTACAGCATGATGTTTGTGGCGATGCTATCAGCACATCACTGTAGAAAAAAAAATATTTGAAGGATTCTGAAATATCTTAGTAGCAAGAAAACTACTTAGCAGCAACAAATGCAGCTTTTCAGTACATAGCATCATTCAGACTATTATTCTCATGTCCATTATTCTCATGTCCAAAAGAAGGACTATGTCATAAAGAAAGGAAAAAGGACACTTTCCATCATGAACAATGTGCATTTAAAGTTCATGGCGAGCCTGCTACAGGACGAGATAAAGCCTAAAGGAAAAAGATGGATGAAAATGACATTTATATTACATAGTTAGCATATCTTAGCATTGATAGAGATAATCTATCAGACCTGGGATAAAGCGGGGAAGAGGGGAGGATTGTTGCAGTTGATTTCTTGTTTAATATTTGTGGGGATTGTCTTCTTGATTTTTTAATTTTCAGGAGTTGTGTTCATCCTTATCTCAAGCCACACATTCTGTGATTTTTAACATTCCTGTCTTTTTATTAGACCAGATGTCACTATTTCTTATTACTTTAAAAGAGAGAAAAACTATCTGTCAATGTGATTTCATCTCCAGCTCCTCCAGTTCCAGTAAACATTGGTTTCTTTGCAGGTGGTGCCACAGCTCAGGAAACTTTTTCAGTGCTAAGTTAGCCTAAACCCCATGGTTTCCAGAAGAAAATGTATCTTAAATTTGTTTCCTGGATTTGCTGGAAATATCCAGACGAGGAAAAGTTCCCTAGTCTCTGCAGCATCTTTGTGAAACAGGTCCCTTTCTAGTCCAGCTGCCAGCTCTTTCCCTGAGCAGCTGCCTGAGATTTGCAGGTTTCCAGCTGTGGGACAGTTCATCCTACACCTCTGTCCTGGGGCTCGGCTCCCCTTGGAGTCCCAATTTCCAGCCGCTGTGTAGACCCGCCAGAAATCCAAGCATCATCCTGTTCCATCTGCTTTAGAGCTGCCTAAACCTTATTGAGTGAAACATTTCAAATTTAATCAGCCAGAATTTTCCAAAAACCAGAACTTGACCAATGATGACAACAGGATCTCTGAGGAGAAAAATGGTATCTAAAATAAACTTCACCTTTTTGTTGGTTTTGAGTTCATGAGATTATTTGTACACAAGATGCAAAAAAGACTCTAATCTTTGACAAGAAAGTAGAAGGCTTGAAGTCTAACATGTCACAAAACATAGGAAAAAACACTTATTATTTTCAAGGATAGAACCTCCTCTGTCACAACAATGTCAGGAAAAAAACTTAGAGATTTAATAAGAGTGGAGAGATTCAGCCTGAGGACATCACAGATCTCCACATATGAAGGTAAATGTATAAGAGAACCTTATTACAAAAAGGTCATATGCTTGAAAGGTCCCCAGTCATCTGACCTTGTTGTAAGACAGTTCTCTTGAATTCTTTAGCTTGCAATTGTACCGGATATGTGGTTACTTCTGCAGTGCAGGGAATGTGGACACAACACGTTTTCTGAGTGTGTTTTCATAAGAGAAATCAATTTTAAACAAATTATTCTGAAATATAGCTTTGTTTTCTTAATTCTATTCAATTTTAAAGTCAGAATATTATGTATTTAGAATAATCTCTGACATATAGAAAAAGGGAATTGATTTGCACCTGTCTTCTTTCACATTCTTTATATAAATATTGTGAGAGAGCAAGGGGGCACCAGACAATTCATAGGTATTTTCTAATTCTTCAAGCAAATTAATTAAAAGAAGCTCATAATCCCTAAAACCATTAAACCACCTCCCTTCCCCCTCAGATAAAAAAAGCTAATTGAAAATTTTTTCACAGGTTGATAAATCACCGGAAAACAGGACAATCAGTAGTTTAGTGGCTGTGGTTATCTTGAGGAAACTGTCTTCTAGTCTGTTTCCTTTACAGTTGTTGCGGTGACAGCTGGTATTGACAGTCAACCCTTTTAGCACAGCATAGACCCAAAATTCTGCTGAACTGATGAAGGTACCAAAATTACTTTATAACTCTTAAGTAATAAAAACTCTCCAGAGTAGATTTCAGAAAATTCCTTAGGGGGAAAGAAAACCCAACCTCCGAGGAGTACTATGACTCCCGGACTATAAAAAGGAGATTCAGTAACATCTGAAATAAGGCAGAATTAAAAATGGTGGAACAAAGGCCAGCTCAAACTGATAACACAGATTTATGAAAAGGAATAAACACATCGGTCTCTAGAAGAGGCTTGAAACAATGCATATTGTGGCCAACTCTGCTACCATTATATACGCTGAGTAGGTCTGCTTTGATTCTATGACGATATAAATATCCATACTTAAAATGTACTTACTGTGAATAGTTTCCCTGAATTGAATAGGGCCACCCACAGAGTACAGATCTGAGTACATACTGGTATCTTGGCAGGTCTGAGGCTTTCCAGTGCAAACAGCTGTTTGGAATTCTGTAAAGCCAAACTTGAAATAAAGATCTATTGAGTAAAAACAGAAAAAATGATCTCTAAATATGGAATTCAGCCCTAAGGACAGATATTCTGTTTTACTATGTAAGTACAAGCTTGCAATATAATGTGTGCCAGCAGATTATCCAACCTTATGGTGCTGCAGATGGAAGAACTCTGAAGTTCTTCTAGCAGTGGAGCTGAACCTGCAGACTCTTTGGGACAACACTGCTATAACTGAATGGGACTTGGCACAACATTTGATCCCTGAGGAATGGCTTGGGGTGATTGAAATGGTGCAGACAGGTGTAAGCCACATTTTTGAGAGGCCAACACTATGTTTATGAGGTTCTATTATCTCCGGACCCCTCAGGGTAAGGGCAATTGTCCTTCCAAGATACTTGTGCTGAAATGCTGTGTTTTTCTCGTGTGTAAGATGGCAATCTAAATAGTCTCAGCAGTCCAGTAGTGTCAGAGACAGACCTGCTTTCTTCTTTGTTAGGTCTGTCCTTTGATATTGATGAGTTTATATGTTGCAGCTCATAGATACAAGTCCAGATTTAAAATTTAGCCATGACTAAGCAAGGAACCCAGAAAATACAGCAGGAAACTGAGGGTTAAATGTCCTTTATTTCTAATAAATCCAGTGAGGACTCTGTCAGGAATTGGGGAGAAACAAAACAGTTATTTCTTTCTGATAGTCATTGCTAGGGGGTGGCTAAGAGACTGCTACTTTTCGTCATTTCTACTTTAATGACTCATTCAGTAATGGCTTGCACTCTTCTAAAAATTCAAGTTGATGGTTTCCTAATTCAGAGAAATAATTTTCAGTCTATTTTAGAGTTTTCCACTGTGTCTATCACTGGTAAAGTGTAATAGTTCAATGTATTCTGCAGCCTGGCCACAGTATTAGAAATTAATATTGTCTTTAGACTGTCTTTTAATTGTGGCACAATCAAGGTTCCTGCTACATAATACATACTTGGCCTTTTCTCTGAGGTATTCTGAGTTACTCTTCTTCTACCAGATAATTTCCATTAGATCATATGAGATGAAGCATAAATCAATTGGTTCTCAAAAGCATGCACTTAAGTCAGATCCTTTCTTCAAACACATCTCATCAGCTCCTGATCCTTTGAAGAAGACTGAAGGCATGTAGTATCCCAGTGCTGTTGTGAGGGAAAAGAGTTCGTCTAGCTTTTTTTCTAGTTAAATAAATACTTTAATGCTGGATTTTGTAGCATTATTCATGAAACATTTAGAGCACCTGGGCCCTCACACTTCTAAATAGAAGAATAGGAGGAAAAGTAGTCCAAGTCCTTGAAGTACTATAGAGTAAAACATTATATTATGTATGGTCATTCTGCCACATTCATTACTTTTGTAATGCAAATCAAAGACTACTGTAAAGAATTTGGAGGATCTCACTCATCATTTGCTTTAGCCAGCTGGTACTTTTATAATACTTCTGATCATGTCCACTATGGTCTGTGTAGGAAAGAAGACACAGGTCATCAGAGTATGAACTTAGGACAGGGCTTAGAAAAAAAAAATTTTTTTGATCTGGGGCTTGATATTTAACTTGGCTATCAGTTAAACAACTATTTTTCTCTAACACTTGATTGACTAAAATCCCTTTCCCAGTCTTTTGAAATCCGGAAATGTGCATTATCCTAACTAGCTCGACATTTTCCATGTGTAATTAAACATTCCATTGATACATATAGAGAAAATGTCATAAGTATACTTAGGATTATAGGTTAACAACCTGTACAATTTAATTAAAAAAAATGAAGGTGTATTACTTTGTTTTAAAAATTGCTCTGAGGTTGCAAACTTTATATATACCAACTTTCATGTCACAGTAATTTTTTTTAAAGAGGCAAGTTAAAATCCCCTCAGAAACATTGTTTAAAAATGAACTGTTTTCAGAGCTTTGAAATTTTGGTTGACTTGCAAATACAGCTGTAGGGAAAGTGTCTGTTGCACACTGTATTAACTGGAAATTTGTGTTTGCAGCTGCTTGTAGTTTCAAATGTACATACTTGTCAGTCCTTTCATGTAAATCCTTCCCCCTCCCCAGGATATCTTTTGGAAATAAACTAGCTCTTCTGAAGTAACATTGCTAGATTTTTCTGCTTATTAAATTGAAAAAATAAAGTCTTATTTCAAACCTTCGATTCATCTTACATCGCCAAGTGAAATTGTACATTGAACATTTTTTTCTGCTTCAGTTATTTAGCCCAAATTTTTTAAAACCTTCATGAAAAGTTATAAAAACCTTACAGGAAGAGCAACAAGGAGGATCGTGGCAATTACAGGCCTGTCAGTCTCACCTCGGTGCTGGGGAAAGTTATAGAGCAGATCATCTTGAGTTCCATCATGTGGCACATAAAGGACAATCAGACAATCAGACTCAGTCAGCATGGATTCCTGAAAAGCAGGTCCTGCTTGACTAACCTGATCTCCTTCTATGACAAGGTGACCTGTTTAGTGGATGAGGGAAAGGCTGTGGGTGTTGCCTACCTATTCTTTAGTAAAGCCTTTGGCTCATGGCTTGGATGGGTACATTCTTTGCTGGATAAAAATCTGGCTGGCCGGCCAGGCCCAAAGAGTTTTGGTGAATGGAGTTAAATCCAGTTGGCAGCCCTTCAAAGTGGTGTTACCCAGGGCTCAGTATTGGGGCCGGTTCTCTTTAATATCTTTATCAATGATCTGGACGAGAAGATCCAGTATGGTAAGTTTGCAGGTGACACCAAGTTAGGTGGGAGCGCTGATCTGCTGGAGCGTAGAAAAGCTTTGCAGAGTGATCTGGGCAGGCTGGATTGATGGGCCGAGGCCATTGGTATGAGGTTCAAAAAGGCGAAGTGCCAGGTCCTGCCCTTGGGTCACCAAAATGATTCTATGATACTGTGATTCCATGTAAGCTTGAAAATGAAGCAATTAAGACATAGAAATTACAGGTGCAGGTTAATGGAGGGCTAAATCCAGAGCATGTCACTCTTGTTCTGCCTTTTTGTGAATCTAAGGAGAAATACCAGCCTAACCAAACTCTGAAAGGCCCTAGTAGCACACAGACCCATGGCACTTCCCCAAAATTAGAAGAACATCGAAGTGTCTGAACTGCTGCGACACAGTGTCTTAGATGCAAGAACAGAAAATTCATTAGATATCCCGTTCCCATCTACCTTTTCATGTTTTGTGTTGCTCAGTCATTTTGCAAGTCCCTGCCATTGGCACACAGATGAAAAGCAAAAACTGTGGAGTTGTAAGCTCTAAAAAAGGCTGTCATTGACCACTCTTACGTTGTTGGACAAGGTAATTCACAAATGATGATGATGAAATTTACAACCAACATAATTTTTGTCCCAAACATCTGTCTGGAAAACAAGAGCTGTGTTCCTCCATTTTCATACACCACTGCAGCCTTTGGTGGCCTGTGCATTTTTAGTGCATATGAAGAACACATAAAGAAAACAAATTTAATGACTTCGGGAAAATATCTATTTCTAAAAAAAATTAATATTTCTAAATAATGACTTAGGCAAGGGCCATACTGTATTACAAACAAGATAAATGTTTTGTGAAAAAGTAGAGCAGTTTAATATGGAACCACTGGAAAATGAATTACTGTGAAGAACAGTGATTGCTGCACAGTGTGCACAGGTGTCCTCATTACCCCTTTTCCAGCTAATATTTGATATTCAGAAAATACAGCCAGCTGAAAACAACTGCTACTGTAATTGACAGATAGTGCTAGATTTGGAAGTCTTGCTCCTAACAGTTTTGCATTTGTTTAATGCACAGCTGGATCATGTCAAGAAGCAACCCATCAACTGACAAGCTCTGTCTTGTTGCAATGCATTCTTTGCTTTGTCATAATAGAAAGTAATTTGATGAGAATACATTGCATTGTATCATCGCATGACAGTCAGATCACTTACAGTTAAAGAAAAATTTCAAGGTACTTGAACTCATGGTAGCAATTAGAAATATTAATTATCTTTTGCTGTTAATGTTTTGTATGCATGTATATGTGTGTGTATGGCTCATTGTTAACAGATGTATTTTCATTCTTAGTCAGCTATGATTATGTGAAATCAATTTGGACCAGGTACTAATAAATAATCATGTAGAAGTATAGTCTCCTTTCTTTACTGAAAAACAGAGGAAGCCTCACAATTAAAATCTATGGAGTGAAGACGGGTAAAATTAGAACCATTTATCATTTTGCTTGTAATCATTACACTACGCCATTTTCAAGACTTACAACAATTTTTAATGTGAAAATGAGGCGTTGTGGTTTTTACTCTTTTTTTTTTTTTTTCAGTCCCGGCTTTTCTGAAAATGAGTGCATGGTGTAAACTAGGTTTCCAACACCATTCTTCTCCAGTTATTCAGACACATAAATACATTTAAAAAATAATTAAAAATCTAACAAAGTAGAACTGCCATGTGAGAAGAAGCGAAGTCACTATAAGACCGGATGAACTACAAATAATGAGTTTCACACAACTATCTAAAATTATTTATGTGAGAGAAGAGAGACCTTCTGGAAGAATGACAGTAGGAGCCAGTACTCTCAATATGACAAAGAATGGGCGGATAATTTATTCACTTCTGTCCTAAAACTGGAAATAAGAGAGACGTTTCAGAAAAGAATGGGATCCAGTTAAAGCTCACCATTTGCATGGGTGTCTAGGGGCTTGGTGTATGGTGGCATGGCAAAGAGAGAAGACAAATTTTCAAACAAGTTTTCAGACTTCAAAAGCAAAAAGAAAATGCGCAAGTTTGATTCAGGAGCCAGTCCTGAATTGCACTTTGGGCGTTTATTCACCAATCCACTTGCTGATACAGGAAAAGAATCCATTGCATTAGCTACTCCATAGCATCCGTCATCTGTGTTAAAACAACTTGGCTTTGAAAGCCAGTCAGTGTACTCCCAGAAGATGTGTACCTTTGATCTTGAACATAATTCAATATAGTTGCCCATTCCGTACAGTGGAAACATGGGAACCTAGATATGCAGCTCACATGTAGATCTCCAGATGTATGTATCTTCATCTGGCACTAAATATATCCATTGTCTGTGAATCAGTTGTCTAAATGTGAATGTCTAATGTCACTAGATACCCAACACAGTGTTGACAGGTGTGTCACAGGACTTTTTGGGAAACCCAAACCCTTTCAAAGCAGTAGCTAAAAGCTAGATTTGACATCTCCTTGCACTAGTCACTCATCATCTGTGTTTAGCCAACTGAATCACACCTTTGCTTTCTGGATGAGGTGTGGTGTGAGGAATATACTGAGCTGGTCATATTTATTGGGACTGAGGTACAGCTGTGCATGCACAACATAGATGCAGTTCTTGGCAGCTAAGGTATACTGAAGGTTCAAAAATTAAGACATTGGTGAAGTTTATGAATGTTTGGGTTACTTACAACTGAATGGATGAGGAATAATTCCGAATCAAGAAACTAGAAAGCAAACACAAGGATTCCACTCCAGGCACTCAAGCCTTAGACCTCTATTTATAGCTATGTACAAGGTAGTTCAGGACATACTGTAATTTGCATTCATTGGGTATGGGCTGCTTACTTTTTTCCCACTGTTGTATTTTTATTTAAGAACTTTTTGTCGTAAGATTAAAGAGTTCAATACTATCTGTTCTTACTCCTAAGGTAATAACTATTTTAACTATTTTTAGCTAATATTAGCTTAATTAAATACTAAATGACAGTTGTCACTTGTTATTAATTATATAATTATAAATATAAAAAGAGTGGGTAGAATACAATGTGCCCTTTTTTTTTTTTGGTATAGCTAAGTTGTTAAACATGATACTTGTGTAAGTAAGATTGCAAAAAAATAATCTGGCATATACCAATACGTGTGTATCAAGCCATATGATGGTAAAATAAAAGAATAAATATAAAATTTTCACAAAGCCAAATACTGTTTGGCACGGATGATAAAAACAAGCAGAAGAAAATAAGTTAATAGAACTTTGCTGTAAACTACAAACTCCATCAAACCAAAGAAGAAAAAGAAATCTTGTAAGGCTATCAGCTATCAGAAAAGTGTGCTGAAAGAAATCTGCTATTGGTCATGGCCAATAGCACATAATGAATGGAATTGCTCTCTGTATATTATAGACACTCTCAGATGACTACTGTATTGAACTATTTTCTTCCTGGAATATCTCGATTTTATTGGTGGGCTCTTTGCTTAAATGTGGCTCCACACATGCTCCACAACAAATATGTGTCAGCATCAACACAGATAAAATAGACACATTTACAATTAATAATGTTGCATGATTGATTAATCGCACATTACTGAATATGATGAATTTTTGTGACTATCAAAAAAATCTCAACTATCAAATTTGATAAGTAAATATATAAATTAATCTGTTTTGGGAAAAAAGCCTGCAGATTTATTTTTATTTCTTAGTGAAGATACTTAAAGAATATTAAGGAAATTACTTGAGGAAAGTGTATTTTCATAAGGAAGACAGTATATCTCTGTTTCTCAGAATTTCAGTCCTGAAACTTCATCGTAGGAAGCTGAAATTGTACTCCCCTCTCTCTTAGTGATGCTTAGAGATGCTTACTCTTTTGTAAATGTAGTCCTTTTCTCATAACTTTTTTGCTCTAACTAGTGAAACACCATCACTAGCATCCACAGTCAGTTGTGGTATTCTTGCTTTCTCAGGTACTGCAAAGCAACAAATACCAGGAAAGTTCACAGTGTAGCTTGTACTTCTGGATTTGACTGAGCCCGGAGTGTGAAAACCTCCCTGCGAAAGAGGAGGTCTCTTGTAGATCAGACCAAAGGTCCACTTAGCCTCTGAGACTATTGTCTGAGAATGGCCAAAACCAAACACCTAGGGAAGAGTAACAAGACAGGGCAAACACATAGCAGTAGTGGCATGGTATTCCCTCCTACCAGCCAAAGCTGTGGGACTTTCTGAGTCAGGATTGGTATTTTTGTACCTAGCAGCCCTCAAGCATGTTTAGTGCTAAGTCTGCACGTCATATTGTCATACTAGTATTGCAAATATTAGTGACATTGATAAAATATAACCCCATTGAACACATGACCAATATTGGCTTTTTAAGCAAACTCACACAGTGTCTTCCATAATCCATTGCTTATTATTTCTCTGACATCAATACTTTTTTTACACGCTTAGTTTATTAGAAAGGAAACATTTGTCTTAAGTAAATGTTAAAAAGGCAGCAATTTTCCTAGAATATATATCTTTCTGACTGTCCAAAATACTAAGTAGTGATATTTCATAGGCAAGCCTCACATGGGAAGGTTAATTTTTTCCTACCCCCATTACTGAACTAAAAGTGAGTTTATTGATTCTTATTTTAGACTGTTGAATCTTCTGGATTGGATGGCTTTTTGATGTCTAAACAGAAAGGGCCTGTATAAATAGTAAAAAATGAAGAAGGACAAAGTCACTTAAAGAACTCCAGGTAGAACTCAGCATAGCCTAATAAGTAATCACAGCTTTGTATATTTCAGTACAAGTTGATTTATTGAAAATACGTTGATTGGTACGTACGTAGCTGTTGTTTTGTTTTTGTTTTGTTTTTTTTTTAACCCATGTTATAGCATAACTCATAATTTTCTTGAGTCCATTTGGATCCTTAGGTTTTCAGTGGTTTTGGTCATTGTTAAACCAAAATGAGTCTGAGTTTACAGTAGGAATCTTTGTGTGGTCCATAAGAGCATGGCCTTGTTCTGCTGGATTTCACGTCAATACTTAGTGCAGTCCCTAACACCAGTCATGTCTTCTTGTATAATATCTAAATTCTCCTTTGTCATGGTGATGCCTTTTGACTTTACAGCATTAGTAAATTTCAGAGCATATTCTAGTTTTGGTGACAAGTTAATTGATGAAGACCTTAAAAAGTTCTCTTTTGATAGCTGGATGGAACTTCTCGTAGAAAATTGATTGCAGCATATTCTATGTAAACCATTTACTGTACTTGAAGAAAAAAGGCAAAGAATTGACTGGGGTTGACTGAAAATGTTGTATCTACTATCCTATTGCATACAGTGCTCATTTGAGAATCTTCATCTGGCCCTTAAACTTGTTCCTTGGTCTACAGAATTTCATGCATTACCATAGGAACTGAGCTCAGGGTGCTGTACATACTATGCCCTGCTAGGAAGAATGTGGTTTTTCAAAGGAGAATAAATTGTTTTGTGAAAGGCTGACAGAGCAAGAATTTTTACTATGTAAATAATCACTTGGAGTGCTACTGAAATCTGTTAAAATAATTCCTGTCAGGCAGAAGTTGACCAGGTGTCAGGTTTTACTTACTTGGGTTTTTCTTCTTCAGATGTGCTGTTATACACCTCAAAATAAATGGAAATTGCTCATTAAATCTTCAAAAGACTGTTTATGCTGACCCAGCTTTTGACTTGCACAGTATCATTCAATGTTGATGTTGTTGAGGAGGGGGTAAGTGAAGAATTTAGCCTTACAGCTCCCATAAGTATTAGTAATGCATCAAACATTCTGCACATTATGTCCCAGCGTGTCTCCATTAAAACAGTATGCATGAAGTTTAAACCACCTGGAGTCAATTCTGCTATGACAAATTCTGATTTTGTTCCCATTGTATTTCATAGAGCCTGTGTCTCAGCTGTGAAAGGCAGAGTATGGCTTCCAAGCATCTCTTGGTGCAATGCTTTCTCCCTGGTGATCTATTTGGGCTTTCCACCTGACACAGTAATCTATTTTTAGTGCAGTTTTAACAAGTCATGAAAGAAGTACCTCTACACAGCAGGAGAAGAGCATTGCAAATTCGTAATCCTGTCTTGCATTTAATGAGGAAACAAACCTAGGTATAAACAGGGAAAGCTTTTACATTCAGAAATAGATACATTAGAGCATTGCCTTGTAGAACTCCTTTTCATTTTTGACCCATTGTAAGGACTGTGTAGTGTGGTTCCTGCTCCTCAGTGCAGACCTTGGCTAGCAGTGAATTTTCTGAATGTAGAATGAATTATCTAACTTCTGACATAATTGAGAGCCAGTCTGCAGACGCTTAATTTATTCCAGAACCAGTGGGAGCCAACCATGTCCCTGCAGCCCCACCCTGCCTTGATTCTGAGGTATTCTTGGGCTGGTATTTCTCCTTAGATTCACAAAAAGGCAGAACAAGAGTGACATGCTCTGGATTTAGCCTTCCATTAACCTGTACTTGTGATTTCTATGTCTTAATTGCTTCATTTTCAAGCTTACATAGAATCATAGCATTACAGAATCGTTTTGGTTGGAAGAAAACTTTAAGATCACCAAGTCCAACCATTGACTTAGCACTGCCAAGTTACCACTAGATCATGTGCCTCAGCACTACATCTGCCTGTCTTTTAAATACCCCCAGGGATGGCAACTCAACCACTACCCTGGGCAGCCTTTTCCAGTACTTGACCATACTTTCTGTGAAGAACTTTTGCCTAATATCCAATCCAAACCTTCCCCTGGTGCAACTTGAGGCTGTTTCCTCTTTTTCTACTGTCTCTTACTTGGCAGAAGAGACCAGCTCCCACCTCACCGTATGCTCCTTTCAGGTAGCTGTAGGGAGCAGCAAGGTCTCCCCTCAGCCTCCATTTCTCCAGGCTAAACAACCCCAGTTCCTTCTCACAGGGCTTGTGTTCCAGACCCTTCACCAGCTTTGTTGCCCTTTGCTGGACATGCTCCAGCACCTTCTTGTAGTGAGGGGCCCAAAAATGGACATTATATTCGAGGTGTGGTCTCACCAGTGCCAAGTACAGGGGAAAACTCACTTGCCTCATCCTGCTGGCCACACTCTTTCTGATACAGGCCAGGATACTATTGGCCACCTGGGCACACTGCTGTCTTATATTCAGCTGGCTGTTGACCAACACCCAGAGGTCCCTTTCTGTGGGGCAGCTTTCCAGTCACTTTTCTCCAAGCCTGCAGCACTGCATGGGTTTGTTGTGACCCAAGGGCAGGACCTGGCGCTTACTCTGCATCTCCTCATTGACTATAAAATTAACAAATCGCACCCATCATACCTTCTTATTCAAAGTTCATTGCAGCTTTCTCAGTTTACATGTACTTTAAAACTCCTTCACTCTGCCACTACATTATAAAAATGATGACCTGAACCACCAACTGAAATAATTCATCAATACCGATAAAATAAATTATCAATAGTGCAGGATAAAGGGGGAAAAAACGGGCCTAATATTCTCAAAACTTCGTTTTACCTTCTTCCCTATGTCTTATGGTCCTCGGCAAATATTCAGTGAATAACTTGCAGTTCCATCACGCATAACACCTTGCCTCTCAAAATAAAAAATATGTAGAGGGACACTAGTGTTATGCTTACTGCTGCTATTAAAGTCCAGATTCAAGACATAGTACTGGACATAGTACTTTTGGAGCTGATAATGTAATATCAAGTATCTATTGCCAGCCTCTTGAATAAGCTACAAGAAAGCTGTTGTTGGAAAAGGCACAATTTCTGTCCTATTGTCCAAAGCAAATGTTATCATGACAATGTTAAATCAGAGAGAGAAACACATTGTTTATACTTTGTATAAAAGGACATATGATATGGAATGGTGGTTTGACTTGACACAGTTAAGAAGAATATCCAGTCTAATGAACACACTGCTAGGCTACATATATATATACACACATGGGTAGTTCTCCAGGCACTGCACTGATGTAATCACTAGACAGAAGACCATAGGTTGAGTTTCTTATATTATGGATGACAGTCTTTGAAGGTGTACTTTACAGCCTTACATCTAGCCTTGGGTCAAAGACATCCAAATACTTTTTTGATAGTTACACTGGGCTAAATTTTACCTTTGTAAATGGTATGGGTTTAATTACAGTTTACTTCTGTGTCTGAGGCAAAAGTAGCCATTTTGTGGCTATGGAGTTGCATATGGCACTTAAGCTGGTGAAATACGGTTTATATGTTGGAACTGTATCATGGAACTGCAGCATGCTGTCCTGGCACACAGGCTGCTGCATATGCTACAGCCCAGGCTGGAGGAGGAAGCAAGCCAACCAGGTAGCTCCAGAAGTCACACTGGGTTAGCTCCCAAGGTTTCTTAGAACCATCTGTACACTCAGCCCACATCCATGCTACTTGCAGTGGTGGGGAACTACTGTCAGAGCCAGCTGTGAACCTCCCTCAGATCTCCTTTTCCCCACAGAATACTAAAAATAGGAGCTGCTCCAGTTAAGAGCTAGGGTGTGGAGTGAGTTTTTATTTTGATTATAATTAAGATAGCTGCAGTTAATATTTTCTTTTTCATTTCAAAAAGAGGTGCCATGAAAATAATAAAATGTCAAAATTTAAATAAGAAACTGGAGCACTGTTGTAGGAATGTAGACACTTTTCCAATCAGGAAAAACAAAATCTACATTTCTTTTTTCCTTCTTTTCTAATTCCAAACATCTGTGAAAGATATACCAATATAAATGAGCCAAGTAAGTAGTTAGAATCTGATCCAAGCAAGTTTTATCATCCTGGTTTCCCATAGTTATAATTTTTAATATATGATGATAATTAACATTGCTGTTGATCATCAGCTTACTGAAGAAGAGAGGTAACTGTTGCTTACAAAACCAGAGTACAAAAGGTAATGAGAAAAAATATATTTAAAAAAAAACGTTTCTCTGTTACAAATAGGGATAAGCTTACCTTTGGGAATTTAACTCAATAGGTTTTCTAATGTTAAAAATATTCTTGTATATTTATTTCTTACAAGTCAGGAGTGTATCAACTGCCCATCCAAGTTCTTTTCAGAGAGATTCAAAGACAAGGCAGTCAGCCTTCCACTTCTTTGTACTGAAAGCACTTTCTTAAGCACAGAGATGTAGGAAAATAAAAATATATTTTACTAATCTCTTTCATCTCTAGATACCATTGTGTACCTGCTGTGCGGTGTTGTTGAAAGGTGGTCCATAAATTCCAGTCCTAGGGTTTTAATTGCCTGAGAATCTGCATTCTCATTGTCCAATCAAGGTCCCTTGGACTTACCTAAAATTTATTGCTATGACTTACAATATAACTGAAATGCATCTGTTACATTTGCATTCCCCTTATTTACATGATACTCCAAAATAATTTTCAGAAATGTGTTTTTCCTTTTTTAAGTTCAGTCTGCCAAACAGTGTCAAATAGAGATAAAAGTGACAAGGACAAAAAAATAAAAGAATCATGCAGAACAAAAAGCCTCATTTATCAGGTCAGAAAATCCAGTCCTCCTAAGACTGGTATTATCACATTTATAAGCTAGTTCACATACTTAAGTACCAACACGTAATTTTCTTGGGTACTATCTGAAGTCTCATCTCTTAATCTTGACTGTAAATTTTTGTGGGTGTTTAACCTGTGCCAAGAATGTGACATTTAAATCAGAAGAGGTTTCTTATTCTGATCCCCTTCTTGTACAGCTTTTACAAGGAGTACCTTAAAGCATAAGTGTCACACATTCCTCATGTGAGAGGGAGACTGGCAAATTTATGAGGACATATACACACTCAGACAGCAATTGATTGCGATTAAAATGGTTGAAGTATGTTCACATAGATGTGGAACTCAGACTTAGCAGACTGTACAGCTTAACTGCTCCACCAGATAGTTCATTTTATAGCTCTTATTATACAGTCTTTCTCTGATTTCACAGCATTTAGTATACGACCACAAATTTATTGTTTGGGGTTTTTTGGTTTTGTTGGGGTTTTTTTGTTGCTTTGTTTTGGTTTGTTTTTTAATAATTCCTACATATATAATAACTCCATGTGTGGTTCCTTATAATTTAGCAAGGAGGAAAAAACTGAGGAAAAAACATTAATATTTCTACAATAAAAACACCTCTGTCTTTTCTGTGCTTTTCTTCTTTCCAAATATCGTCAAGCATTTTATAAACATAAAACAACACCAAGAAGACTGCTTTAAGGCTGACAGATTTTAACCATTTTACAGACAGAGAAATGCAGACAGAAGGGACCTCCATATTTTTTGTTGGAAGCAGAGAAGACACAGCAGCTCATATTTCAATGCAGACTAACAGGTTGAGAGTGTACCTCTTCCCTGCCATGCCTGAGAAGACTATGAGAAAGCCAAGAAAGCCTCTGGATTTTCACGCCTACAGCTACTAGTTCAAGCTGCGTTAAGACCCCCTGCTGTATGTGTGTACCTACACATGTAACAACCATCCTCCAAACCCCATATAAACAACCACATAGAAGGATGCACAGGGAAAGGCCAGTGTCACAGAGCAGAAGCACTTAAACTATATGACTAACTTATGCCTTTCATTTCCACACAGATTCCCGGATTTTCAACTAGCAGGTGTCACTGCGATCATCTGGCCTGATTTTATATTCAGACATTCCAGCTCATCGATAGACATTTTAGGGCTGGAGTAATGATCTAAACTGGAACTGGAATCCTCCTAAACCATCTGTGTCAGAGACTGCTGGACCAGAACATAACACTTACGAGTCTGATGAATGCACAGGGATGTAGTCCCACAATATGGTACCCTGAAGGACCATATGGAATACCCAGTGATTAGGCAAAGGAAGACATTCTGACCTAAAAAAACTTTTTTTTTTTTTCTTTTGTTCTGATATATTCCTTTAACTCTACCAGGCACCACGACTGCTGAGCTCCCTACAAGGAGAAATCTTCAAACTGGAAACAAGAAACTTAAGGTAAGATTTATTGTACATGTCTAGATCCAAGCTAGTCACCTAAAATCCTTTTATAATTAATGAAGAGACATAGACACTTGCATGGTGTGACTGATTTCAGCACAAAGTTGATGTCTAAAATATGTCAGATGAATCACTGCTTTTTTCTTTTCCCTGATTATAAAAGGAGCATAAGATGAGTCACCTGGTTTCAGATATCTGCATTGGAGATATCTAGTTAGGTGTGTTGAATGCCACCCCGAGCTTCTTCTGAGGCTCAGACCACTTTCTGACAAACTCAATACCCTGAAGATGAGCAGACCTGTCACCTTCTATGCATTTAGAGTTGTAGAACCTATCCCTGAGCACAGTCAGCAGGTGCAGGCTGTTGTCTTTAGCACTTAGTGAAGAATATGATTGACAGGTCAAAATCTAACATTAGGAAAGCCTGTTCTGCCAGTGTTAGTGTGACAGGGGACACAACAGTCTGCATTTTATCCGTGAAAATTGCCAAATGCTGAAACTTGTGTATTGCTAGACATAAGGAGTGCACGAAAGTTCTTCCTATATATGACAGACAGAAAATCCCTGAATTCATGTAGAAAAAGCATCCTGATTTCCCTGAGATCTAAAGGAACTTTTTTTTTTTTCAATTAACTGCACAACATAGATCTCCTAGAAAAAGGATCTGAAGTTCCATTTACCTTGAATCAGTGCCTGTATGAATTAAACACATATTCATGACCTCATGGAGGTCTTAGCATATTTTCAAAGGGATAAAATTTCTGAATCTTTCTTAACCAATCACTTCAATCAATGGGAGAGGTTTATTATTATTTTTGCATTAGTTCAAGTAAAATTTAATGATAAACCTTGTAGTTCAGTTCTTAAGGATAAAAATTGAAATCTATTATATCTATCTGTGTAGCTATATGTGTCAATATATTTTTTCCTGCTAGACTTTAGATCAGGATTAGATGCTGCTTTGGAATTCACCAAAATTTTTTGCACCTATCACAGCAGTCTGGTTAGCAGAAACATTTTCCAATATTGCATGCATTTGAGCCCTGACTTTGCTGGTTTGCCTCCCATTTGTTTTCTTTCCAGTATTTTGTCACAAATTTATGGCTTCTGTATGACAATAAATATTGCAGCACTGGGTAATAGGCTATGAGGTTGCTTTTAGCACATCTATTAATTTTCTGCCATCTTCTTCATTTCCTATATTTCATTTGACATATTAGATTATTTATGAACCGCTTCTCTATTGATATTTACTTTAATCTTGTTTATTTCTCTGCTTAACTTAGGAAAGAGCTCAGCTGGTCAGGCCTTAAGGGTACCTATGCCAAAACCCTTAAGAACATACATCAACTCCAAGCAAGCTGCTTGGGTAATAGATGTGAGTAAATGAATCACAACAAATAATCTAGTCAATAGGCTAGACTCTCTTTTTCCTCACATTTATTCAACAAATAACATGTCAAACATAATATATTACAGATTGATGGTTTTGGAAATATGGGCAGTGCTGCTTGACCAAAAGTGGCCACATGAAGTTATTCCTGTTCCTTGGCTTAATAAGCCAGCTCACTTTTCCATAAGGCTGCATTTCCCCTCCTGCGCCCTGATGTGCAGGGACCAAGGCTGTGCTGTAATTTGTACAGATGGCTGCAGCACAAGTTGCTGCAGTTCATACCTTTAGCTGCAGACGTGCTCATTCAACAACCAAGGTGGTGCTTTTATATAAAGCAGGATGTAACACAGAGACTTCTAAGTACAAAGCTGAGGATTGAATTCAGTCATTCCTCAGAGAAGCTACTCTGAAAGTTGTTTTCCATGTACTTTTCTGCAAATGAAGTGGAATCTTTGTGGAGACTCTATGCAACACAGAAGGAAAATAGCTAAAGTAAATAAACTTATTGTTTAAAAAAAATTATCACAGTCAATTTTTGCCCAGTTAAAGACATTATACTACAGGTCTTGTTGTTCTGTAATGGAATTCACTTCTTCAAATAAACAACTGTGCTATAAAAAAATTAAAACTCCAGATTTCTTTGTAAAGATTAAAATGTGTTCACCATCCTATTCACTGTGTTAATTGACAAGGCTGACTGAAGGCTTTGTAAAGATGTGCTTTTAAATTAAAGCCAAAGGGACGGACTGTGCCCACTTGAAAAGGGGACGATGCTTTCTGTCAGACCTCCAGTGGGGTAACCAAAGGGAAAACCTATACATGACTTGAGAATTCTGATGTCCCATTTTCAGTGTTGTGTCCTGTGGACTGTGCTAGCAGAGGTACTGCCAGGGAGACTGCCAGCGGTTAGGGCTGAGATGACTTTGGTCATGATTTCTGAAAACACGGAACTAAATGCAGTCGTGTTCTTGTAGAAGGAAGGAAAGGAGTTGTGAGATTTACCTAATTCAGTGTGCATCTGGTGGAGTAGGCTTCCTCACTGATTGACTGACAAAGGTGTAAGTACTCCTGTTAAAAACTGTTCAAAGACAAAAGGAGTGAATATGTGCTATTGGTGTTTTACAGCACAGATCAAAGAAGACATACATTTCACAGCCTTCAGAGGTCTGAACTCTACTGCACTCTGAAATTCTACATTCATGTAAACAAAGTTTCTGACATTTAATTTCTAGGTTCCCATGTTTTCATTTACTTTTTACTTTCCAAAAAGAAAAGGAAGAAACAGTGAAGAGGTATTTCTACCATCTCATTAGTGACTGATACTTTCTAAATTCTAGTTTTGATACATGTTTCACAGGGGGCAAAACAATGAAAGGTGTTTTCTGATGTTATCAGGCTACCAAAGGAATTCACAGACCTAGTGCCGACAAAAGTGACTTTATTGTATAGGGAATATAGTAACTTGAAATATGAGAGGTATAACTTTATTACATCTTTCCTCTTCTTAGAACCACAAAATACTCTCATGTCTCCCTCTTGCTACCATTAGCTCTTCGCTCTTTCAGTCACTCATCACACAGTTTTATAAGTCATTTGCAGTTTACACCAAGTCTTTTGTGATCTGAGGCCCTCTGTTGCTTCAAATGTGAATACTCATATGTACAGCAGCCCCTGGCTGGGTGGATAGTTGGGCATTGTCCTGGCTATGTAGTTTGAGTCACCCTCTGTTCATTACCTCTTTCACGACAAGAGCACTTCCTGCCCTGATTCAGCCAGGCATCTCTAGATGCCTGTCTGCTCCATCCCAATCCTGGTATGCTATACTATCCTAGTCCCAAGACACGCGTAGTTTGAGCCAGCTCTTTGTTCTGCTTATTTTGCGCAGATAATAGATACTAGCCTTGAAACAACACTTGTACTTCTTTCATCATGCTGGATGTTCTCATCTTCCAGCTGATGTGTCAGTGCCTGAAAATATGTACCACACGTACGAATCTCTCCCAGAAAGGGCTTTTAGAGGTGGTATATCGCAGAAGATGGAAAGCGTGCAACCCTTCCAAATGCCTTTCAAGTATGAATGTCGATTTGATCCACAGTTTTGCACATTCTCATGCAAAGGTTGCAACATCTATCGTGTTATGACATTTATATGGGGTGCCTTCTCTCAGGGAAACCTTATTTATATGACCTCAGATTTGGAACTGGAAACCTTCCAGGCAGCTGGTCCTATCAAAGATACCAAATTTCAGAGCAAGCCAGTAAGTATGAAATTTTGGAAGATCTAGAAAAAACAGCCTTTAAGCCAAGAGGATTTGCTAATGTAGCTATTGCTTTGCCAAAGTTTCTTCTGGCCCATATATCCAGCTGAATCATTTGTCTGAGCAGACATACCTTACTAAGGACTGTCTATTTCTATATTGCTTTAAAGTCATGGACACCTATCTAGGAGAATTACTCTGAGACTGCCACAGCATTAATATCTACAGCTACAAAAAAGTTAGAGGCATAGCATAAGAAATAAGAAGTCGATCTCAGCCTGCACAACCTAAAAGGGAAGGTTTTGCTCTCCTTGAACAATTCCTTAGTACTGAAGTCTTTAGTATCTTTTGAACATGTTCCATGTTTAGGCCAACAGAAACCTTTCCTGAAATGAGGGCTATAGAAATATCACCTTTGTCCTTGGAGTGAGTACAACTGTCATCATTCATTTGCATGGTGAAATCTTAAATTAGCTCTACATCAGATCTATAATGGAAGCACAAGCATAGGATATAGATCTACAGTAAAATTAATTTATACAATCTTCTCCAAAAATATGGAAATGATGGTGAAATTAGTTGAATAACTTACACAACTAATAAAATTTCATTAAATATCTTATTCAATTAATTTTCCCATTTCTGTATTAGTCACATTTAGAATATTTGTTATATTGTGTATCAGTACTGCCATGATTTGCTGACTAATTATTGATATGATATGCAAGCACCTCCAGAGTTGTAAAAAGCTGTTCACTGAATAATTCACTGTTTTTTTATGAATATTAACTTATTCAAAGCAACACGTAATTTCTTATTGCATCACTTAGAAAACTACTATTCCTTTTCATTTGTTACCACTTTCCATCAGAGTAGAGTAGCAGCTTGCTGGATAAAGTATATTTCGTCAAGACATATCCTCAATTAGCTTGTCGAAAAGTAAAACTATCATTCCAGTTTTCAGCCAGTGAGCTTAAAATAAATGAAACTTGAAAAAAAATCTCTTAGCATGTCTGCTTTATTTTCTACCCAGGCATATCTTTGCTTTTTCTACCATGAAGAAGACAATGTAAACAGCCATCCTCAGTTTTTTGTAACGGTAGATAAAGTGAATCCTTCAGTGCGAGAGAAATTGAAAAGCAAGGGCAAATAGTACAGAGCTATTGCACCATCAAATGTTTTACTTCTTTGACACCAAAGTAGGCCTATTGCCTTTGTACCTCACCTGGAGGAGTTGGGTGCTACGAAAGAGGGATGCAGCCATCAGGATTTCTAGAGAAAAGTCTCTGTTATGAAGTTAATTAAGGTTCCATTAACATTAATGAGTTATGGGAAAGGACAGGATAAAACTTAGATTAACAGCTGTAGTCAGATTCAAAATTAGAGTTAAAGTTATTTAGATGTTTTGAGTCTCTCCCCAGTCTTGCTAGAGTGTAGCATGCAAATCTTGACAGAGGCATGCACAAACTGTGCCTGGCTGCAGATGGTAAAGAAGGGGATGAAATTCAGAACACCTGGGGATGAAATTCAGAACTAACCAAAATGATGAGCAGCACCTAAAACCAGCGTATACACAGCCCAGTGGAGGTAGCCAACTGAAAATACTGAGCGAAAGCAGTAAGTTAAAGTTTTTCCTGCTTTCAGGGCCGCAGGGAGGCACTGCAATTGATTTTGGATATTTGTAGACACTGGTTTCTCCCTGACTGAGTGAGGAATCACTCTCCTCTTTTAACCATTGCCAGGAAAAGCATTCAAGCAGCTGGAGAGCCAGTTTCAGTCTGTAAACAGAGCAAAGCTTCCCATGCCCTCAGCAAGCACCCTAAAGAATGGGGTACAGGACAGGGATGGGTGTTACTGCTCCTTCCAGTGCAGCTGCTGTGCTGTGGTGCAGAAAAGTGTCCTGGACATTTTATAGCCAGAGAAACTAAAAAATCAAGAGTAAGGTGGCTTTACATCTGCTGGTTAAGGTGTGTTAATGGAAGGGTTCTGGGTTCCAGCTCCTCGAGAGCTGTTTATGCATTTTAGACTGATAAGACATTAGACAGTCACTCAGAAATACTTCTGGACAATGAAGCCAAAACACAGGTCTTCTTGCTCCCAACCAAGTGTCTTATTTTCTGAAATAAATAGGGTTTGAGTTTTACATTCAGGGTAGGGCAAAGCATCTAAAACACAACACGTCTGTCAGCTGAGAGCAAAACTGGGGGTTCAGTAACTGTTTGCCCCATTGCAGCAGCCTCATGCTCTGCAGCTTCCTTATCCGCTCCTGAAGCCCTCGATGAATGATAAAGTTTCTTCAAAGGGAAAGACTTGCCTGTGGGATGTTCTCCCCAAAGGGGTAAATTTGGGATCAGCCCCTAAGCGTGCCAGAGCATGTAAGGAATTTTCCTATTCCCATTTGAGTCTGTCAGCAGTCAAATGAGGGGGTTGTGGATCATGTTGTCATTTTGCATTGGCACCTTAATTCCTCTCAGAGAAGCTCAGGTTTGCCAAAGCTCAGCTTTCGCCCATTTCTGGACCAGGTTCTTAAAGATATATCTAGGTACCTAAATACAATGCCCTGATATTTAAATAATTGAACAGTTTTTGATTAACAGTTATTAATTGGATTTCAAGCTAGCTTGTTTACAAGTGTAAGAAGAGATTTGAATTTAATAATACTTTAAGTAAAACAATCTGGAAAAGCTGAGATTATGTGGACAAAACCATCCATATTAAATGTTTCCTCTGCCAACTTAGTAAATATTCATCAAAGTAAATAGCTTGGAAAAATTAATTGGCCCATGAGGGGGTGTCATGTTAAATTTGCATGCTAGATTCAGAGTTAGAAACTGTGAAATAGAGAATTTTCAGTTATTTTTTAAGGCCAAATCTAAAGTAGTTGGGAGTCAGTAAAGTGCCAGAATAATAAACTGGTTGTCAAAGAAGCAATATTACCTATTGGACAGGGAAGCTGCAGGCTGTTTGTCTTAATCTAAAATTCTTAACAGCACCTGCCCATTAATTGAACATATTGAAAACATACAAGCTAAAATGAAATAAAACTACTATTTATTAAACATTTACATGAACTTAGACTACTGTTGAAAGTGGAGCTGAGTGGGCAATTGATTTTTTTTCATCAGTGAATGAAAAGAAAAAATAAATTAGATCTGTTCAGATCAACAGGATAATGATCAATACAATCCCACTTCATTTTTCCCTCACTAGAAAGAGAGAGTAAAAAGGGAAGCTCAACCTCACTGCTCCCCTAGGACAATCATTTGGGAAATCTAGCTTAGATGAATACACTGTTTAAAAGAATAAGGAATAATCTCAGAAGTAGAGGTTATTATAATCTGACATTTATCCATACTATGTTGATAGTTACTTTCTTGAGGGCTGAGTAATTGCCTTAGAACAGGGAGCCACCATATCTAATATGAGTTTCTTAAATATTAGACATTGGAAAGAAACATACGACCATCTGTGTGTAGAGAAGCATGCTGGAAAAATGGGTTTTCTTCTTTTCTTTTTTTCCGCAGCTGATTTTTTTTTATTAATTCCAGTTGAATTCTTGATTTGCTTTCAGTTTGAGAAAAACAAAAATATTTTCAGGTAGAAAGTTGCTGAATGTTTCTTGAAAGTTTATTATGTTTTTCTACCCATCCCAGAGCAAACCCTATTTTCTCTATGGTTCCTATTTATTGTGTCCTGTCTAATACCAACACATTTGCAGTTTTCATGCACTGAACTCACAAAAAATCTTAATGTACTTTATTAAATGTTGATATATGTATATTTATGAGAGAGAAAAAGACATAATGAAGAGTTATTACATAATGGCAAGCCCTATAATTCAAACAACATTATACATATATGAATGTATGTATAAAGACATAAATGTGTATACACTCAAATGTAAAGATACATAAACTTATATTTTTCTTTAAAATGTAATTGAATGAAGAAGATTAAAATAATTGTTCCACAACTTTTTGTGCAAAACCTTCTAATTGATTATTTATGTGGGTTTTTCCCCAGTAACAAATAGGATATTTTCTAAAAGACTTATCATGTCCCAATTTAATTTCTTTTAAATTATTCTTAGATATGGAGATCTTAACTCTTTTTATTTAACTAAAAGATGCATGGTTAATTTTTTTTATGTTTAAAATAAAAACTAATTGTTAGTTCATTCCAAGTCCTCAAACCTAAAGTAAATTCACAGCTGTGTGTGATGTTCATACTCCACTTGAGGCAAAATCTGATGACAGATTTGGACTAGGAACAAATTCTTTCATAAAAAGAAAAAAAAATGTCTATAATGAAAACTGAAAGTTATCAGGTATCTCCCACAGGAAGGAAATTTTATAATATTGGACAGTGAGTCTGGCATGCTCAGACAAGGTCCTTAACAAGGTACCAGGACACATCACAGACTACACTGACCCCATAGTCCAGAAGTTTGGTTCAGAGTTTGGGCCAAACTGTGATTTCCTCTTATTTCATGGGGTAGCAGAAGTGGTCCCTTGGTAAATATGACAGCTAGGAGCTATTATCCTTCCATTTTAAAAAAAATAATATGTGACAGCTCTTTTTATCACTTTGATTAGCTTTTTCTCCTTTTCTGTAACAAAAAGGAAGTGGTTTTACTTTCAGAACTGGTGGTGTCAAAATAAAAATCTTGGATGTTTCAGTTAATTTAAAGAGGGAAAAGTGCAAAGATGAGTGTATCATATCCTCGCGAGAGTAAAAGTTTTTTGCAAACTTTGGATGTATCCTTCATTAAATAGAACAGTAAAAACTCTTACAGCTATGGAATAAATTATACAGACTCACAATGTATGGTACTCAGTTGAATACCTGTATCTAATTTTAGAAATATTTGAATCACCAGAAAAATCCTTTACTAACATTCATTTAAGACTTAATAGAGTTATTATTAAAAGAGAACTGCAAATTCTGTAATTTTATAAGAAGCTTAAATCAAGGCCAGTGAAGGAGAAGGAAAAATATCACATTGCTCTGGGATATATGTTACTTTGGGAGAAAAAAAGAGATGATTTGTTCTCTAGTGATATCTTATTCTTGTTGCACATGCTCACATACTGCACTTCATCCCCTGAGGACTGCCCAAGTTACTCATTCATATCCATCCAATGTCCTCTATAATCTGATATTGGTCACCAACAGTTACTAATGTTAGCTATTCCGTTGAAGCGTATACGTTGCCATAATCAGCCATCTAGGTATTCATTAGGAGCTTTTCTGATCACATCATATAGTTAACATGGATCTGCAAAATAAAGACTGTTAATTGCTGCTAGCTACAGAAGCTAAATCCCTTCCAGATGCTATCAGATGCCAAAATTAGCAGGTTCAAACAGCAATCTTTTGAAACAGACTATTGAAATTATTTTGATTTATTCTTTAAATTAGGGAAATATAATAACCTTCCTTAATAACTAATATTTACTCCTTATAAGCGCCATGTTTCTGTATCCACAAAGGAAAACAAAAAGGAAATGGTCCACAGTATCATGACTACATAGTTAAGCAAAACGTTTTTCTTTGTGGGAAAACTTGGAAAGCTCTGTTTTGCCGCTCTAGACATTTAATACATTGAAGTCTGATACTACTCACTCCCTCTTTTTGTCCACTGTAAGCTGCTGGTACTCAGAGTTGTCACGATGTCTGGAGGTGCCCTTTGACAGAGATGTTTCCAGTATTGTCAGAAGTACCAACCAATTTCCTTTGTGAAAATGTATTAATTTCAGTTTTCATTAGTAAATGGATGAAAGTAATCTCTTTAGGGTTTACTATGCACTGTTCAAATTGCTACTGCCACTGGCCGTAAGGAGGTCAGGTTAAAAACAGGGACCAAAACTGGTAAGAAAATCCCTCTGCTGCCCTAGCTGGCCAAGTGAGAGCCAGGCAGTGAAGGGGACAATCCCCAGCAGAGAGGTGCTGGGGCAAAGAGTGGGGCAGCTGGGAGGAGCCAAGGGGCAACACTGCCCCGCTCCAAGGGCACTGCACCAAAGGCAACACCCCACCAGCAGGCCCTCCCCTCCAGCACTGATCTCCCTGCAAGCACCCAATCCTTGTCCAACCCCTCCATGCCCTAAATGCATTATCTTGCCTGAGATAATATTAGACATTTGGTCTAGTGATGGTGTTGGTTTTTGTTTGTTGTGGGTGTTTATTTTTTGTCAGAATTAGATTGACAGTTGGACAAGATGATCTTTAAGGTCCTTTCCAACCTAGAAGATTCTGTGATTTGGGAAAGAAAAAAATGAAACCAAAACCAAACAAAAACCAAGCAATAAATGGTGGGACTTCAAGGTATGTTCTGAAGGTATATAAATATAGTAATTTATAAATAATCAAATTCCAAGTTTAGCTACTTATATTTTTTTAATATGCCACAAGAACATCTCCACTTTGTTACTGGTCTACACCAGGTAACAAACTCTAACGTGTTGTTTACTACATCTTTGCAAGATGTTACAACCACTTAAGAAAATCTAGGTAAAAAAATGAATGAACGTGCATGGATTGTCTTTTACCTATGAAGAATTTGCTCTCCCATAATGTTTCTGAATTATGCCAAGCTTCCATAAATTCTCCATGAATCCTTTAGTATTCATTCACCTTTGTGATAGACACACCTTCTATCATCATTTAGCGACCATAATTATATTAATGCATAGTTTATTATGCCTTAATAAAGTGTCAAACCCAAGTCATCCTTTACATAGCTATTAACGAACTACAAATCTTTATTTAGGAATGCAAAACCAAATTATTTTTCTATTAATACTTTCTTGGCCTGAATCATAAATGAAAAGCCAACGTCAAATATTAGTGCATATTCTCCTCATTTTTTGTTAGGATGTTGGAGAAAACAGACAATTTATCTCCTTGCATACCAGCCCCCTTTTTGTGTATGCTTGCTCCATTTAAACTTGTGGATGTTTCATGACTGTTCTCTGAGCAACACAATCCTTATCTTTTAACTCGACAGTAATCTCATCTCAGACCCCCCTCTCATCTGACAAGGACAGTGTGCTTACAACAACTTGTTACATATAATGAATTTTGGATTGTCTCTGTATTTATGTTGTAGAGAGTTTCTATCAGTCCTTTATCTGAAAGCTAAGCCTTCTTCCTCACATCCATCATTATTTCCATGCACAGATTTCTGTTCTGTCTTATCGATTGATCCTAAGAGATAGCTACTATCATAGAAGAGATGCTTTTAAAACATTTATTAATACTTGTTTTTTTTCACTGATGAAGAGAAGGGATCAGGCACTTCTTTTCTCCTCTATTGTTTGTTGGTGTCACCCTGAATTACTCCTTGGGAGTTTGCTGTAGTGCTATTTTTTGTAACGTTGCAAGTTGTCACTGCCAAAATGATGTCTCAAAACAGAAAGGGACAAATTATAAATCTTCACTGTGATTTTTTGTTTCTACCAGTAGAATTAAATTAAATTTTGAAATATAAAGTGATTTTCACTATGCTGATATTCTTTAGAGTTTAAAGAGATATAAGCCATGTGTTATGTAATGCTTGATATATGAATTGTTGTTTCATGGAGATAGGCCACATTATACTTGACCTTGAAATTCAGTGGAAATAGCAACCGGAAAGAATTTGTAGGAATCTAAAGTAAATTCACACAAACCTTCAGTGATCCATTCATAACACAAGATTATTTGAACCACAATGTCTATTTCATTAATACAGTTAGAACATGAACTCAAGTGAATTTCCAATTCTTTTGTGGTTCTAAATGAATAGTTCCCATAAGTCAATATCTCTTGTGTGTATGCCTCTAGATAAATTTAAGACTCGTTCTATTACATTTATTGTACTAATTCTAAGGCGTCTCAGATTAAAAATTTTCTTTCTAGAGAATTTATACCTACTCTTCGCTTTCTTCCCTATAACCAATTTCTAATATATATGTCACCATTTTGTATTATAATATATATCAGTCACTATATTGTAAGTCAACCAGAGGCTACCATATTTCTATGAACAGGATTTTTAAAGGATTTTTTGAAAAACATTTTAACAGCCTGGAAAAAAATTACAAATACCTCCCACTTGTCAATATGTACATTCTGTTAACTCTTTTAAACATAGTTTAACAGGCAAGGTGCAATTTTTTTCCTAAAATATACCCTATCTTTGCTATGTTTTGGGTCAATTAAAGCAAACATTCGAACCCCACATTTACCTCTCTTCTGGCCAGCCAAAGCCTCTGCCTTTTTCCTACGTTTTCTTTGTGCTCTCCGTTCCAGCTCCTTAGAGCAGGGAGCTCATTATGGGAATGTTTACCCAGGTAGCATTGCTTGCTGCTATGGTTTGGGATAAATCAGAAGGGGCAAGTTGAGTAAGTACAATGTAACCTGCTGTGCCAAGGAGTTGGTTTGGAAAGGAAAATTGCCAAGATGAAGAGCATGGTCTGGTCTCAAAGTAAGTTATGGTTCCATCACCACTTCTGACGGTCCTATTTTGACTAATTTATGTTTTTTAGTTTTACCTCTAAGGTTTGGGTTTGTTTTTTTTTTTTTTTTTCCCTATTATCACACTTTGTAAAATGATCAGCAGCAGTCTTTCAGAAGATTGCAAGTCTTTTACTTTCTTTTGCAAAAAGTAGAAGCAAAATCTGCTCAACCCACACAACAAATGATCTCTATGGTCAGTAGTTACTTACATAATAAACAATAGAACATTTTCTTCACTAGAGATCTATAGTGGAAGTTGTTTCTTTGCTAGGATACAGTTCTTATATACTATGATCCCTGCACTTTAGAAGCCCAAGCTGTGGTTTCAAACTGCAGTGGATTCTATACAGTGAACTGGAATCAATAAAACTAAGTCCTCTGATACATCATATCCCTTTAATGATTTCTCTCACATACATCAACTGTACAAAAAAAGAAGCACAATATCATAACTGCTCATATCTCTAGAATTTTTATGGCTTAGTTCACAAAATTCTCAAGAAATTAAAGAGTAATTTTGCAATTTTTACTACATTTTTTCCTTTGCTCGCTTTATCTTAGATGATACGGACATTTTATTCAGGCAATATGCTCACTTCCAAGAATAAAAAATAAAATAATTTCAGCTTGAAGTTTATGCAAACCTAGACACATGAACTAGGAGATTATGCTCAAGGTTAAAAATGTAAGTATGGAATTCATAATTGTCTCCAGAGATATAATTATGTGATGAGGAGAGGTGTTTTAATTGCTATCCTAGATAAGGATTTCATATAGCTATTATGTTCAAAGCTGCATGTAGAACAAAAAAAAAATTGTACAAAATAAAGAAAAGGAACTATCCAATCCCCTGAAAAATTTCAGAAATTCTTTTTGCATACATAGAACTTGATTTTCTTTCATTTCCATTGGCTTCAAAGTCATTTATAGAAAATGCTCTGTGCCACCCAATATTTAATTTTCATAACTATTGTTTATGTTTCCAAACTGAACAACTCTCTCATGGCCACACATTGCTATGAGGTCTCACAGTTTGGGGATTCAATATAGGGAATTTTGTTAAATGAAAAATATAGTTTGCATTGCATGGTTTTCTGATTTTATGCCCTGTCTACATTACCACATTTTTGCTGTCCCAATATGTGATCTGAAACAGCAGAAATTCTGAAGGATGAGAGGCCTTTGGAAAGGTCTATACATTCTGGAAAACCTAAACATGCTTCTGTTTTTGCAAACAGCGATAAAATTAAAAAAAGGCAGTCTCATATGTCTAATTTCCTATTTCTAAGTCAATAACCACAGCAGAACATAATAACTTGATACCATTATTTTAACTTTTCATCAATTTTGCTACAGAATACTAATGAAAAAGCCCAAAGAAACAAAAAATGGGGCTAAAGGGAACTACTGACATTGGGTAGAAAAATCACTAATACATTTAACTTAGTTTTGCCCTATCCTGGTTTTGCCTGCCTTTTTCCTAGATTCAACGTAAATTCATTAGAAAGCCTCTCATATCTATTTCCTTAGATAAACTATTTCATTAATCAGCATAGCCAATTATGTCTAACTGTCAGCTTCAGTGATTAATGAAATAACTTATCTTCAGAAATAAATATGAGAGGTTTGAGGTATTTTAGATTTTGTATTAAAATCCCCTAAATGTAAAGGAAGGGCAGCAAACGCAGGTTACTGCAATAACGATTCAAAACAATGAGGTAAAATACTTTTTTTTTAATGATTTGGTATTCATCAATTACCCTGACTTGAAACACAAAAAAAATCACTTATGTAAAGTTTCTCATTAAAGAAAGAGAAAGATCTAAATGCATCTACCCTGATGTGTCTGTTGACTGTCATCATATACCAGATTTCCCTGTTCACCAGATTAGATGAACCCATGTGCTTTTAATCTTAATTTTTCTGCTTTTGACTTCTTTCTGCACTACCTAGCTATGTGCATAATCTTTCAGGAGTAACAGCATTCAACAGCACTAACCTTTGTCTTTGGGTAGTTACTCTTCCTTCCTCATTAACTTTAAACTCTTGTCAATTTAATCTCTGGTTCTTTAATCTGATTCTGTACTCGCTTACGGTGCGGTGAGACAACTATAAAACAATCAGTGTAAAAATAACTCCTTTTAGGCAAATTTAGGATCTATTCTATAAATGAAAAGACAGCATAAAACAAAAATTACAGAGTCAAATTTAGATTCTTACAGTTTAGGTCTCAAAAGTTGTGCAAGTTAACCATTTCATAAATGGGCAATTTTAGATGAAGACTTACCTGCTTTATTTTAGATGCTTACCATAGGCCCAAATGAACTTCTCTCTTGACCTAAGTGATGAGATTTCTATTAACAATAAAAGGAAACTCAAATGACTTATTCGCATATAAGTATTCTTACAGGCACGTAGATTTAACTAGATAAATCTCATCCATTAGGTCTCATGCAAGGAGACCATGCTTTTTTGTACAATGAGAGAGTAGAGAATGTTACATAAACTTTCAGAAAATATTTAGAAGGAAAAATAATTGGGGAGAAAGTGCTTAATTGTTGTCATTACCTATGTATTCAATAATAAAACTATTAACTATTCACTAGCTATTCAATGAAATAGGTATATACACAACATCAATATCATATACTTGCATATGACCTGTTGAAAAACAAAGCAAAACAAAACAGAACATGACCAGTTCTTTCATTAATTTATTTGTTGGCAGACCCATTGTTAGAATATATTGCAGTGAGTAACCATCTGGCTTGTATAAGTAGAGACGTTCTTTAAGAGACTTTGTCTTGTGCAATTCTTCTCTTTGGAAAAGTAGCAAAAAAAAACCAGGAAATTTTTTCTTTTCCTTTAGTTTAACTTTCCCCTTTCTGGAACTCCAATTCAAGGGAAGAAAAGCAGTGGTATCTTTTGTGAGCCTTCACATCTGTTTTTCCTAAAATACTTGTGGGCAGGGGTGAGTCCCAAGCAGAGGTTACTTCACCAAATATCAAGAATTAAAGGATCAAATATTAGGAAGATTTATGAGCAAGAAGATCCTGAGACGAAACACTCCTAAAAATCCAGGTTAACACTAAATATTTGTCAATTTTTGTAATGTTATTCAAAACTTTCACTCACCTGTGACATCCCAAAATGTTCATCACCCAACAAGTGTCTAGACACCTTGCCAGCATGAGTGAGAGCAACACATAAGTGTCAGGAGGGCTTCAGGTTAACTAACCCTATGGTTCAGAGTGATGGCAACTCACCGGAGGGAGAAATCTGCACACACATTGCAGTTCTATTGCTCTCAGCCAGACAAGCCTGTCTGCACATCCACCTAAATGATGGCTACTGGGTAACTTCAAGCAGTAATCCACAGTTATTGGTCCTGGATAGTAATGAGGGACAGCAGTTGGATGCATGCTGATCCATGCTGATCCATGATGATTAATGGTTGGACCTGATGATCTTAAGGGTCTTTTCCAACCTAAAAGATTCTACGATTACATGATTTCCAGGAGTATTTGCTGTGCATGTTACAGCTATATAATCTACTTAAAATGACTTTTAAAAATATTATCATATATAAGGCTTGCAAATTGTACAGCTCAATTGGTAAGGGAAAGTTGGAATCTGTAATCTGAAATAATTTGTTAATCAGTTCCCAGAAGTACATTCTTCCTAATGCATGGCTGTCTATATTTTCAAAGTATACTTATATGCATGCTGCAGGGAAAATTGTTTTAAATAGTAGCTCTACTGTAGCATTGGTAAGACTGGAGCCTGTGGTGAAAATTTGGAGACATACTGTCAACACTAAGATAATACACTTCCTCTCTCAGAAATATTTCTTGTAAAATTTAAAGACACCCTAAAACCCGCATGTGCAGTGCAAATGGTATTGAACACAAGTTTGCCATTCAAGTTAAAAGATAAAAGTTTCTGAAGTTCTGTGAGGATGGGAATGCAGACGGAAATATGATCATAAGCTGTGAAGAGAAGCCATCAACTGGAAAGTATAGAGATCTTTTTTCCTGGAAAAGGACAAAGGATAAAGACCATTCCCCCCAAAAAGTTATCTGGTCTGCATTCAAAACAGTATAAAATACAAAGATTGATTTCCAAAAAAATACTCGTGTTGACTTTCCATACGACTGGCAAACACAATTAAGCAATGGGGCCAAACTATCACTTGGCACACAGGAATAAACAACTTCTGCATTGTCCTCTAAATTCTGGAGGAACTGGACAAATAGAGGTAGTCCATCAGCAATTAGGATGGACGAATTTTGCTTCTCATGGAGGGTTTGCTGTCATCTGGTGTGTCAGCTAATACTAGCCTGAGAAAAAAACAGATATGTAAGATTTTCCTCATACCTATACATTCAATAGAGCATTCCTGCAGCTGGGAATTTCTCATTTCCATGCACTAAATTAAAATAAGTTTTCAGTCCCAGCCACTGGTCAATGATCCTACATGCAGCAAAAACCGTGGACCCTTATTTCATCTGGCATGACTGGATAAATTTTAGATGATTGTGACCTTCAGTGATAGTTTTGTATCATGTTTTGTAGGTTTATTTGATGCACCGATGATTTGGAAAACCAATTGTTCATCTTACTAATAAGTAATTTCAAGTCTCTGGAGAGTGTTTCACCTGCTGCACTAGATACTTCCAGATGGAGTAAATAACCTACCTGAGAAGCTGAATCCTTCTTTAAACTCTGTTATTGACATCAGCCATTGCACTTTCATAATTTTACTGATTCTTTGCTCATTTTTCAGAGCTAGATCATTTTCTTGTAATGTTTATTTCAGCATCCAAACATTACTTTGTGCATCCCATCATTCACATTTCATAAAGGAAAGAAAGCTGTCATTGCCTTTCATATAGTTACTTTTAATATTAAAGAGCTATTTCGTATAAGTTTATTATACTGATGGGTGTAAATGCCTTTGAAAAGAGACTTACAGCATGGGATATTATTTTCTGTTCTCTATGCAGAGAAAGTAAAAGTCATTTTGTATTAGGCCGTAACACCTTTCTCTGTGAAGGTCAACTTGGCTTGCAGATTCTCATCTCCTGTGCCTACATAGTTCATCCAACTGAAAAGATGATAATATAATACAAGAAGTAGCAAAAAATAAGGCCAATCCACTTTCAAAAGCAATTGTTTTGATTCCCTGCTTTGCTATCATGAACAGCAATTTTTTTTTTGTCTAGCACATGAAAAGCAGACAAAGCAGAAGTACTCTTTTAGTGTTTAAGTATTGCAGTGAGCCAGCATGTCTCACATTTGGGTTGTGCAAACAAAAAAGATCTAAACCAAACTTCATGGACATCACTGGGAACCACCTTCAGCTAGTTTTCTGGATCTGTTTCTGTGTTTACCTCATTCCCAATTTCTGGATTGCCTTTATGTTTGTTTTCTCCATGTTATATTAGTAGACTGAACCATGTTAATAGTATTAGAAAATAATGCATATTATTGATGGTGTGAATCACTCATGTGCCAAGCTTCAAAGTCTGTAATGTTTTACCCTACCCAAAACATATACTCACACCTGTCCCCAGAGCAGATGCTTCTATTCACAATCTAATCTACACAAAGAAATACAACGGTAAAATAAGTTAACAAAGACATTTGGCTCAGACTACCTCATACCTGGATGTTGATAGATAGAAATCCTATTTGCTGAGGGAGAAAAAAAGAGCATGCTTTGCTGAAACTGGATTACAGTAACTGACATTCCCTTCAAACTAGGTTTTGTGCTAACCAGTAGGTTGCAAATCTCTTTACCAGGTGATATCCTAAAAGAGCTGTGTTCACAGAGAAAACAACTAAAGAAGCAACCTCTCCAGGATATGTTCTCTCTGTCCCCTATTCTGCCTCTTGCTAAAGGTTTATTTATTTCAGGCTGTTGGTTATTGAGCTTTCTCTCTTCACTTACAACCTGGAATTTACTTGGGGCAGGGGTGCAGAAAGATAGAACGAAAGGCTCCCATCTACTTCTTCTCCACCTCCATCTACCCTTAACACTCTGGGACCAGGAAATTCAGAACTAAGGTAGTATCTTCTAGACTATTTTCTCCCATTCTACCTAAAATAATTAAACATGGAAGAAGTTACTCTTGATATTTAAACATTTTCTGGGGAATAACATAAGGGCCTTTCCCACATTCTCTGTTATCTACTGTTCAGCCTATGACATTGAATTTAATTTCCCTATTGGACACTGCAAATTCTGTCAAGTGAACTAGCAAATAAGTATTTGTCAGGTGTGACCAAAATTTTTCTCCCTTTCTTCACTCCTGTGAACAACAAACAGTTACAATATATTGTATATATATGAAGGTTTGAACACAGTCTATGTTTTTCACCTTTTTAAAATAACCTCTTACTCTTAAGGAAAGTATTTAACTTTTGTAAGAACCTGACAGAAAGACAAGACGCCTCAAAGCTCGCTTGCTGCGGGACTTCTGTCGCCAGTGCACCGATAACAAAGAAGGTATGTCCTTGGTTCTCAGAACAACCATACCCTCTGCCCTGAAAACTTGTCTGCTTTGCAAGGCCCAGCACTGCTTGTGCAGCAGAGGCAAGGGGGGCTCGTGCAGCAACCGTGTCAGACAATGATTGGATGAGCAGAGGTAACTGTCACATTGATTGGTCAAACTACGAGTCAACAGGAACAATAAATTACTGTTATGGCCCACTGCAATTGGGACCCCTCACCACGATCGACCCTCGCCATTGAGAAGGTGAGATTCGTGTGCAGATCAATGGGATGCTGTTGACTCCAGAGGATTGTCGAGCCGTCGTGTGGACTGACCATGGGGGTGATATACTATTTCTTGCAGCTCTCCGAAATTCTGCTTCTCCTTTCCTCCTTTCCTATACCTCTGCCTTTTCTCTATCACTATTTAGTGTCATTTTTAGATAAAACTATAGTAAACAGCATCTGACGCCGTTTGTGACTTAATCACACCCCCGGAATCATTTTGCACCCCCTCCTGGACCAAAGATCAGACCGGAACCTAACAACTTTCAAAGAAATCAGTTGTAAACACATTGAATTTTTGTTGCTTTTCTCAGACCATTGTAGTCCTGGCTTTTTTTAAAACTGTAAAAAATAATAGGTTTATGATGTTTGAGTAATCTCTACATTTTTTAAAGCTTAATTGCAAAATAATCTGTTCAAAAGCATGGTCCACAGTCATCATCCCTTTAACTGCATGTTAAGGACAAAAGTAATCACATTAAACTATAACGTAGGCAAGCAAAACTCCATCTGAGAGCTGAAGGTATTACACCTAAATGGTTCAGGGGCTGATTTTTTTTTCTGCAGGCTCTCATATAGGCAGATTATCCTTAATATGCTAGTAGCTAAATGCTAGCCACCTTTACCTAGTTATATATGAGAAAGAACATTTATTTAAGAACTTGGGTACCAGGGTCCATTGTCCTCCCTAGACTGAAAGAAGTAAGCTCCATGTCTCCCTGAAGAATACTTGATTCCCAAATTAAAGAACAGGTAACAGTGACTGAAGGATAGTATAGATCACAGTCTTCATCTCCTTCCTGTCTTTCATCCTCGGTAGTTGTGGGGCTAGGAAGGGGGAAGTCCAAAGGAAGACATACTCTGTAGCTTGTTGCTCAGTTTAGTCCTTTGAAAGGAGGAAATCCTGGATTCAAGATTCTTCCTTCAAGTTTAGTTTTGCTTTTTGTGATCTGACTGTTTAACGTAACATAAATTCTAAGGGAAGTCTGACTCTCTGGGTTTTAGATTACACTCTGCCTCCATGTTTTAAGAGCAAAGAGATTCAAAGGCTGCTGTGTTGTCTTCTAAATCCATTACAGGACTTCACCCTTTGCTGAGTACTCTGTTCACAATTTAAAGGAATAAACAGTGGCATATGGTTCAGTTAGTAAGCCCTTTTCATTAGACTGTCAATTCCTGTAGTGTTTTATGCAGAATGTGGCAAATTCTCTTTGGGGATATTGGTAAGTAAAAAGGCTGGTGAAGAGAACAATATATAGAAATTACAGGGTACTATAAAACCTTTCAAAATGAAGACATCTCAGAAATGAGCATCTTCAATGGGCAAAAGAGGTTTCAAATATTTTCATCACCATTCAAATTTATGCAAAACAAATTTGTAAAGTTGACAGAACAACTCTGGAAAAAGGTCTTTACTGAAACTACTTTATATTGCAAACCTTCCTCCTAATTATTACTACAATTATGTGATTGCTTGAACATCCATTTATTCCCCACTTCATGCTGCTCTTCATAAATCAGTAAGGAGTTTCTTTAATATATATACTGGCAGCATGTTCAAAAAATCTTACTGCTTGTTAAATTTACTTGTATTAGAATGGCACATAATTATTAAGAAATACTGGAGAAAACCTGTATTACATTTCAGCCACTGATGAGGATGGATCAGCATATCCTACCTGTAAATTATGAATTTGATTTATCCATTAATAACTGATTTTTTTGTTTGATTAATAACTATATTATGTTTAGCTCTTCGGTGAATACCTGGATTTATACTGTATCAAGTTCTGAGCCCTACGAGAAAGAAAACCTGGTGCAGTATTAACAGTTTTGCACTAAAAATATTTGCAAACTATTTAGCAAAAGTTTTATATCCTACAATAATTTTTAAAATGGCTCTGGATTAATCAAGTTATCTATGCTGTGCAACATGCAATTAGATCAATTAGGTTTCTTGGCTATAGAGCTGCATCAATTTGTCTAGGCTCACCTGGCCAGAGCACACCCTGTGCTCAGAAGCTTCTATGAAGATTAGTTTTCATGACAAGTACACTGTCTCACTGTACCTCAAAATCAAAGAAGTCTGGGGATTTAGGTATGTAATAGGGTTTAAGAATCTCATATCCCAGACACAAATGGCTTGAGAGATGCCAAGAAATCTACATTCTTTAAAAAGGACAATGTTTATATTTATTTTTATTTTTGTCCAGAGGAAAGAATGAGATCTTTCAAAAGATAGTAATGTTAGGACATTTCACCGTGCCTATATATATAGATATTTTCACTTCACATTCTAATCAATTTCTAGGCTTGATATAACCAAAATAACCAATATAACCTTCTGCTACTTAAGGTGTGGTTTCACAGTCAGATTAACTTCATGTCTCTCCCAATGAAAATGGTAGTCCCACCTTGACTCTTCGGGGATGCAAAATGATCATGGATTTGACCTCAGCTAAAAAGTAAACAGTTTTTCTCTCTGGGTCAATTTTGTCAGGATCAAACCATGATTTGCTTTGCCACATGGCTGTAATTATTAGGAGCGCTATAGAGAAGGGAACAGCACAGAGATGGGATGTCTTCATATGATAGTAGTGTCAGCTCAGGTCAGTTTCAGCTGATGGCAATCCAGAAGTTGTCCATGCTTATGTCTAATCCTTTGAAATACTTTTATCTACTAACTGGAAGTAAAAATGTAGAAATTGCCATCTAGGATGAGACTGGTCATTATTCCTTCCTGATATGTCAGTTATAATTTACAGGGCTGGGGAGAGACATATCTTGGTTCTCCATTGTGGTCATCCTGCCCTCTACCTTCAGACTGGACTGAGTTTATCTCTGTACCTGAATCCAGTACTGGTCAGAATCCACTTCATTTTTTTCGAAGAAAGCTGAAATTGTTACAGGAAAGCAAAGAAACAATGAAGCTTATCCTTCAAGAAAAAAAATATCCTAATCTTTGCTAGAAAAAAAAGCAGGTTACACTTGAAACTGTTTGATACTTTTTCTTTCTTTACTCTTGGGGAAGGATTTCGGTCCAGCAATAAAAAAATTAATCTCAGATTTGATCTTACTCAGTGTTTCCTTTCCTAAATGATCTTGGTGTTTTTGAAAACATAAAACCCAAGAATATGTTGGCCCAAATCCAAAATTTTCATGAATTAACCACTAAACAGTTAAAAATAAGCTTTGCAATTTTTTTTTTTCTCCTACAAATCATTACTCATTTTTCTATCACAATTAGCAATAAATATTGATCAGAATGTCATGCTGCAACAATTAATTCCATTGTTTAGTTGCACATTTATCAGTTTTAAATTTTCCCCTTCAAATTAGTTTCTCTTTATTCTTTTCATGTGGAAAAGGGAGAGTAGAATACTTCTGTTCTGTGTTCCTGTAACAATATTTAGTAGCTTATTACAGTTCTTACAGTCTCAGTCTTTCAAAACCTCTTAACATTTTATGCAACAATAAAGAATCTGTAGCTTGGGTTTCAATTGAAAAACGACAATGAAAAACTATTTTCTTTACATTTGTTTTACCGTGTTACTGTCTAACTCTGTTTCTTTGTTCGTTACTCTTCAACAATCCTTGAAAATACTATTGTGTGCACCTACAGTCACCTGTGCTTTATATAGAGAGCTGAATAGAAGAGGTCCAGGGGCTCATTTCTGGCCTCAAGGCCAAGTGGAGTGCGTGAGCTGGTAGCCATGAGCAATGGAAGTAGGCAGGATTGTCCGAAATAGAGTGAGAGAAGAAGGTAAAAAATAGCGAAGATAATTATGGGTTTCATATGCAAGCTCATTTCTAGGATCTGTTATTTATCAATACAGAAATTGCCATATACTTATGTCAAGGAAAACTTGCACTGCACATCTGGGAGCCTACACACTGTTATGCTGAGTATAGGAGAAATTGGTCATTTTGGCTCTAATTTAGAAAGATGAATACTGAATGTCAATCTGAGGTGGAAAATACTAGGGAAAAAGACCTGAGAAGTTAAATCAAGATTTGTTGTTATAAAGTCATTTCCAGCAGAGACCTTTATAGCTAATCCTGTATTGGCCACAATTACTGCCTAACCAGGGGGATAACTAGGAACTTTGAAGGCATACTATTATACCACAAGACAGATAATAATTACATTATTCATTAAATTATTAAAAATAATTACATCATTAAATCAAACCAATAATTTATATGACTAGAAATGTAGGTTGGCTCAAGGAAAGGGATGAGTCCCAGCTTTTTAAAGGACTTTTGCTCAGGACTTAAATAACTATGTACTTGGGAACAGTGGATCTTAATGCTAGAATAATACTGGACGCACATTGTGCGTGTATGTGCACAGTGTGAATGTGTATGTGATAGGAATATGGGAAGAGTGTGAATGAATTTTTTTTCACTGTGCAAGATTTTAAATAACTAGCTTGATTGTAAAACCTACAAAGCTCCTGCTACAAAGAAAAGTAACATGTGAAAGTTACCCTTAGGAAATTATCCATTAAATAGGGCTTCTCTGTCAGGCTTCTCTGTCCTGGGTGCTTATGATAATAAAAACACAACAATGACAATTAATCGTGAAAGTTACAGCTGAGATGTCACCAGTGGATATAGAAACAAACAAACAAAGGAAAAAGCAAGCTTGAAGTTAATCAAGAGAGGACAGAAAAATAAATGAGCTGTGAGACATATTTAAGTACCATAAACATTTGCCATAGTGTTGATTTGCCAGAAAAACTTAATCATTACAGGGGCTACACCCCAGGCATACACTTGAGACTAAATAATGAGCACATTTAGTCAATGAAACAAGTGAAAGCAAGGTTTCCCCAAGAGAAGAGACAGGAAATCTATTCTTTCCCAGCAAAATGATAAATAACCTACCATTAATGTCCCAATGGAAAATGCTACAGAAAGGTCATAATGTAATAGCTTATTCCTGGCTTTCCAATAAATGGTAAAAGAGAAAGAAAATAATGAAAAAAACCCCTACTTTGACCAAAACAAGAGATAAATAGAAAAACAGGAAGAAAACAGAAAAGATGTGTATATGAGATTTTATAATAACCCCTTGCCTTAAAAAGTGTACCTTTTTCAGTGAAATTGTTACCACTGCCATTCTGCCCTCTGTGTCATTTCCCTCATTCTCTGTAGCCACTCCTCCTACTAACTAAAATGTCCTGTTAGTAGCTTTAAAATTCAGTCCCCTGTACAAAGAAGGAAGTGAGAGTAGGCATAAGGACTTTTGGTTTTAACTTTACAGGAATGAGAACGGTATACATACTCATTAGAGAATGCATATTTGTAGATCTGGAAAGAAGAAAGAAGACATCATGAATAGGGGGGCCAGAAGACAGTACAGGGAGCTTAATTTTCAGAGAAGTGTGTTGGCAATGATAACAGACACAACGTGGTTAAACTGACCTCATAGACAATGCCCTTGTTAGCACTGCTAATTATATCACTTGCAACAGCACTAGAAGAGCTATGATAATTGGCACAGCATGATGGATTCAAGAGGGTTTTTTCCTAACTTCACACTGTACCAGCTGTAACCTGAGGAAAAGGGACATTTTTGCAGTTTCAGTGAACTGCTCACTGAACTTGGCATGTCTAATTTCTCTATAATTACAAAAAAAATCTCTGCTCAAAGATTTTGTTCTTTTACTTCTGGTAGACACAGGTACATGTGGCTTCTAAAAGGGAGAGTTTTTCAATGCCAACTTAATACATTTAACAGCATACCTTTACAAGAGATGTCTGTGATTGCTTTGATGCCTAAAGGAAAGTAGTCATTTAACTAAGAACAAGGAAGCAAAAAGAAGGGAACCTTTTCTTCACATAAAAATTTGCCACTCTCTGTTTTATCATTGGTACAGACAGGCAAGCTGATAGCATTTTGTTTCCCAAAGTAACATCAACCATTCATGTTTGCCAGAGAGGTTTTGAAATATATGCGGGCTATCCAGTGATCATAGCTATGCTGGAAATTTTTCTGTATTAAAGAACTTATTCCCACTGAATATTAGAAGAACCATACTGAGAGCAACCAAAAGTCAATATAATCTTCTGGCAGTTAGCAGCCCATGCTTATGAAAAAAGAATAAGAAAAACCTAAGTGCAGCTAAACTTTTCCCAAAATATTTTCTCTCGGCTTCCAGTTATCTACTTACCTATTGGAGACAGAGACTTCATTTGCCTGGGTGTGTTTAATAGCTCTTGACAGAGAATTCCTCCATGAGAGAAATTTTCTAATCTTTCATGAAATCATTTATGCTTCTGTTATATAAAGTATTGGATGGCAATGAACTCCCAGATTAAATTCACTGTGTGTGAAAAAAATTTTCTGTCTAGATTTGTGTTTTGAGGAACAACAACCAATGTTTGCTAGTGTCTTCTCTGTGCCAGCTGTTATTTTATAAACCTCTGCAGTATCCCTCCCATCAGCTGGCTCTTCTTCAACCAAAGAGTCCTTATCCAATTCACCTCTTCTATTGCTGAAGCCTCTCCATATAATGCTCCCTTTCTCCTTGTTTTATACCTTTGTGTAGCTGGTTGCATCAGGCTGTAATGGAGGGTACTACTTCAAATCATGGAACCACGTAAGAGACAGAAGAGCCATCTTTATTAAATGCCCAGAAGGTGAACTCCATTGCCACAAGTTTTGAAACAGCAGCTTGTCTACACATCAACAGAAACCACACCTAGTATATAATTGCATTATTTGCCCCTGGAGTCCACTGTCTGCATGATATTTAGCTGTATTGAAATAATAGCAGAATTTGTGGCCAGGGAGAGTCTACAACATTCTGACATTTTGTTTTGACTGAGTAGAAAGAAAAGTAGGAATACAAGTAAATGTTTTCCGATCAACAAAATTTCCCTCTACATGATTTCAGAAATCTCAAAATGTTTTATGGTCATGCTTCACTTTGATGAGAAAGCACATCTTTGATGCTTTTGACCAGCCTTTTGACCAGCTGTTCTTTATATTTGTATTAATTATACATAATAACATTAAGGTAAAAATGTAAAAGTCAGATGAAAGTACCTTGACCTTGTCAGAATGAAATATTTCAACACTATCTAATAAAAATTTCAACAGTTTATTAAAAATTTTCACAAAAATTAATTTTTCCACAAATCATTTGTACTTCCATGAATCAACGTATTTTGAAAGAACACTGTTCTCACATCAAATGACTGACCAGAACTAGTCGTTATTCTCTCCTTCCTACATATAAGTGTCATCAAGAAAAAGCGCTTTTCCTATTAAATGAGATGCAAAGTTGCAGAGAGGCAGAGAGATTGAAGTACTTAAATGATCCTTGAGGAATATCTAAGGGCCTTAAATCCAAAATTTAGATGCTGAAACTCCTGTCTCAGCTTCTATCTAAAGCGTAAAGTGTCTGAAAGCTCCAAGAAGCAAGATTAGGAAAAGCTTGTTTATAGGTTTAGGGCACTGCATTCTTAGCGTTTAACTTCACACCCCCCTCACCAGAGATGACTACTCTGCAATGAAACTGGTAGAAGGTGGATCTTTACCTTGGCTACTTAAGTTCTCCATTATTTATATGAGTTTAAACTGATGTAGGAAATTAGCCTACGTGAACAGGAGTGTTCTACACTAGATTGCCTTTGACACAAGGCTGGTTTAAAGCACTCTAGTCCTCCGTCACTCCTTGTTGTTAGGTCTTGCCCTGTTGCTGACGCTCACAAATTGCCCTGAAGTGTGCAGAGCAGCAGTTATTTGGAGCTAGATTGTAAAATAGATGACCGAAACTATCTCTTAGAAATTAAAAGTAGCAGACTGGGACAACGGGAGGACCATCAAAATCTGACATTCATGTAACTTTATACTGTAACACTGGAGTGAAAAACCCAGGACTTTGGGGACTATTTTTAACCATGGTTAAAAATAGCGTGCACGTTAAATTGCGTGCAGAGCTGCACAGACTGCTTGTACCAGCACACCTGATGTGACAACTGAAGAAAGGGGAAAAAGCAGGAAAGGCCAGGAAGGGAACGGTATCTGATTAGCAGTATTGCTGGGAAAAACGTTAGCAAAGCTGCATCCTCAAGCCCTGCTACAGCTAACTGTCTTATAAACTGAATTGAAGCTTAACCAGAGAGTCTTCTGGGGGCAGTCAGAGCAGTCTGACTGAGGACTGCCCTCAGTCCTGCCCACTACTAGCTGTCATTCCCAGTGCCTCCATTTGACTGGGCTACAACCCTGTGCTGAAAAAAACTAAGATGGCAAGAAAAAATGGGAAGCAGAGACTTTTGCATCTTGGGCAAACTCAGTGTATAAAGGGGAGGCAAGGAGGCAGTGGGCTGGACCACTACAGCCCCACAGCTCCCTCTTTGCCAGCCCTGCAGCTGGTCTCACTGGCAGGCCGCAAACTACCTGATCTGCAGCCACTGGTATAGATCATAGTTTGTGGTCAACATACTATACCAAGCATTTCTTAAAGTGCCATGACTGTTTGTCTGCTTTAGCTCCTAGTGTCTCATTGTCCAAGCCAGAGCTTTTTTGAAGGTTCAGCCTGAGGGTGGCAAGATGACAACATTGCTCTTTTTATGACCAAGTGGGAGATTTCTAGCAGCCTGAATAGAACATGTTGAAACTTTTTGCCTGGTGTAGGATGAGAAAATAATATGAAAAAGCTGAACAGCAGAACTTTAGATGATGTTGCTAACATTTTTTTGGTTTTCTTAATTAACATTTCTTGCTGCACTACATAGCAAGAAACAACATATGTTCTGTGAGCTCCAACTGTTCTCCACCCACCTTCTTTCCCACAACAAAAACAAATGGGGGAAAATGTAGAGCTATTTCACTTATGCATAACATATTTTTTTGATATCGACCTAATCTTAGGCAGACAAGTTTCTGAAATGCAGTGTTGAAGTTTTTGTTGAGTTCTGGAACTCTGAGTGAGCAATTTCTTTCTTTCTTCCGAGGTTACCTGGTGCAAGCATGTTGTCCCCCTTTATTAATAAAAGAGCAGAGAGTTTTAAGTATAATTCAAGCACCAAAACATTTTGTATTTCTGAGGCAACTAAGGGTCTCCAAATGGTACCAAAAAGGTGAAGAGGTATCAGAGACTAGTGGAGCTATTCCAACTACTGTTGCTTTACCAATCCCTTTGCTAAAGAGGGTTTCACTGAACTGGATGGCTTTCATCTATGGTGGCAAGAAGACTGGGTCATTTTTAATTTTTACAACTGCAAAAGAAGAATAGAGTTCTCTCTTTGGGACTTGAGTGGACTTCACACGTTATTTATAACCTGTCTGCATATGGCTGTTTCTGCACAGCTGGATAAAATTCTCACATAGAGAATAGATTTGCTTTCTCCTGCTCAGGCATGAGTAGAACAGATTATTCAGAATCACTCCTAATTTTAATCATGTTGTGATTATTACTTTCAGTCAGTGGAAACTTCCAGGGTAAAAAGTCCAGCTAGAACAATTGCTTAAAAAATATTTATTGTGATCTGAGAGCTTCCTTATTAAAAAAAAAAAAAAAAGGAAAAAAAGAAGAGAATAATACAATATAAAAAGTTTATCAAGTCAAGCATTAGGTAGCAAGTCTTGAAAATTAGAAAGAAACTTTTCCTTCTTTAGAGAATAATTTTCACATGATGGGAAATGTCTCTAACAGACATACAGCTAGGCATTTGTACAGAGAGTAAGACAAGCTTTCCTCCTGGTTAGTAAATCCTTGAGAGTCTACACTGTATTGTGATTCTCATTTTGCACTGAAACAGTCACTGAAACATATTTTTTCCAAGGAAATTATAAACATAAGGAATATCTTTAGAAGAATAATATATCTCTGGATGCTGCACATAACCTGTGTGATTCTTTCATGTTTGTTGCTTGTGTTTGCTTTCTAAGGCACATAAAATAAATTGATACAGCAGTCTATTATTCTAGTACCATCTAGCAGTTTTCCTCAACTACCTCAGTCGTACATGCATGTCATATATTGCTTGTCTCCGTACATAACTGTATTATTTGCCACACCTTTTAGGTCCTTTTATCACATCTTATAGTGATATTCTGAAATATTTTTCTTCATATTTCTCTAGCTCTACTCTGACTGCAAAGGTACATTTACAGTGTTGTTTGCTTGCATAGTTTTTGTAATTTTTTCTCCATGCTTTTGAATGCAGCTCTTTTTCATGTTACGAAATATTCTGCTTGTTAGAAAATATCTATGGTAATTATGTCATCATTAATGATATTCTTAACTTGGAAAAGGCTTTTATAGAAAAGTTGGTAGGTGCATTAAAAAAATCTCTTGCTACTGCAGTGCTGGAAAAAGTAATTTCCAAAAATTTGTTAGAGTTTAAGCTTATTCAAAAACATTAATTGAGTTGCAAAATGTACAAAACTGCCAAACTTACATGCTTTGTCTTCCATGTGGAAAAAAGTTATGTACTGCCTACTTAGACAGTGCAGTTTAAAGGCCCAAAAGCTAAATATTTTTTTCATCTTTCCCTGGACTTTATCAGTATGGCACAAATATAGTTCAATTAGGGGAATATATTTATGTGTCTAAGCATATTTAAGGTGATGTACTGGTAGAAATACCTGGTGCAGGACATTTAGGCTTGTCTGTAATATAGCGAACACATCTTGTCATTATAGAGTGTTCAATGGATAACTTTATGACATAAAATTATAGCTTTATTTTACCATTGGACAATTCATAGAGAAATGATTCCTGGATATAAGTGGTTGCTATATTAAAGTGAAGTGCAGGCATACTTCAAAAACAGTGAGAATTATAAGGAGCTGATAAAGTTGCATCCATAATATATGTTTTTGATTTCTTTGGTCATTTTCTACTTAAATGTGTCTTTATTATACTTGTTTGCAATGGCCTATTAATATTTAAAAACTGTGATGAGGTTTTCTGTTTATGTTAGTAATCCTTTATCTGGGAAACAGATATAATAGCCAATCTTAACAACGAATTTTTCTCTGCAGTATTATATCAAAGCCATTACTGTTTAATCACCTCTTTTCTTGTTCTCCCTTGACAGCTATTATGAAACATCAGATCAGTTAGAATATAAAGCAAATAGGTGATACCCTACTGTATATGCTTTATATTCTTATTCTTAACATTTATTCCCTACCTACTTTTAGATTACTCTTATGTGAGCAGTACTCACTAGTATCCATTGGTGTCAAGAACCAAGCTTCACTGTTTTTTAAAAAAACTTGCTTACATCAGAAGTCAGTTCTGTAACACTTAGTCGGGTCAGCAATAGTTACTGGGATATTATAATGAGATTTACACATTTGAAAAGTTTTAGGGTGAGGCCTCTTAAATAGGAAAGCTTACCTCCTTTACACTGAAACTGTTAATTTCTTGAGATTAAGGGTATCCCTTTATGTAGCACTTACTTAGAGCATATTCTCCATTTCTGTGTAGGATAGATGTAATTTTTGTACTTGGCAATATATAAACAAATTTTCTGTCTGGCAGATAAGGTCCCATTGCCTCTCACAGTTTGTAATTACCCTCATTGTCTCCAATTGCTAAAGGAACTGGGCCTGTATGACTGTAATTCAGTCAGATAAACACAGTTAATTTAAATCACTGAAAGACACCTCTACGTTAGGTGCAGTATTTGCTTTTATCTTCCTTCATGAATTGAATTTTTTTATCTGTAGTTCAGGAGTTTGATACACTGGCACTAACTTATGTTACATGTTGGTAAAAACATGTTCAGACACATTATGTTTTAAAAGAGACACTCTCCAAAATTTTTATTCTGTCTAAAGTATTTCAAAATTCAGAACTAATTGTTATATTACTCATTTACTTCCTGAAAAGTAAAGTTTATTTGGTGTTGATCTGTACAGAACCATCCAGCAATCTTTGATGGCCAATACAGGTCAATTCTATTGAAGTTGTTGTAATTGTCCTCTTCTTTCTCTTCTTTGTCGCTGTCTTCTTCTATGTCTTCTTCATCGTTGACTTCATCATCATCATCTTCTTCATCGTCTTCTTCTTTGTCTTCTTCGTTGTCGTCTTCTTCTTTGTCGTCATTGTTGTCTTCATCATCTTCTTCTTCATTGTCTTCTTTGTCATCTTCCTCGTCATCGTCTTCATCATTGTTGTTTTCTTCTTCATCATCATCTTTGTCTTCTTTGTCATCGTCATCTTCATTGTCTTCATAGTTATCATCATTGTCTTCTTCATTGTCTTCATCATCTTCTTCATCATCTTTGTCTTTGTTGTCTTCGTCTTCATCTTCTTCGTCCTCATTATCGCCATCAACGTCATCTTCTTCTTCTTTCTCCTCTTCTTCTTCATCATCTCTTCTTCATCATCTTCTTCTTCGTCCTCATCTTCTTCATCATGTTTGTCATCTCCTTTTTCATCATCTTCTTCTTTGTCTTCTTCTTCATCATCTTCTTCTTCTTCATCATCTTCTTTTTCATCGTCGTCATCTTTGTTGTTTTCTTTGTCATCATTGTCATCTTTGTTGTCATCTTCTGCGTTGTTGTCTTTGTTATCTTCCTCTTCCTCACTGTTGTTGTTCCTGTTGTGTCCATGTGGTATTTTCTGATCCCTTCATATCTTCTGACAAAATACATGTATTCAATGTTCTTAGTCAATGTTTATTTGTTACTAAGGCAAAACTTATGTTTTTCTGTTGGTACTAAACCTATAATGAAAGCTTCNTAGAATAGAATAGAATAGAATAGAATAGAATAGAATAGAATAGAATACCCTAATTCAGGGACCTACAACAACCATCTAGTCCAACTGCTTGACCTCTTCAGGGCTGACAAAAAGTTAAAGCATGTTATTAAGGGCATTGTCCAAATGCCTCTTAAATACGGTCAGGCTTGGGGCATCAACCACCTCTCTAGGAAGCTCTCTGGGCTGCCAGGGCACACTGCTGGCTCGGAGCCTGCTGTTGACCAGCACCTGCAGATCACTTTCTGCAGGGCTGCTCTCCAATCACTCCTCTCCCAATTTATGTTTTTGCCCGGAATTACTCCATGCTAGGTGCAAAACCTGGGATTTGGACTTGTTAAATTCCATGCCATTGATGTTTTCCCAATGCTCCAATCTATCTAGATCCCTCTGCAAGGCCTCGTGCCCCTCCCAGTTTGGTATCATCAGCAGACTTGCTAATAGTGCATTCAACACCTGCACCCAGGGCATTGATAAAAATATTGAACAGAGCAGGCCCTAGGATTGAGCCCTGAGGAGCACCACTCATGACTGTTTGCCAGCCAGATGTAGCCACATTCACTACATCCCTTTGAGCCCTGCCTTTCAACCAATTCTTCACTCAGTGCACTTTGAACCCATTCATCCCACAGTTGGACAACTTGTCCAGAAGGATGCTGTGAGGGACAAAAGCAAAAACCTTACTACAAGCAAAGTGACTTTGGTTCTATGTGAACAGAATATGCAAACCAAACACTATGAGAGCACACAGTGTTTGCTCACTTGTCCAACGACGAGGGAACAGAGATGTCAGCTGCAGGTAGCCGAGCATGCCATTTGATAGCATAGGACAAAAAGCCAAAATCTGCTGCATGTTGGGCTGCTCCACAGTCACTTGCAGGCATACTGCATCAACAGACCTGGCTATGGATGCTGGGTTAAATAAATAATTAAAACCCAATGAAAAATCCCCCAGCCCTCCACTGTTGAAGAGTATGAGGAGGATATATTTAATTATTATTGTCAAAAAAAATAATTTAAATATAAATAAATTCAGTCAAGATGGAAATACACCTTTTGATGGAAGATAGTTTCATATTTTTTTTGTCTGTTTTTTTAACTTCTGTGTCATAAACTTGGATATATTTAATAACATTAATACATTATTCCAAATGCATTGCAAACCAAGACCTTGTTCCTCCTTACACTCCACATTCAGGCAAGGCATGATGTCTTGACTAAAACATTAAGCTCATATATTGATAAGACTATAACATGAACACTTAATTCCTTGCTGTTAGCTATTTTACAAATTTGTAAAAAATTAAAAACAGTAATACAGTGAACTTGAAAATCTCTGTGTTTCCTATATATGTTCCTGTTCTTTATATCATTGTTTCCTGAAAATACCAATTACCATTCAAGTCAAATCACTGGTAGCTTATCAGCTTTGATACAACTTTTTCCTTTATCATACACCTAATCTTGATGTAAGGTCATTAATATTTAGTATAAACTATTGCAGGAATTTTAAGAAGCAAATTAATCTTTCAAAAAGCCACAGACTTTAATAATCGAAGTGAAACCACTTCATTGCTGCCTCTGTATTCTTAATAATATAAACAAAAAATATTATTTAGCAATGCTTTTAAAGAACTTTTTCTTCTTGTATGCTTTTTATTCCTTCAAAGTAAGGACATTTGAGATATGCAGTCAAGACTGCTATTTCATGGATAATTTTAGCTTTTAATTTCCTGTTGGGAAGGTGTCTTTAAAGGTTTATACCTAAAGTAGTCATCCTTATCTTCTTTTATAGTCAATGGAGATAAATAGGTTATTCTATGTAATACTTCACATCATCCTAAGGTAGACATCCAAAATAAGTAAGGTGACTCACATCTTTTTAGGGTCTATTTCTTTCCAGTGACAGGAAAGAGCAGATGTTGTCCATTTCAGAGGTTAATGTAGATACTATGTAATAGTTCAAATGACTTCCAGCTGATTTGCTACTTTTTCTTTCCAGTGATTGCTTTTCCTTTCCAATTGGCTGCTCACGGCTTGGGTAGGCGTATGCTTTGCTGGGTTAAAAACTGGCTGGATGGCTGGGCCCCAAGAGTGGTGGTTAAATCCAGTTGATGGCCAGTAGCACGTTGTGTTGCCCAGGGCTCAGTATGGGGCCAGTTCACTATAACATCTTTATCAACCACCCAGACAAGGGGATCAAGTACACCCTCAGCAAGTTTCAGATGACACCAAGTTGGGCGGGAGTTTTGATCTGCTTGAGGGATAGAATCACAGAATCATAGAATCATGTAGGTTGGAAGGGACCTTTAAGGTCATCTGGTCCAACCATCAACCTAACTGTGAAAAAAAATAAACAACCCACAAAAAACCCCCAAAAGAAAACCATATAAAAGAACTCCCCACATTACTAAACTATGCCTCTAAGCATTATGTCAACCTGTCTTTTGAAAACCTTCAGGGATGGTGCCTCAACCACTTCCCTGGGCAGCCCATTCCAATGCTTAATAACCCTTTCAGTGTAAAAATGTTTCCTAATATCCAATCTGAACCTCCCCTGGTGCAACTTGAGGCCATTTCCTCTTGTCCTGTTGATTGTTACTTGGGAGAAGAGACAAACACCCACCTCACTACAACCTCATTTCAGTGAGTTGTAGAGAGTGAAAAGGTCTCCCCTCAGCCTCCTTTTCTCCAGGCTAAGTAGCTCAGTTCCCTCAGCTGCTCCTCGTAGCTGCTCCTCATAGCCCCCTCACCAGCTTTTTTGCCCTTCTATGCACGCATAATTTAGTGGTAACTCAGCAGTGTTAGGTTAATGGTTGCAGTTGATGATCTGAAAGGTCCCTTCCAGCACTGATGCAACCTCTTAAAGCTATGATTCCTGGAATTTCAGGACCTCTACCTCCAGTTAAAGTGTTTATTGTCACAAGCAAAAATGATGGTCTGAATTTTTGTAGTCTACTTTGAATGAAGTACTAATAAACTCCCTTCAATTAAACAGTCTTACCTTTCCATTCATTTAACTATAGTTCCACATTCTAACAGGGATTTCATTAACATAGTAGGAGTGGTAGTTTCTGAGAATGATAGTTAAATTGAAAGACTTATTTTATATTTATGACACGATAGCATGCTAACCTAACTCATAACAATTATTTTTATCTTTTAGTATAGCTTTGTAAAACAAGGCTTAATTTTAAAAAAATTACATAATTTATTTATTTTGTTATTAAAAACTGCCTAATTTTCAAGAAAGAAGGCAATTCAATATTTTGTGAGTGAAAGCACATGCAAACATTAGTTGTCAGTTTCAGAAATGTCATTCAAACATTTAAGAGCTTTGCAGATTCCAATATATATTCCATGGTCATCTAATTTTGGATCAGTCATATTAATCTCAGCCATAACTGCATGTCACTGAAGTGTCTGTTTAAAATAGTTGTCTAGGCTTCCTTTATAGTCAATAAGAGAGAGAGAGACACCTCTAGAGAGCCATTAATCTTAGGTACCATTCTTAAAATAAGATTAATTTCCCCCTCTTGGAGGTCTGTCCATGGCATGCAAAGGGAATTTATGCTAAACACCTAAATCTCTGTGAGATGGATGGAGTGATTCAGTTGTGTAGACATATGCAGCCAATGGCAACTGGGACATCTTTGGGTATCTAGGATGTTTGTCTACAGCTGGAAGATACGACTCAGAGAATCTGCACCCTTTTAGAGTAGTAGTGTTGAGCACACAAGATAACCTAGGAGCACTAAGCTGGTCTCAAAAGACTCTAGATTCTCATGTTTAGATCACGTGACTAATTTCAAAGCATTTATACATCTCAGGACATCTTCATCCAGAGAAATAGATTTTGGAAGAAAAAAACTGTAGTTACCTCTGCACTGTTCTTTGCCCAAATTCCTGAAAGGCAACATGGATTTCATAACCTGTTAGGGAACAGGCCTTGTGATTTCACTAATGACTGGACTGCACAACATTCTCTACTACACATGAGAATGCACGGGAGGCCCAATTATGCATGCAAATACAGATCCAAAAGGAAAATGTCTTTTCTTTTTATCAAATGACTGCTTCAACTGTTTTGACTACTTTTAAACAGTACAGCCAGCCGTTTAGGAACACTTGTTTGGAAAACATTTTCAAACTCAGTGCATTCATTACAAAGACCAAATGATGTTCCTTTTGGAAGGAAGGCAAATGTCAAGAAATTAATGTATTATTGAAGTATTTGATTAGCTCAAACTGATGCAGTTGGACACAACATTAACACAGAATCAAATTATGCCTCCTTATAGGACAATGCAGGACACATTAGTTGAAAGGCAGCATTAAAGGAAGTAAAGAAGTAGATTTTGCTAACTGTCACAGGCTCAAATATAGAACTTTTTAAAAGTAGACTAGAATTAGAAAATGGAAGCCTTCTTGCATCACACAGTTGTAAATAAGTACAAGTAAAATCTTAGCACACATTTATCATATGAACATTGCTCACTGAAAATCTGAACATCAACAAGTGACAGAAAAGAAGCTGAAGACTTGTTTTTAGCTCCTGAAGAGCAAAAATAGTTAATGGGTTTAATTTGAATGTAGTGTATAATCTGAAAAAGCCCCCCACAAAAATCTATAAGAATTCGTAGTTTCATACTGACAAATGCATTTTAGAGGATTATAGTAGATGTTATCAGTAGAATCACAGCATCAATACCCAGATGGTGGATATTCTATTCTGAATTTTTTTTTTTTAAATAATTTTGGTGTCCTACTGAGATCTGTAGCTTTTTGCATTTTAAGCAACATAGTAAACTGTTTTCTGACAATATATAATGAATTATGCCTAATAATGTCTCACCTCCTACATCAATGGCTAACCATAGCTACTGTAAAAGATTTATAATCTTGATGGCTATGATATCCATTTATAGACTAATACTAGGCACTGTATAGACACAAACCAAAAGCATACTCTCTGAATAAAAATAAGATGTGTATAGACATATCACTTTTGTAAGATCCTACCTGGAGTACTGTGTCCAGCTTGGGAGTTCTCGGCACAGGAAGGACATAAACCAGATGGAACGGGTCTAGTGGAGGGCCACAGAAATGATCAGAGGGCTGGAGCACCTCTCCTATGAGGACAGGCTGAGAGCATTGGGGCTGTTCAGCCTGGAGAACAGAAGGCTCCAGGGAGACCTTACAGCAGCCTTCCAGTACCTAACGGGGGCCTACAGGAGTGATGGGGAGGGACTCTTTATCAGGGAGTGTAGTGATAGGACAAGGGATAACAGTTTTAAACTGAAATAGGGGAAATTTACAAAATGTTAGAGTCTGTGTCAGAGTCAGAAGAATGATAGGAGACTCAGCGTTGCAGTGAAAATCTGCCATCAGAGCCACAGTCAGCTACGCTCCTGGAACAGTATCATACAATCATTGAATGGTTCGGGTTGGAAGGGACCTTTAAAGGTCACCTAGTCCACCCCCCTGCAATGAGCAGGGACACCATCAACTAGACCAGGTTGCTCAGAGCCCCGTCCAATCTGACCTTGAATGTTTCCAGGGATAGGGCATCTACTACCTCAGAGGTGCAATCTGTTGCTGTGTTTCACTACTCTCAGTGTAAAATATTTCTTCATTATATCTAGTCTAAACCTTCTCTCTTTTAGTTTAAAGCCATTACCCCTTCTTCTATCACATGCTAAAAGGTTTGTCCCCATCTTTTCTGTAGGCCCCCTTTAAGTACTGAAAAGCCACAATAAGGTGTCCCTGGAGTCTTCTCCTTTCCAGTCTGAACAACTCCAACCCTCTCAGTCTGTCCTTGTAGGAGATGTGTTCCATCCCTTCAATCATTTTTGTGGCCCTCCTCTAGACCCACTGCAAGAGGTCCATCTTTCCTGTGCTGAGGACTCCCAAGCTGGACACAGTACTCCAGGTAGGGTCTCACTTGGGGCAGAGAATAGAGGGGCAGAATCACCTCCCTTGACCTGCTGGCCACACTTCTTTTGATACAGCCCAGGATACAGTTGGCCTTCTGGGCTGTGAGTGCACATTGTTGGCTCATGTGCAGCAAGTTAGTATTAGGGAAGGAAGTTAGTATTTACAATAAAGAAAACCCCTCCAGAAAGTCACTTGCTCAATAACTGTTTGTTGCTAAGTGAAATCAAGAGACAAGACTAATGACCTAATTATATGAATCTTCCCACAGTGAAATTTAAACTAGTGTAAGAGAGGTTTGAGGCCATCTGGTCAGGAGAAGGTTGAGTCTTACCTTTTTTAAGTTGGTACCTAGCCTATTTACAAAAAAGTTAGTATTATGGGTACCATTCCCTTGTGAATTTTCAGAAAAAGCTAGCAATTCTTTTACCCTTGAATATAAGGATCTGTGACACACTCACTGGAAAAGCTGGTTAAAGCAGTAGGCCGACTTATTGATGACAGGATGTCTATGTAAAATTGCTTCTCAAACCCAGGATTATCTCTCCACAGAGAGTAAAAGACACTTCTGTAAGTGCAAAATTTATTTACAAAAAAGGCGAGATAAAAAGAAACTGCCAGGTAAACTATAACTTATTTGACTAATTTTTACATTTATGGCTGAAAATATGGTGATAATAACAAATGTGTGAAGGAATACCATGATTGAACCAGTAAGAACCACAGCCAGTCGAGGTCAGAAAGAGCATACCAGGAGCCTACGAATTATGAGCTACGTACTGATAAAGACCATCAGAGGAATAATACAGGATAGTTGAAGTAATTGAGACTTTAATCAGTGGCAGGAAGGTAAGTAGAGTGGCAAACTCTAATATGAGCAATGATAAAATGAAGGAAAGAAAGTTACTGCTAGGAGCATGAATTTAGTGCTCTGAAAAGATGTTTGGTAGGCTTAGACATTTATTTACAGAGCTGGGCGGGGGAAAGGTACATTCATCATCAACACTGAATTCCTCACACAGTCCTGCCAAATAATCTCTGAGTTTTCTAACAGTTTTGCTGAAGTTCTTTGGGTACCAAAGCTGGGATAAAGATGTCTAAGGCTGATGACTATATTTGGCCATATGGCTTTATAATCTGTGAAGAGAAACATGAGTTCTTACAACACAACTAGTCTCAAAGGAGACACAAGATTAATTTTTCTCTGGAGGTAACTGTCTTTTGTCAGTGAGTTGTCAATCAGAGTGCTGAAAGTTCCTAGCCAGATGTAGGAAACTACACAGACAGTGCATACAACTAGGTGAACCCTTGGGTAATTACTCTGACTGTAGATGTCCCAGTATCATGTGGGACAAAACCTGGCTAGGATGAACTGCCTGAGTGACAACCTTAAGTCCAGATCTTCAGAGGATTATTTAGATCCGTGTTGGATGTTTAAATATCTTTAATGATATTGAACTCTGTGCTTCACAGAACAATTAATTATTTGAATAGCAGGTCACAAACAATTAATTACTGTTACCACTCACACTTGTACTAAGTATATTTGCACCGTATGGTGTAGAAAAGCATTGGGTTTTTGTCTGTTTAAATAAGTATTTCATTATTTCTACACATTTATATGGCAGAAAAAAAGGTAGAAATAGCCTTTGCACTGGAGCAGAAGACATGGCTCATAGTAAGCTTTGGGACTTCCTCTGATTTAAGAAAATTCCCATGTGCTTCAGAAATGGAGTTATTTATTATGTTTTTCCGTTTGGAGCATTAAGTGATATGTTGCAGTTACAGGAGCCAGATCACTGAACAAAGAGGTGAGTGGGATTTTTGGGCTCAGGTTATATATATTACAGAAGGCAGGGGAGGAAGCAGAATAACCAGCCTAATATTTTTGTTGTTTCTCACCTTACACAGAACACACTTTTTAGAGTTCTGTCCCAGTCACAATTTTGTAAAAGATGATATTTCACAGACACAGACAAGACAGAAAGGAGCTAACAAGAATGGAAATAGCAGAGTACAACTGTTAGGTTGTATTCATTGAAATTAGAAAAGAGGGATCTAGAATACTGTGTCTTCCTGTATTAGATTTAGTGGGAATAGATTGGCTAACAGATTTTAAAACTGTAGGAATATATTCATTTATGGATGATAGTATCACATTCCTAGTGACTAATCTTGGGCAAATAAAAAAGACATGCCAGTGTAGTCTTGCAGTAGATAAGAATATTTTACTATATAATTAGCATCTTAATAACTGGCTAAACCAACACTCATTCTTTCAACAGATATAAACCCATAGAAGTAAGTTGGTGGAATTCAGTCTACCTAATTTAAGTACACAATTTATAGCAAACTTTTAGGGGCCTCTTAGGTCATTCCCAATAAAAGAACATTTTTCAGTTATCAAGAGAGGTGAATATGTCTTGGGGCAGGTGTAAATTTAGGGAAATGCACTTTCCTCTGAAGATCTTCAAGAAATCTGAAGATTATGAAGAATATAGAAGCAGAGAATCCTCTGTAAAGGCTCTGAACTTTAAAAGATATTTTGGGTAGTGAAGATGGAATAAATATACACAGTGTATTTACTCACTTCCCAAAGGAGACCGAAAAGGATAAATGGTGGTTACCTTGAAAGTTTTTGATTCTCTGTTGGAGTTCAAGGAAGAAATATCAAGAAAATTGTGGTTCCATTTCCTCCTTGACACGTTTCCTTAGTGGTGATCATTAAGGTTGTTCATTCCTTAGGGCAACATCTTTGTAATCACTAGCTAGTCCATAGTGATTACATTTACAGAAACCCAGTACAGAGACATAAGAATTACCTCTCTGGAAGAAGTATAAACTGGTGAGTTCCTGTGAAAGCCTCATATACAATAATTACTGTGCAAATGCAGCTATCAATAAAAATTACATTTGGAATGTAATAATATTTGGAAATGAGATAAATAGGTTAAAGGGCATTAAAAAAATCAATATTTTTATTGATTTTATTTTTTTTCACAGTGAAGAACCATTACGTACCTATCATAAAGGAAAGATTTAAGAATTTGATTAATGGTGTACATATGGGCTTGGATACTTAGAAGTTTAACATTTTCCCATTCATAAAGACTTGTGACACTTTTTAGATGATTCTGAAATGCTAAAATCTGTCTCTTCTGGAAAAATTTATTATCAACATAATGAAGGGGTTTGATATAATAAAGGACTTTGAGTCATTGGCTATTTTCAGATCTGGTTTTGAAGCATAATTGTAAACAGAGATCAAAAGACAACAAATATAATTTCCTTAGACAGCACTTACTATTTTAGTGAATTTTTTTTTCCCTCTTCTCCATTTAAATGGAAGCCCAATTCCAGCTGTAAATAAGAGCTAACCTAAACATTATAGTGCAAATTTCCAAAATCCACTAGAGCTCATTTTTTAAACAAATCTTGAGGTTACATTACAAAAATGAATACAATGATAAAATAGTGTAGCACAATAAACTTTTGTATGCTTTATGTTACATTTTTAAAGCAGTAGGTGGAAAAATGAAATAGGATTTCCAAAGAATTTGAGTAAGAAGAGAGAAAATGTTCCTGTCTCATTCTACAAGCTGTGTATAAGAGGAGCTATTGAAATTTAATACATTAGAGACACAATCACAGAAAAAACTGCAGTAGGGTGTGTTCCGTTTGTGCTCACTTTTCATATAGCTCACCATGGGCTTGCTGCAATCAGTCACTTTAAGTCTTTCTACCCTCTGCATCAAAGTCATCTTTGCAGTCTTTCTGCTTCTTTACAGAGTTTGGCATGTCTAGTACAACTATAAAAAGCAAGTTCTGAGTAGCAGGTTCTTTATATACCTGTTCCTTCTTTTGTATTATGTCTTTCTCTGATTTCAGTGAAAATATTGGTTGCCTTGCAAGTTTTCAACATTTTTTTCAGTAGGGTTCTTTATTTAGACCCATTTTTCTTTACCTGCAAAGCTGATCTTTATAAAGCACTTTGTATCCATATTGCAGTGCACTGAGTCACAGGCAGCTCATATTGCTGTCTGGCTTACAGACTTACACACTAAAATCAGTCCTTTGAGTTCATTATACTCATATCAAATGCTTCATTGGACTACTACAAATAACAGCTTCAAGATACACAAAAAAGAACTTAAATTTCTTCTAGTTTCTCTGATCAGTGATCAGAAGTGAAGGTAAAGTACAATGAAAATGCAGTGCTTTCTGCTGGAAGAGATATCACTTGCATCCATGAGTACAAATCTCCTTCAGATAATAACAGTAATACAGAATGTGAAAATGATTGTCAGTGACAGGGCTCTGTGTGCAACTGTCTGAATTCTGCAGCCATGTCAGGGTACACCAACCATAACTGAATATAGTGCTTTTGTTCTCATGGCCAGGCCTGATTATTGGAGCAGAGAGTGAGATGAAGGTTAAAATATAATGAGGTCCTGAGGAAACAGGAGACATACCATAATGGACCTCTGTGTCTGTACATGTAACTTGGGAGTCTTTCTGCATGATGACTATGGACCTTACAATTCTTCTTCCATCATGTTTGGACATTCCTCTTACGAAGAATTATCCCTTACTTCTTGCAGGAGGCATGCTTGCTTCTGACTTCTTCTGGAATTTATTTCAGATACCATATCCAAAAGCAGTATCAGCTCTCAACGTCTCCCAAAAAACAAAATATGCATCTGTGTAGACTCCTTTAGTGTACCTGCTCATAGTCACTGAAAGTGGTTCTACTGCATCAGAAATTGCCCTGGAAATGATTTCCTTTTATTTGGGCACATGTCACTAGCCTGCAAACTCTTCAGAATGTTTCTCTCTCTTTCTCTGTCACACACACAGCTGACCTGTGGGGCATCAGCCAAGTGTTTGTACTTGGATGCCCACCCATTTTTTAGCCACATGAAATAGCAATAATTTCCTAAAGCTCTTGATTCACAGTCCATGGGAATTAACAGCTGATATCCTTAAAGAACTCTAAAGTTTTGCTTGCATGTTTGTTTTTTCATATGATGAAACACTTTTCTCATATAGTAATACGTCTGTATATATGGAAGATACTGTATTTCCATCCATGCAGAATCTAATATTCTTTGAATTCTCCACCCCAGGTCCCTTTCCCTGTTCTCCCTCAACATCTGCTCTGCTCAACTTCACCCCAGACAGAGACAAATAGATTACATAAACCAACAGAATTTCATAGTAAGATAAAGCCAAGTAACTTAGTTGATAAAGATGTTGTCCTTCCTTATCTCTAGCTGCTCACTAGAATTCCTTGTTTTAATGATCCCTATGTCATTTTTATTGTAATATCATTGTAACTGATCTACAGATACAAGGATTCTTTTTAAAAGGCATAACGAGAGTCTAATTTTTATAGCCTTTTCTTTTGTGTTCTTGACCTTTTGAAGCTGGGATTCGAGGTTTTAAACAGCCTTGAGTACTTTTAGTTTATACTTGAACAAAAGTAATGTGGTGATGATTATTCCTGATTTACTTTGTAATAATTTCATGATTACTTCACCTGAAATAAATACTTCAAGGATCAATTTACTTCTTACCAAGAAGTCTTTGACTCATTTAGATACAATCATGTTTTCTCAACAGTCATCCTTCTAAATCCATAACTCTCATATTCCTGATTCATCATCAGCAAAATTTCAATAGGATATATGACACAAGTTTCCATTTTATCTATCCAGGAATTGGATTGATAGGCAGATATCAGGGGGTTTGAAGCTATAGATTCAAATTCCTTCTAGTCATAGGCAACCGAAGTCCGCAATTCCTTCTGTGAAAGAAGCAGTCTCACTACTTGTGATTACGGTGGCAATATTCTGCAAATTAATTGGGCATTGCTTCTCTGTGGCGGATGGGATATCAGGCGCTCTGCACTGTCCCAGTCTAGCTTTCAGCTGCTACTCCAAAACGGTGTACATTAATTCTGTATTATACCTGTCATCCCTGTATAAATGTCTTGGATACCCTAAGGCTTTCCAGATAGACTCAGATGAGGGCTGAGGTATTTGGGTTTGCAAAGGAAGGGTTTCAGCTGGTCATGGACAGCAGTAAAACACTTGGAGACAAGGAGCTTTAGCATGTCTCATGCACTTGAGACAACATGGTTCATTTTTCCTCACATTAGGCTCTTAAATTTTGTATAAATATCCTTTTTGACACTTTTTGTTTATTATGTATCTGCCTTAACTTTCAGCTAGATGCCCTTGGTGACAGAGAAAAGCATCTCTGGGAAACAAACCTATAGATTTGAAATTATTGCCACCTAAATTGGCTCTTCCTTCATGTTTTAGAATACATTCTTTAAGCTTTCAGAAGCAGATAACACTCTCTCTCCCTCCATCACACATCCACATCAAAGAAAAAAACCTCTCACTTTCTGTTAATAAAACTAAATTGTGACTATTTCACCATCAGATTTTTGCTTTAAACCATGGATCTTCTGTAACCGATATGAAACTATTGGGACATGGATAATTAGGGTGCTGTATTAATCGCTGTTGGCAAACTGGAGGAATGATTAAAGCAAAAAATGGCTAATTTCACAGTTTATCTGTGACAAAATTCTCAAAAAGGGTCATTTATATTGCTGAAAAGATTCCTAGCTATTTTAATATTTTTTTTCCAGTGGAACAAAGTAATAAGAAAGATTAATACTGTCTCTCAATAGACTATAATTTATTCTTTTAATCAAAAAGTAAATACAGAATATTATATAACTCAATTCTTGAAAGAATTTACTTTTTACTGGGTGAAAGTCAGATCTATACAGAATTCTTGCTGTCTGCTACTACTCCTGTGTCTGAAAAACAAATGCTTAATGTTTAATAGATGCAATGCAGGAAGACTGTGTCTTGGCCTTTCCTTTGTTCTTCTCCCTGCAGTAGAAACAATATCTAAATAACCTGTTTCTGCTAAACAATGCTGGACTCCTGTGGTGGAACTTGTGGAGTCCTGTGGGTCCTCCTGTGTTTGTACCACATATTTTATACATTTTTTATGAAGCCAGCTGCTGAATGCAATCTTAGCTCAACTTGACATAAGGAGTTCTTCTGCCCCCTGCCATTGCTGCCCAGAAGAAACATTTATTTTTGATAACATTTATTGCAATTTGCTTCTTTATTATAGCACCCTTCAAGAAGAGGAACATTACAACTCAGTTTAAGAAACGTTGTTCAGTAATAGCCATATAAAGGAGCTGAAGTCCTGAACATCTTCCGGCAATTAAACGCAGTTCTACTGTTCAGAGTGGTTCTAGTCTGAAGGGCCATTCATGCCAAGACCACAGAAAAAACTACAGATCTCAAGCCATGAAATCAACTGCCCATGCCTAGGAGAGGACTTGGCAGTCTGGGTGCTATTCAGTGCCACAGCTGCCCACTGACAGCAAGAGGACTGAATGAGACAAGAGAAGAAAATGGGAACTGTGGGTTTGTTGTAATTTCTCTATCTCTGTCCTATCCTCAAACATTTTAAGGTTAAAATAAAGCTCATGTTTAAACAGGAGGAGCATAGGAGCATAGAAAGAGGAAAAAAGGAAAAGATACACATGGGGGAAACATCATCATGAGGTTCCAGAAAGAGGCATTGTGATTTGAAGGAAACAACTCTATTGTCCAAATGTAAAGAAACGTATGTTGTACTAGAACAGATCAGTCAAAACTATCTTAAATGTATCCATTCACATCTCTGTTAAACCGCTATGTGCAACCTGCCGTCTTGTTACAGGACTAATGGACAAGGTGGATGTCAGTTCTAACTCATTCCCAAAAGCTTACAACTACTGTGGTCAGAGTTAACCTTTATTATAGCTTTACTGTCTGTTAAAGGGCAGGATAGTGAGAAAGTCTAAAGGAGCATAGGTGAAAATCTAGATGAGTCTAGAGAAAAAATTATCTACAGCACAAACCCTTCTATTTGTAATTAAATACTTATGAGCTCTTGTTTAATTTTCTCACAGTTGAGTACAACAGCTATGTTTTGAATTATGTGAAGATGTATTTATAGCTTCATTTTGATGTTTACTAATAGGTCGAGTGCAAATAATTATTGGGATTTTATGGAACACACATAGAATGGTGCAATTTGTAAAATCATGCATTAACAGTTTTATCATTTCATATCTCTTCTTCCTTAACAAAGTTTTATTCTGTTAATAAGTACCAGCAGGAATACAAGCTATATACCAACACTTCAGGTACAGAGCAAGAGAAATGGAAATGTCATTCCTGATACATTTTGTCACCACCTGCTTACAGGCTCTTGCAGTACCTTGTACAGGCAGTTTTCTAAACAGTGGTCTTCATGAATAGACCTACAAAGCATGAGATTCATCTCATGTAATTTATCCACCTAGAAATTAAATCATCCTCTAGAGTCAGTGGAAAAAGATAAACAGGAGGAAAATGCTTATCTGTGTTCATTGACCACCTAGGGACACCAATGACTGGCTCACACTATCTGACTTTCAGGCAGCACTGGGTCAATTAAACACAAGGCACATTAAATCCAGATGGAAATTCCCATCAGCTTCAACTAGCTTTGAGGCAATATGTTTTGTCAAAGTACTTCTAACTCAGCACAGCAACAAATTATAGCAGTAAACTAAGTGCTAGCATTTTTTCCAAGTTTATATCAGATAAGAAGTTTGTGGAATATATGGGACAGATTTGTAGGGCATAGGCATTTCAGAGCTCCAAACTCCTCTGCAGCAAACAGTGACAGCAAAAGGACAGAAACCAAAACAGAACCAAGGACAATCAATGACAACAAAATCAACAACAACAAAAGGAAAGAGTCAGAGTCTGAGCGAACGTATAAAAACTGCTATATGGTCAGCTATTTAGGTAGCAATGGTAGCAGCAACAGCTTTCTTTTCCTGCTGTTATTCTGGAGCATTCAGCAAATATTGTACTCTCTTATGTCATAGACACTACCCACAAAAAAGGTGATCCATTAACAATTGCATATGCTTTTCCCTGGCAGTTTCAGAACAGAATTTGTACAGTTGTTACTTCCTGGTTTCAAAAGGCTAGATGGTATATAAAACTTTGCAAACACTTCTCCTTTGAAGGCTGAGAGTGATACAAAATGTTAAAGACTGATTCCTTTCTTTTTTTAATTTTTTTAAATCCCATCAACTTTCTCTTCCTCAACCCCCACCATAAAGAAAAAAAAAAGAAAAGAGAAAGAAAAAAATACCTCCTAGTTTTTATGCAAACATTTGGTGGTGATTCATGTCATAGCAGCTGCTCTCGAGCCCAAGTTGATAGATAGGACAAAATACAACATAAATCCTAAATGACAAACATATAACTGCTGCATTCAGCTGATATTATACAATCAATTTCACACAGATGCTGTAAAAGAAGGTGGCTAACCCCTTTTAGCAGACATGAACTTTTGTGTTTCTTTTTTTTTTTCACCTTCAGTCCTGATTTGGGAATGTATTGAAATCTTTATTATTGTTCACTTGGTTTTGTGTTTCCTGCTGTTTGGCTCCTCATTCCCAGAGACTTTCTCTTCTATCACTGTAACTTTGTCAGTTTGTTCTCAAAGCTGCCAGTCCAACAGACATCCCTTCACACCTCCTCTGCTGCTAAACCAAACCACCCAGAACAGTCTTTCTAGTAAAAGAAATAATGTAATTTCTAGTGCACTCTCCCATTGTATAAGGTGTTGTGGAAATGACAAGACATCAATGCGTGAGTGAAGATGTACATTGAACCCAGGAAAAAAAATTAAGATGTCTGATGGCACAAAGAAAAATTGAATAAAACAAGTAATACAAACACAACAGAAAAATGAGAAACTAATTCATCATGATATTTAAATGAAACTCTTGCATTTTTCTAGGTTGACGGTTCAAAGATATTGAGAAACAGGTCAGAAACTCAGGTCAACCCTAAGACCATTTCCTTTCTCCAGTTTTGTACTGAAGAGAAACCTTATTTCCAAAGCCAACACTGATATTTTTAATCTTTATTTTATAGCTTCATGCTTGACGGTGTTTCTAATAGGGAGAAACAACTGCTATTGAACATTTTTTGTGTTATTAGTTAGCCAGAAAAAATCTATTCTAAATCCATCCCCTTGTGTTAAAGTTTTTATGCAGGTATATCTGAAAGCTACTGGGAGGTTCTGAATTTTAGCACACTGGATAAAACATAATAAACTGGCTAAAATCAATAAACAGGATGAGATGGTCATTGTTATTCCAAACTTGTTTCTTCAAATTGACAGTTGCTAAGCCTTTTTAAACTAAATTGAGACCCAGAGTGGATGACATACCACTGACTCGGGCTTACCACATGACAGGGATTTTCTTTTTAGGCTCTTGTGAATTTTGCTGTGATTTATTAGCAAAACTTAAATGCAACAGTTGTATTGCATCAAAACCGACACTCTCTAATAGTGGAAGGAAAAAAGTGGGCAGTTTGTTCTTTTGGTAACTGGTGATACTTTTAAAATATGACTTAAATATTTTCAACTAAATATTGGAGAAAAAATATTTTTCATAAGTTGAAAAATTGGTGGGCATTGATCAATGCTAATATCCCTGTTCACGCTACCTAGGCTTTAAAAAAAAGTCCCAAGTATTGTTTGTAAATCCATAGTACCAATAAGATTTTTCAAACAAGTAATGTTTCCACCATCTCAACATTTCTGCATTATTAATCCACCTGAAAGAATTTGTTAGCTTATAAAGAAAGGCCTAAATTACCTCATAACTGAGAATAATTCTCTTAGCTGAAAATTTCTGCTGGCAGGAAGGGGAACGATAAACCCTCCAGGGTTACCTGTGTGCACGTCTCTGTGCATCCCCAGGAGAGGCACAGGTGGAGGACTGCGGGAGGGATGCCGAAGGAGGCAGCTTTATGTACGCCTGTTTGTCCCAGGGCTCTGCGTAATGCACTGCTACTGTCTCAGTCTGCAGGTAAGAGATTGTGGCTCTGGGGAAGTTCTGTATCCTGTGGCTTAGGCAGTGGGTTAGAAGGACAAAATGCAGCACCTGGAGGCCTCCAGGCTTCTCTTGCCTACAGCTTGATTACTGACTTCATGCAAGTGAAATGAATTTCACCTGTGGATAGTACTGCGTGTAATCTTAATGATGTTTTAGACTGATGGTTTATCTTTTTAATCCCTCAGTAATATTGTTACCTAAAGAATCCCTCAAAAGCCTATCATAGGTATTGCAAAGGAGTTAATTTCTTGTTCTTTTTTGATTTTCCTTTGAAGATAGTGGTAAAAGTGAATGACAAGAAGCTCAGCAATGCAAGAGATTTTAAATTTCCCGTTAGCTGACTTCACTCACAGCTCACTAATATGTAGCATTTAATCATCACCCATGATTTGTGAAACACCGTGAATATGCTCACAGCAAGTGAGCGAAAGTGTTTTGTTCGCGGCATTAAGAAGGCCAGAGAAAAGCACTCTCTGTCAGTCTAGTAAATAAAGTCTAAGACCATATCATCAATGAACCAAGAGCTTCTTAACAACCTATGTCATCAGGCAAAAGGCTGCATTTAGGACCTGCTATAGATCAAGCTACAAGCTCTTGGTGTTTCTGAGTCCTTTGTGCACTAGTAGTTTGATAGCTGGCTTTCCCATAGAGCTGTCTGGGTAAAGGTAAACTCCCTAAAGATACCAAGAAGATCAGCTAATCTAAATTCAACTAGACAGTCAGGTTTAGGTAATAGTCACTGCCAGGATAATTTATAGTTTTCAGCTTTTCTCAGCATTACTGACATACCAGGTCTCAGAAATTGTATTAAGTCGTAAACTGACAGGAGTGCAAAGTAATTTGCACAGAGCACGAAAGGAGAGTTGCAAAAAACTTTGATATTGTTAAGTTTTATTTGAACTTTGTCTTCACACTAGTTTATAGGAGTTAATTCCTATCCTCATTTCTAACAGACAAAGATTAATTGGTCTTCTTTATCAGAACATTTGGCGATTAGGAATGTTCTTCTCTCACACATATCTTCCATCATGGAGTGTAGTCGCTCAATAAAAAGATGTGCTCCAAACCACAGCATCCATTTTTCAATATAGCAATGTACAGCAACAGGTTACTGCTTTTGTAAAGCTATTACTTTTACTGTCAACATGACTGCTGCTAGAAGTTGTCTCATTAGACAGGATAAGTTGAAACTGCATAAGAAAATCTGACCAGGCAAGAAACTAAGTTTTATTATATACCTGTATATACCTAGATTAACACACATGTACATGTGTGCACACACATACAAGACAATATGACTGAAAGAATAATTGCAAAATGAGTAATAGGGTACATAGGTGGATATGACATTTCTGAATGAGAAATAATTGTTATCTGCATATGGACAGACCAGTAATGTAAGTATAATATTAGCCCTATCAGAGGCATTAAAGTAAACTGTAAAGTAAAAATGCCCAGGTGCCTATTTTGGGGGTATTATGGAGGGGCAAGAACAGAAAATTAGAAACACATTTTGTAAGAAAATGAAAAATGAAAGTATACTAAATAATGTTGTAAATGTGTCATTTCAATATGAAGTCCCGAAGATGGCTCTGGGATGTAAAAATAAACTTAGGAATTTGAGGAGTAATTGATTTCCGTACAAAAGCTAGTTTAATCATGTAATTTCCTCAGCTACAGAAGCATTAGAATTGTAATCCCTGAGGGTACACAGATGAAGGAGTGAAGTGAGCCAGCACTGAAGTTCTGGCTTGGGTTGTCACTCATAATTAAGTCTATAAGTGTCTGGTTTGATTGCATGTTGAGCAATGGTTCAATCTGTTTTAAGTATTCATCCAACACAAGAGACTTCTCTGTACAAGGTCTTTAGGGGTTGAGAACTGGTAAGGTAAGCTTGTATCTTCAATCTTTTTCTGACCACTGATTCCACTGTATACAAATACAGACAGCTTACATGAGTATAAAGTTGCAGGATGCATAAATGGGTAGGCCTCTATAGTATTCTGAATTCTCCCATGCAAAGCAAAAGTTATACATATGTATGAAAGCATGTTCATGCAGCTATATATCAACCTATCTGTACACATACATACTGTTCCCCACCATTCATTTCTCTTATGTTCTGGTTTGTATTTGCATCTGTCAGTCTCTATACTTTTTCAGCATTTGGTTTCCATCCATAATATCCTCTTAAATCAGCTGCTTATTTAGATATTAACTACATTGAATATAGTTAATATTAACTACATTGAATGATCAATGCTTCTATCTTTTCCTAATTACTTACCAGAGAGCAAGATTTCTGATGCAACATGTCAGCATCAAGTCAGCTCTGCCAGACTTTGCCAGGCAGAAGCATTGTACTGTTGAACTATACATATTTCAATCCATTAACACTATGTGATCCTTCCACTGTATGGAACATCTCTTGAGGAAAGAAATAGAATAAGAAGTTTATTAGACAGCTAAAATAGGTAAGAAAGTGTATTGTCCAAGATCTTGAGATAATACACATATTAGTGCACTGCTATTCAACCCTTGGAGCAGCGCAAATGTGCATTGTAATTAAAAGCATTGTTGAGGATGGGTGTTTCATGTATGAAAGAGAGGGGCAGAATTCATTAGTTGGTCATTTATAAACAAAAAGCAGATTTGTGTGACTATGTCTATCCACTCGTTTGTCATAACCATGCTAAGTTAAGACCAAATACTCAACCACATAATCTTAGAAGATATAAATCATACATTTTAGAAGTCAATCAGTGCAAGAAAGATGCAACATGATTTCATGCATTCTACTTGAAAGAGAGATAACCGTTCATATTCTAGCTAAAAGTCTAACTTAGGTCAATTATGCTAACCTACGCTAGCAGCATATCTCATTCAAAAACTTGACATCTTGTCTGAGAAGGTTCTTGATATCATGTTTTTTTTAAACTCTGTATAAAATGCTTTACCTCAGTGGCACAGAGACTGCATACAACAGTTTATTGCCATTAGTGTGTATCTTGATGATTTGGTTGACACTCTTCATTTTAGGTAGAAGGAAAGAAACACTATCAGATATGTACATTACCTATATACTGTGACTAACCTGTTCTTGCATGAAGCATGGCAATCGCAGTCTGCAAATTCTGCCACTTTCATAATTACATTTAAGTAGATGTTAAAAGTAGCAACAACTATAAAACTCACCCTTTCCCCTTGGCAACTTAAAGCTAGCTAGGACACTTAGGGTCACATTTTTGAATACAATTTCAATACAGCAATGTGGGAACTAGAAAATTGGGACAAAATGGAAATGGCAACTGCAACATCATGTCAAGGAAGTACAGACACCTGCAATGAAAAAGCAAAATAATCTCCCTACAGAAGGTATTCATGGAAGAGGTGCTTAAAACTGTTAACATTAGGGGGTTATCTTTGACATCTTACGGATTTGACTTGTTACACTTCTCTTACTTCTGACACCAAGTGAGTTTGCACTTCTCGTTCTTTTTCTAGTTCTATATCTAGAAATTCTGTATTGCAACGAGTATTGTTCCCAGTTTCATCTGTGCTTTTTAGAGCAGTTGTCAGAGCAGCTTTGGACCATTATATGATGAGTTGCCTTCCATAGAAATGAATATAGTAGCTTGGTATTTAAAGGTGAGATTTATCCCATGGAAGAACATAAATTCTTGCCAGATAGTACTTTGACAGATCTTAGCTTTTTGTAGCACAAGAAGGTCTAAGTAGTTTTTGCATCCAACAGCAGTTACAGTGGGAAGCTGTGCAACGTGATGTCAGGAGCAGCAGGAGTGGGGTTGGCCCATGAGGCAGGGCTGGGTTCCATCTGGGGAGCCCTATTGGACTCGGTGGGGCTTGGGCTGGGCACAGGGTCCCAGACTGAGCCTGCCCTAGGCTCCTGAACTCACAGGTGGGGATGCCCAGCCAGGCCGCGTGGGGACATGCAGCCCTGCCAGTGCCTTCCAGATCCTGACCCATGGACCAACAGATTTTCTCAAAAAATAAGTTAATTTCTCAAAAAAATAGGTACATTTTACAACCACTAGATTAAGAATCTTATTCTACAAGTGAAAGCATTATGTGATATAAGGTAATCAGACTGAAGAAACACATTCAACTTCAAGGATTTGTTGGTGTTTAATCTAATAGGTTTGATGATACGCAAAAATGAAACAGAAACATTAGCTTATATTACTTCCTAAAGCTGCTTACGAGTGGATAGTTTTATTTACTAAATATATGGCTACCTTTCATTGCGGCAATTATTTAAAATTCTCTGGCCTTCTTGTCAAATAACTTTTATAAAGAGCAATGACATTGTGTTTTTCTTTCTAGAAATACAGTATTTGATCAGCTTGCAAAATATTGACCATAATATCTCTGAATGTATCAGCCTTTCCAAAACAATTTTTTCCAAGCTTAAAATGCAAATGCTGATGACATGCTATTAGAAGGATACTTTATGCCTTACATTTATAGCTAGCTACAGTAGGGTGTAACTGTTCTAAGGATTAAGATCCCATACAAACACATTAAATTAAAATGTAAAGCGGATTTGTTGCTGTGCTTATGATGGCAATTACTTCTTCCACTTATTTGCTAAAATCCAGTCAACAAATACACCAGTCCACTTAATCTAATGCTCAATTAGCAAGGCAATACGTGCATTGTCAGCCTCTCTGTAGGCAGACGTGAAGAAAAGGCAAGAAAGACACTCTGAGCTCTGTACTTAGACCTTGTCATTGCATTAATGTTGTACAGATTTCAAGCTCTTTGCTGAAACAGGGCAAGTTCATATAATCATGGACCATGAAATACGTGACTACAGTTAACAGTCTCTTCAGGGGAGACAAGTAATTTCCATATGAAGTGACTGTTGTAAATTTAATGAGTTTCCAAATAGTTGCAAGACAAGATAAAGTAATTTTATATTAATCTTTTAAATGAGAGAGTCTTCTTGCAGATGTTTGCTTTGCTGTTCTTTTTTAATCTCCATACCAGATAATGACCAGGGATGGAAAGATATTTATTTTGCTGCCACAGATCACATACCCAAAGAGTGGTTCTTTACACTGTATAAAGATGTAAAACCATCATGAAAAAATATCTGAATTTCCCAAGGGCAATTTTTTTTTTATCAGAAATTTGATCCATGACTGTTCCTATTTCTTTGACATTGTTTGCACTGCATTATAGATTCTCTTTCTCCTGCAGGCATCAAAATTTGATTAATTTTGAATTTCTACACAAACATAGGTATTTATATTTGTCACTGTTCTTATCATGCAGAAATATGGAACTTATTTCCTTTTATGGCAATAAATTATGATTGAGGGATGGGAAAGACATTTTTGAAATTTTCCAGTCAGTGCTTTTATATGTAGATCCCCCTCCCCTTATGTTCCTTATGTTATAATGGCAAATATGAAATACCCTTTCACTGACATTTTTTCATGTAGGCTTTTGAAACCCATTTTTTTCTGGTCATGAGTCAAGGAATTCTTCACACATTCAATTCAAGTTGAAACACCTTGGTTCTTCTTGGATGTATGCAAGGTTTGGTTATGTCTGCTGCCTCCCATTATTCATTCTCATGTCTACATTCTGCATTTCTTCCAATTCTGAGATTAGAAGGACAATGAGCAAATGCTGCAAAAGAACTTGTTTTCAAGGTTTTCTGGTTAACAGGGATACCTGCATAATTCATGAGGAAACACTTCCTGCAGTAAAATGCATGTGGTCAGACCTTTGATCCTGGGAGGAACCCCACTGTTCTCAGGGAGATTCTGTGCATGTCTAAGAGTCTTCCCAAGCTGACTGAACTGCAGACTGGAGAGGTTTATTATCGTTACTCATTACATTTGAATAGATAGACCAAAGTCAGATAAATAGCTGAAATTTCAGCTGCTAATCTCAGCTAAATAAGGTTTCAGATCTACTGGGATTTGACTGATATTGCCGATTACCTTTTTTTATTATCATGTTAAAAAGGACATGATGGAACTGTTTTGCCAAACAACTTTCTGTTTCCTCAGCTTGCTGTGATCCTGTGCATCACATCTGGGTGGTAAAAATATTTTATTGTTTTGTAGAGCTTTATTAAGGCTTTATAAATATTATGCAAATATTATGCAAACATCATAATAGTAGCATATAAAAGTTCTTGTAATATTTGCTGTTAAATACATTTGTCTTATGAAATCAGACAGCAATCAAGTTATGATGTAAAAATCCTCCTTCACTTATGATACAGAATATCACTGGTAATTATTTTCTATACAGTACAAAGAAGATAAGTTCTTCTCCCTGTTTCCAGATGGCAAAGATAGAAGGTAATGGCGTGACAGCTACAGCACATATAAAAGAGTAACAGTAAGCCATATTTTATGAGAACATCATTACAGTGATTTAAAGGCAAAGGAGCTTTTGAGAAACTAATGAGTGGTAATTGTCAAGTATTTTTATTGACTATCTACAAAACACATTGTAATGACATAGAAATATATTATATGATCTATAACCTCTAGAAAGATTAAGTATTTTGGCATGTGAAAAAAAAGACAATAGCAAATGAACTTCAGTTTTGTGTTGTATGGGACAGAAGTAGATGGGCAGGTTCATATTTTGTTGGATTTTGGGGGATGGTAGGAGACATATGACATATTCTGCCAAGGCAAAATAATAACAGAATATCACAGTGTCTAGACCTCTAGATAGTACGGTGTACCTATTTATTCAAGCAACCTGATGTCGGTTTCAGTATTAGTTTTCTACAAGATCTATCTCTTGTTATTTAATGCAAAATTGCACTTTCTCCCCTCTTTGTACATCTCCATAATACTCCAGTAATATGGATTCTGGGTTTTAAATACAAAAAAAATATATATGCTACTTAGCAGCATACAGTTTAGAAGGTGCATCTGCCCCCATGATGACTAATCTCAATTTAAAGACTGTATGGAGTGCAACCAGCTGAAAACTCTTTACTTGAACACATGTAGTTTCTTCTTTCCTGTTTCTGAAAATGACAAAAGGTTGAACTTCTTGATGTTAACAGTCAAACACAGAACAGTGCCAAAATATTCCTTTCTCCAGGATCCCTCAATAATCACCTAAAGACTGGTTAATGAATCAAATAAGTAAGGAAAGCAAAACCAGGGACTGTTCTCTAACCCTGAGGCCCAGTAGCACAGACATGAGGTATGTATGTTGTGCCTGGGTCTCCCTGGGCCCCATGCATTTTCCTGTGGTGATAAACCATGAATAATCTTTACTTACTCTTTTTTCAGTTCAAAGTGCATGAGATCACATGGGAGAATGCTGACATCTAAGGAGGATGTAAGAAGAAAACTGTGAGTGGAAAAAAGTGTGTGAATAGCGATCTCTGTATAATACTTCCCGACAGTACAAGACATAGTGGCCATCAAATGCGGTGAGCAGATTCAGAACAGACAAAAATATAGTATTAAGCCTCTGTAATTGCTTGAAAAAATTAGTTTTCAGGGTGCCAACTTTTCAAACTGGCTCATGAGGAGACTGAGCATTGGCCTGTAAAAGAGTTACCAATTATTTTTATACACGTTCAGCACAGAAAGTTCTCTGAACTGAAGAAAGCTTGACATTGGGAGTAGGTTGGGTTGCAGATAGACAATTGCATGTGCATGTCTTCTTTGAACACTTCCTTTGTATTCCTATTTACAACTATGTCCTTGTTCATTTTCCCCCTAAAGACAGGCATCAGCCCATTCCTGGGAGCAACAGAAAAACAAGTAATATCCAAATGGTTGTGGCAAATGATGAATGGAATAAAAAAGAAAAAGAGGAGCTGGAATGGAGCAAAGGGCGAAATGGACATAAGCGTAGAAAGACTGGAGGACATCAAGTTGATCACAACATTTCATCCTGTTCCCTGAAGGTCCAAGGAATTAGTGGCTGTTGCCTGGTGTTTCTCCACCTGGACTTATGAAAAGATGTGAGGAAGAAAGTATTATTATAGTCTTAAGGATCTCCCACGCCTCCCAGATCCTTCCTTTTGGTGGAATGCATGACCAGCCAGGTTACAACTAGGAAATGGTTAAAGAGAAGGTCCCATAACTTGACAGGTTCTCAGATATAACAGGTATAAATAAAAGGAACAGAGGAGAAGTCGTTATTCTACTGTCAACTTACAAATATTTAGGCACTTGTTCTATCCTGTAGTCCACTATCAGACTTCACAAACCATAGGGAAGCCAGGTTAGCAATTTTTTCTGAATAAGAGTAAAAGTTTCATTATCAATATCTGTGTTGTTTCCAGTGGTGGAAAATTAGTTTTTTTCTGCAAAAAAGAAAACAATTTAGTGCTCCTAAAGAAATACCATAACCATTTACTCTCCTAGTGGACATTATCAGGGGTTTTCTTCCAGCAAGACAGTTTCCAGTTATAAATTCAAGCCTTGCACTGAAAAATGTGGGTCCTTGAAGTTTTGCCAACGCAATTAGATAACTCCACTCCCATATGCCAAAACACCACTAGATTTTTGAGTTTTAGAGTTTTAGTTTGCAGCAACAGAACATTTTTAATAGGTTTATTCATTTCCACTGTAACAACATCAACAGCTGATCTGCCTCTGCCAAATTGGGCAGCAAGTGCCAGCATTGAGCTATAGTTGGGACACTCAGTATGGCAACAGTCACATTCTAGTGAACGGACAATGAATTCTCACAGCAGCGAGCTGGCTCACTAAATCAGAGAAGCCTTGCACAGCAGTGCAGTTTGCTGTTCCCATAGCCATCTTGAAGTCTGTAGCCATTAATTGGCCCTTTTTCCCTGAAACTCACACACTGAAACATGAAGTGAAGAAGATCCTTGTGAAACAGCACCTCTGGATGCTCTGCTTCCTTGTTGTTCCTCTCTTTTCATTCTCTTGTTGGTGTAGCTGCAGCTGGGAAAGAAAATGTAAGTGTAACTGCTGCTGTTGCAAAAATTGCAGCCAAAACCTATTGATTAGTGCTGCAATTGCAAAGTTGCAGCTGTCCAGATAAATATATTTAGCTATGCTCAAATCTAAGCAGTACAGCAACAACAGATGGCTTTCCCCTAATTAGGGCTGCCATATTTCAAACTAGGATTTTTCAGAAGGAAATAGTTAGCTGTTACTGAACAGCTATATGCCCAGAATTCCTGGAAAAATAATAGAAGTGTTCAAAATCCTGAATGGTAAAATTTCCAGCTGGAAAAGACAAAGTGTCATGGAAAATCTAGACATATGGTAACCTTATCTCGGATATTGGCTTAGGAGTTTTAGAAAGACTCTGGCTATCCAGAAACAGATGGATCCTGGTCTGGAAGAGACGAATTATGGGATTTTTAGAATTTGTCCCCAGATGCAAAACATAATGGCTTCTAGTTGGTTTGCAATAAATATAATGTCATTCATTCAATTAAGCATAAAGCCTGGAAACAATGTAAATGAGTTTGAGATACTATTCACAGTATTTAATGTTTAGTATGGAAGAAGTCTCACTGTGGGAAGTGATTAATTACAGGGTAGGATTTATCACATCTGATGCTAGCCATCTAAAAATTACCTGTCTTGTCACAGCTGGTCCCTTTCTACTTTCTACAATCTTCCAGGCAAAGGAATTTTTTTTTTTTAAGATGGAGATCCACTCTATTCCAAAATTCCTCTCCTCTTCTCTCCTCTCCTCTCCTCTTCTCTCCTCTCCTCTCCTCTCCTCTCTTCTCTTCTCCTTTTTCTTACTGTTTGCAAATAGGGAATCACAATGTTGACTTCACAGCCTGGCTGTAAGGAGCTTTTGAAAACCAATTGCCAATTTAGTTCTTTTTTCAAAGAATGTTATTTCCTTTTTCTTTTAGTCCCTTTTCAAGAGAATTTCAGAGTATGCCTTTTGTATCTTTCATGAAAAGAGTAACAAAATTGCAAAGTAGAACATTAGATAATTTTCTAGAACTTTGAGTTTCTTGTTATACACTAATGAAATACTAATTAGAGATGGTTATGAAAATTTTATTAATAAAGCTTTCAAATTACTTTCTCTATATGTCTTGGTCTTTAATTCTTTGCATGTTTATATAGAAAACAACTTTTTGCTTACTTAACTGACTGTTTGCCATGGACTAGTATGGTTTAATCAAATGTCAAAATATAAATAGCTAGAAATTGAAAGATATACAACACCTCCTGTTCTGGGTTAGAATTCACTACAGAAGTTTTTTTTTTTTTTCTATAAAAATGACCAGTATTGATTGACAAGTAGAAACTTCAGTAGAATTGTTTTTCAAGGTCTAGCATTAGCTTAAAATAGTTGTTCTGCAGCAGTTTGAACAGCTGCATTTTCACTCAATAGTATATTCCCACAAAAACAGAACAATAGTTTAAATTACACTAGCTGTTTCACTGCTAAACAACTTTGCTAAGTAACAGCCCTGCTTGTTCAAAAAAAAAACCCCAAAAACAACAAACCCAAGAGAAGGAGATATAACGATTTCCTGTAGTAAAATTTTTCATTGTTCTTAACCTAGAAAAAGGTCTCAGGTTTCCCTCAGAACAGCTTCCACATGCAATTATATTTTGTCAATACGTAATTTTGGAACACATTACAATTTTTAACAAGCTCAATATATTTGAATAACATACTTAAATTAAGGTGTTTATTTAACTTAATATGTGGTTCCATAGTAGTCTATGTATACTTGTGGCTATCCAAAAATATTGGTGTTCTTTAGAGCTTATTATCACATAATTATTTCTTGTTGCAGAACCTAATCTGGATCCAAAGGATCTTGTATTTAAATTACTAGATCAATAGGAAAAAAAAAAAAGGTTTCATTTGGGAAGTTTTATGTGTACCTAGTATATTTAGGCTCCCATACATTTTTAATTTCTAGTCATGTGGCTATTTTCCTTTACTTTTTAACTGCTTAGTCTGAGCACAAAATAACATTTCTGAGAAGTTAAGTTGCATTTTACAGCTATCATACCAGGATTGAATTGGGGGGGGTGGAATTGAATTTTGCTGTAAGTTTGGAGAACATCTATGTCCAAGAATTCTTATGAATTTGAATATCATTGTGCTTTTTATCTATATTTAGAAATTTCATTGGACATCTATGTTTTTAGACATGCAATAGAGTTTAGCAGTCAAGTATGAAACCTGGGTGATATCACATAGTACTACTCACGGAAGACCAGAGCAATGAATTTTCTAGACGTGAATGTCTTCAAATGGTTTTTCTTTTGAAAGTTTTTATGGCTAATTTTTCAGACAATGGAAGTCTAAATTAACTGTTTTGAAGGATTTCCAAGGTTTTTGATTCATTATTAATTATATTTCTAATATGTCTAACTTCTTGTGTAGGGGAAACTCTAAGGTACTACTCCAAATCATGCCGATTTTAATACACGCTTTAAGCTTATCAACGATCTGAAAATAAATCTCCAACAAATTTTTTTCTCAAGTGCAAATTTAGAAACCACAGTCCAAGCATTTGATATAGAGCTGTGCCATCAAAGCATCTTTATAAACTCATTTCTTATGAGAAAATTTGTATTTTGAGCAGTGTATCATCAAATATAACCTTGCATTTCTAAAGCATTCTAACACGTAGTTTATTGAACTTTTAAGAATAAGAAAATAGCAAGTTGTGTAAGGACACTTATGTGTCCTTGGACACAATTTGTCCAATCCAAATTGTGCTAATGTCATCACACAACAGTACTCACCTCTGCATCGTATGTGTTTAATTTTGTCTAAACTGCAGTGTAGTATGGAAGAAATGAAGATCCGAAACTTCAGCTTCTCAAGAACTGAAGAGATCTCTACAAGCACAATTTTTTCTAAGGGTTTAGTTAACAACAACATTACTGCTTAAGAGACTTTGCTATGAGTTTATATTCACTTTGGTTCTGGATGTGAACTTGGTTTGCATTTCATCTCTGTAATATTCGGTCGCCATTATGCCCAAATCTGCCTTCTCTAACTGGCTAGTCACATGGTTTATTTACGCTAGTGCCTAATGCTGAATCAGCATCTCAAATTAACACTAAGGCAGAACTATGCTATAATGTGTCTCTTCTCCTATGGATCTTTCTCCCTTATTATTACCACTGGTATTTATTTAAGGCTACATCAGTTTACCATATGTGTCATACTGAGCAACAGAGTCTAAACTGATTGGAAAGATTAGATTTTGTTCATTACAAGCAGGGATATTACTCTGCAGACACACTGGAAATTGTGTTTTCTAGCCAGTTTTTGTTCCAAACTAATTTCAGTGAACATTAAAGCATATGGCAAACTAAGATATGTGTGTGTCTTCCCTGCATTTGAAAGAATTCTCCAGGGAGAAAAAAAATATATGCACCATCTCACTTGGAAAACTGGGCCAAATCTCAATGACAGCTTCAAATAACAATTAGCTTTTCAAGTTCACTTTAGTTATGAGTGCACACATTAACCTTGGCTATATATATTATATTATATGTGTATACTGCCTGATACCCAATATGCGAGAAAGCTGAGATTTATAGAACTTAAATACTTCTCCCAGAAGTATAAAACTTCTCCTAGACAAACTGGCTAACGGGTCATGGTGATCCATGTTCAACATCTTCATAAATGATCTAGATGATGGGATTGAAAGAAGCATCAGTAAGTTTGCTGATGATACCAAACTGGGTGGTGAGGTGGACATGTCAGAAGGGCGAGCCATCTTGCAGAGACATCTGGACATCCTGGAAGAGTGGGCTAGCAAGAACACGCTGGAAAACCTGCACTATGGGGCATGATTCTTCACTGTCCTACCACATTGCTTTTGTGTTTGCACAAAGCAGGGTCTAACTGTCACTTCTGTGACTACTAAGACCAGTTTAAGCTTGTCTCATTACATATCGTTCAATTTTTCACAGGTTCTTCTGTTACTAACTTTAGGGTAAAATCCCACAGTTTTGTTCACACCATCCAAAGTCTGGCTCTTCATAGCACTATGACCTTCTTTGCTAGTCTTGTTTTTCCAGAAAGCCCTTTCTGCTTTACTGACTGTCACAAATCTCCATTTAGAAGGGACATTTGCTTGCTAGGTCCTTGAAGTAGTACAGAACAAATTGCTCTTAAATAAGAATTTCTTCATCTCTAAGAACATAGAAATTGGACAGAAAAGGGGTAAAATGACTAAAAGAGTCCATATATCTTAAAATTACTTTCTGGATCAGTTTGATTTATTCTAGATATTGCCACAGTCAGGATGGAAAAATATTCTGCTTTTGTCTGGAGATAGTCCCTTCTCAATATTTGTAGGAGCTGAGTTTTTCAGAAGTTGTCTTTTCTGATCTTTTCTTCACATCCTTTTCTGTGTGTATGAAGGTATATTCAGAGGTACAATGTGCAAGGTCTGAATGCTTTATTATCACTGTACATTTTGATAACGGGTGTTACCTAAAGCCATCTTCTGACTTTGTCCAGAAATACAAAATCATGCAGTTCTGAGTTAACCTATTATTCTTTCATAACAGAAGAATAATAATAATAAAGAGAAGTACAATAGTCACACATATCCCAAATTTTTCACACAGTTTCCAGAAGAACAACTGAAAAAATAACAAAGGATCTTGCATTGGAGAGTATCTTAGCATAAATAAGAAACTTCAGACTGATCAAGTGACCTTTAAACTTCTCAAAATTAAAGAAACCCATAGATAAATTTATTAAAAATTTTATCACACAAGATAGACTAGCCAGTGCTGTTAGAAATTTTACTTTTATATCCCACCTACAAGAAGGGTTATTCATGGGCATAACTGACAATATATTGTTTCTCCTAGAAAGAGGCCTTTCCCTATTTTTAATGTGAATAAAAAGGGTCCCAGAATTTTTTAGACTTTCCTCAGACAACATTAGAAATGCTCTAAGGCACTTGGCATATGGTAAGAGAAAGGAATTCTGATGATAGTTTAAGCATCAAAGTGATTTTGAGAATACATATAGCTACTGTGTTTTCTTTAGAGTAGTGAGGGCAAAGGAACATTACTCATTGGTTTGACTTACAGATACACATAACAGATAAATCTCTTCCTGTGTGCTGTATGCGGCTTGCAAACATTAACCAAGAGGCCAGACCATGCAGCTAACATTGAATCTTTTCTATCTGTACCCTAATTATTATGTGTCTTTCTTTTTTTTTCTGTGCTACAAGAAGATAACATCCATGCAGAAAAATTTCCACAGTTAATTACTATGGAAGTAGCTCTGTGAATGTTCCAAGGTTTCAAGGAAATACTTTCAGGCTGAAAAGTCTTGAAAAATAGATTTTTACTCTGTTCACTATTCATTTAGTAAAGTAAAAAATGTATTAATGTCCAATGACATTTTTTTTGTTCTTTCCGTTTGTCTATTTGTTATTGCTCTTTTACTCTGTTCACAGTGAGGATCCCTCATTAAGGTTATTCACAGGTACAGTGTTAGTCAGCTGGACTAATGAAATACTACTGAAGTAATTGTAAGTTATTTGTTTAGACTGAGTGTGACTAGGATCAGCAAAATTTGTACCTACCTTATCTCACAAGGCTCATTTAGGAAATCTGTAACACAGTTCAGGTCAGACTATGAGGACTGCTAACCTCACAGAACTGTCCCTTGAGTGTATCCCTGCCAGGATATACAGCCAGAGGGGTCAAACTATATCACTTTTTAGTAATTAGCTTTTGAATAGAGCTTTGGAAATACAAAGTGCTTCTCAAGTGCTATAATTATAATTTCCCTATATAACAGCATAATTGAGTTGCAAAGCATGAAGTAAGGAAGTAAGATGGACCAAACCTCTAGCACTTGGTTCTAGAAATTGTCAGAGAGTATAAAATAAATTGGATTTCAGGTGAAACCTGCTGGTTTATTGTGTATTTTTCAAAGTTTGGCTGTCTCTTGATCACAGACTGAGAAATCTTTATATCACCTCCAGCAAAGAGACAAACCATATTTAATCAAGCTAAGTGATTGTTACAAATGAACATGTTGCTCAGCAACCAGATATCAAAGCCAGATGAGTGGACTTGTGATAGTAACTTTTGCTTTAAGTTTTCTGTTTGCTTTCTAAATGCTTCTGCTGTGGGCTTTTTCTTCACCTCAGTGAGATATCCCTTCTTTTCCACCTGTTTAGAGTGTTTTTTACCATATTATTCTACTTTTTTTGCATGGAAGTGATGCAAGATGACTGTCAGAAAAAAATAGATGGTCACTGAATTCTCACAGTTGTGGTGTTACTTAGTTGCTATCATTACTGTAGTGACTGTGTACTGGCTGACATTACTGTGTACTGGCTGACTGGAAGGTCCCAAAGAGTGGTGCTCAATGGATTTAAATCCAGCTGGCGGCCAGTCACAAGTGGTGTGCCTCAGGGCTCAGTGTTAGGACCATTTCTGTTTAATGTCTTTACTGATGATCTCGACAAGGACATAAGGTTTATCATCAGCAAGTTCGCAGATGACACCAAGTTAAGCAGGAGCGTTGATTCCCAGGAGGATAGGGAAGCTCTACAGAGAGATTTAGATAGATTGGATCATTGGGCCAACATCAATGGTATGAGTTTCAACAAGGGCAAGTGCCAGGTTCTGCGTTTGGGCCACAAGAACCCCATGCAGCGCTACAGGCTTGGGGAAGTGTGGCTGGAGAGCCGCTTGGCGGAAAAAGACTTGGGGGTTCTAATTGACAAGCGGCTGAATATGAGCCGGCAGTGTGCCCAGGTGGCCAAGAAAGCCAACGGCATTCTGGCTTGTATCAGAAATAGTGTGACCAGCAGAAGTAGGGAGGTGATTGTCCCCCTGTACTCAGCACTGGTGAGGCCACACCTGGAGTATTGTGTCCAGTTTTGGGCACCTCAATACAAGAGAGATATCGAGGTGCTGGAGCGAGTGCAGAGGAGGGCAACAAAACTGGTGAAGGGCCTGGAAAACATGATTAAAATATATTTATACCGGTAAAAATTTAGAGTTTTCAAGATTTAAAAGAATGTCTGGAACATCAGAGTTAATAAAATACCATTCTCTGGAGTAAAAATTTAGATGAAGTCTGAATTAATTGTCTTCTGCAATGAACTTTTCTTCTGTTGTTTTACTGGGAATCAGCCTTTTTTTTCTCCCACTTAAGTCCCAACAATTGCTGTTTTGAAAATAAAACATTACCTTCCTTCTTGCAGGTATTTGCTGATAAGGGCATGCGCTCAGGTTAAATAGTTTAATATCTTGAACTATAAGATGTTTCTGAAAACATTGCTAATTTAGACACAAGGTACAGATATTCTTTTGATTCCAGAGGTATGCTGTTAAATTCTGGGAAGAATAAATCTAAACTGTATGTAAATCTGCTTTAAATAAATACTTTTAGTCTGTACATAGTTGTTAATCAAGACATGCTGCTGGACATCACTAACAAAAACCAGCCCCAACATCCAAAATCACAAAAAATGTTTGCTCAGCACAAAAGGAAGCCTAGCATAGGAACAAATGCAGCCTGGAGCTCTGGATCCTATGGCTGAAATCTGGAAAGCGGTATTTCCCATCAACACACATTATTAGTACTATAAAGCTAATTATGATGATAAGGCACTGCCTAGAAAATTTGTAATTATGCATTAAAAAATTATTCTATTGTATTAGGTTAGGAAAACGGCGATCACATACTTGCAGGGAAAAAACAAAACCAGTGCTAGGAATGCTAGGGGTTAAAGTAGCAGTTGAGCAAGGTCAAATTCAATGACAGAACAGTCACTCCCAGACAGCATGCCATCATCAACTTGCAAGATATTGTTTGATTGTTGGCGGGTTTCACATGTATGCATATAAAAAAATTATATATATATGCATACATATATATGTACATACACTTTATTGTGAAGCTCCTGGAGACAATCAGCCCTTTGCTTTGAGGAACTTCCCTGTAGAGAATGTCACCAGGATTACAGGTAAGTCAAACGGTTCTACAACCTCAGTGAGTATATTCATTGTTTTAGATGTGGAAATCATAGTGTTTGTTTATAAATAAGAATTCTGGCTGGCAAATGCTCCCCTTTCTTCTCCCCTCATGACCAAAACCTCCCTTTCCTTTGTATGCATCTTTCAGATGTAAAGAGAAGACTGTTCTGAGGAGAGAAGTCACTCAAAACTAATTGTTATTGCTATGCAAATCATATTAATATTGATAAAAATGTTTGGTGACTATTCAAATGAACACCAAAATGACCATGCTGTGTCTTACGTATTTTGAGAACAGTGATCTCATGCTATTTTTCTGAACAACACAACAGGGCTGAGGTTGGAATCCAGAAACCACTGCTGTCCCAACTTAGATGTCTAAGCCCTTGAGGGTGGAGATTTTATATTAGGAATTCTAAAAATATGCTGAACACAACTCTATGTGAGGAGAGAAAGCATTGTGATTAAATAGCAGTTCACATAAGATACTGCAGTTGTGGGGGCTACAAGGAGACAAGAGAAGTGTTGGCAATATTCTCATTGCAATCGTTACATTTAATGCAGGAGAGAGCAACAGTGGCAAAGTGAATTGCAAGCTAACAATGTAAGAGGAGCAGTAAACTAATACATGTCACATTTCCTAGCAATAAAGACTGATGTCCTTGAAGCTTCCCCTCCTGGGACTTGCAGCTGTGCACATGCACACCCACATGTAGGTTCATAGATCTCATGTAATTTTAATACAATTACACCTTACATTACACCTATATGTAGATTTTTACTCCGCTTTCATGGTTCATTGTAGCTGCACTTCAGGGCTTAATAGTACGTTTGCAGGCACTTTCAAATGCCTACGTGATTTCATCTAAACTTGAAACAACTAGGTTTTTCTCTCTGGAAAGAACATAACCTTTACCATTTCCAATTTTATTGTGACTGTAAAGTTAATTCCATTTAATGAAATTCTACAGCTAGAGTTATTCACCATGATTACTGCCATGCGGCTTTTCTTCCAGCGTTTTACCCTGCCTTGCTCCTGTCTCTTTAATAGCGAGCTCCTGTTTTGCTGCGCTGCTAACAAAGTCTAATGATGAGAGAGGCAGAGATCTTTGGAAAGGTTTCGCCTTCCGTATGCAGACTGCACCTCTCACAGTGTTTACTGCTTTTACAAGCAACAGTAATCTTCCTCACATTTGCTGTGCCAATAATGAAGTCTTTATTAACACCCCACCCTCTTTATAGACTTGATAGAAGCAGATGCTCCATCTGCTTAAATATTTGAAAAGTTACTCCTAAACCAACATTTATAAACACACTCATGAGTACATCTGGGAAGAGTACTGTGGATGCAACAGTGTCACATATTACTACAATAAAGCAGTAGGAGTAATCCATACTTCTATACTGTTATTTTCCTTACTGAATTCACAAGAGGACAAAGGCTAAATTTAGATGCCAAAGTAAAATGTGAGGATTTGTAACTTCTGTCACAACAGCATTTTACACCACATCCAAGCCCTGATTGATTTCAGTTACATTTAAGTGGTACCCTCATATTCCCCTTGATTATTTGGGTACATGGGCTAAGATCTGAGCTACTGGAGGAAAGGAGTAATGCACTGTGGAGTTTCATCTTCAAGGCAAAAGGACAAAAGACTTTTTGTCTCTTTTGGGAGGTACAGGTGCCAGCTAGACACCTTTTAAAGAAGGAGATATGCAGGCCACTCTAAGACAAGGTTGATTCTTGCAGAAGTGACATTTCCATACACCTCTATGATTTTGTGTGAAAGCACTAGTACTTTATCAGACACGAGACCTGGTGGTATATACAGATTCCATTCTTGGATGTCTGTCTTGTCCCATGGTTTCAATTAAGCCACAACAGACCTAAGAGATATATGTCACACTGTTAACCCTGGAAATTTGTAATGGTCCTTGAGACTTCACAAAGCTCTTTCTTAGTCTGTGAAACTACAGTTAAACCACTTGACTTTGACTCCAAATAGGGTTGAGTGTCTCTCCAAGGAAAGATCACAGTGCTTTAGGAAGAAAACCTCTTTCAGCACTGCCCTCTGAATAACATAATGCATAAGAAAAAGGGGAAGAAGATGTAGTTATATCTCCTTCTAGAACACAGAAAAAATTAGGAAGTGATAAAAATTAAAAATTAATATTTTTTTTCTCTGTAAGTAGTAAACCAAACTGGAATTATGAGCAATTTTATAATTTTGATTCATCTCATGTTTGAAAATGCTGGTGATTCAGCTTTTTTATGCCTGGTCAGGCACCAGTCCTGCCTGTTAGTTCATAGAATCACAGAATCATAGAATCATAGAATCATANACTAGAGCTGGTTGCTGAGGACCATGTTGAGTAGGGTTTTGAGTATCTCAGAGGATGGAGACTCCACAAACACACTGGGCAGCCCCTGTGCTTGAAACCTATTACAGTAAAAAAAAAACAAAAAAAAAAGCCAACCAGATAAGTTGTTTTCTTATATTAAGTGGAATTTCCTGTATTTCAGTTTTTGCCCGTTGTCTCCCGTCCTGTCATGGGCACCAGTGAGAAAAGTCTGACTCCATCTTCTTTACTGCCCTCTGTCAGGTATTTTTAAATATTGACAAGATCCCCCTGAGCCTTCTCTTCTCTAGGATGAACAGGGGCCACTCTTGCAGTCTCTCCTCCTATGCAGTCCCTTAATCATCTTTCTGGCTCTTTGCTAGACATCCTGCAGCGTTGCCATGTCTCACTTGTACTGGGGAGCCCAGGACTGGATACAGCACTCCAGATGTGCTTCACCAGTACTGCACAGAGGGGAAGGATCACATCCCTTAACCTCAGCTGCAGTCTTTGGAAGCCTTTAGATTGACATTTTAAAGTTAGCAACTCTTGTTATTTTAGATTTCAAGAATAAATATTTATTTCAACCAGACCCAAAGGGATTTTCTTCTTTATTAGAAGGGGAGAATTATAGTAAAGGCAGATGGAAATAAGAAGGGTTAAACTAGATAGACAAAGCTGCATTTGTGCTATGAATGCATTGCAAGTATTTGTTTATGTTTTTATTAGTAGTTGTATAGACATTGAGATGTTTATTCATTCCATCCCATAAAATTCCTGAGGCTGAATAAGTTGGCTTTAGCAACATTTCTATGGTTAATTGAACCTTAAAGATTCAAGAATTTCAATGCTGTTCTTCACCAAACTTCTTCAACTAGCTTCTACATACTACTTTAAGATTATACTTGAAATGGCTGAAGACCTAGAGTAAACATTTTTATTTAAGAATCAACATAAGATTCATGTCTAGCTACAGAAAATCAATGGACATGTTTGGAAAAGCCAAAAATACCCCACAGCATATTTAAGAATCTCAGCATTATATTTCTCTTTCGATTTTAATGGGTATTAAAAATGAAGTATTACTTCTAAGATTAGCTTCTTCCTGTTTAGCTGGTAACTGAGAAACATTAGGAGTTGATTTGATTTTCTTGGTCTCATGTACTCACTTTCTGATACTGCTTTTCATCACTTCAAAGTAAAAACATGAGTTCTGTTCCTGTGTAAGTACACATGGGAGTGGGCTAGTCTGGACTCTCATTTCCACTTGTGCAAAATAAGATGTCTTAGGAGTGACTATGGGGTCTCTGAAATATACCTGCAATCAGAATCTTGCCCATTGACTTGGGAAGCAGTGTTGTCCTTACTTGTGAAAATAATCTGATATTTTATCCTGTACTTATAATTAGAAAATATGGGGTTCCATTCGGGGAAGTTTTAAGAAGCTGGAAGTTGAATATCCAGTTCAGCACAGCATTTAAGCACATGCTTAAGCCTTTCAGTTTATCATTTTATTCCATTTGTCTACTAAAGTGCTGGATTGAATTAGTCAGGGGATTCTAGAGATGGGCCCTGCCTCCACTTAAGCGCCTGATGCTTCTGTTATTAAGAACTGCCTAAGAAAGAACAAAAATAAAGGTTTTCCTCAAGATTTTTCCCACATGCAAAAAATGCTCATGGGCAAGTGTGATTTCTGTACATGTATGGTATGTATGGTACATATGTCATGTGTATCTTTGGAAAGTCTGAATAAATTTGAAACAAAACTGTCATTTGAAAGGAAATAAAAATAAAGCAATATATTAAATTATGTCTGGTAACAGGACTAGCAGTAATCAATATGAGTTCATGGAGGAATTATTCCATTTAATTAATTTCATATCTATTTTGATCAGATTACAGGATTGATAAAACACAGTAGAGTTGCTGTTATTTATTCAGCCTTTTATCAGATCACTATTCATACTAAATATTACTAAGTCATTGTAGCATATATCAAAGCATAAACTAATTTTGGAGTAAATACTTTTCCAGGAGTTGAAGAACTCTCAGAAGTCTGGAAACTCACTTTCACAAGACCCTCAGTCCTTGTGCGAGAATGGGACAGGGTCATATGTCAAGTACAACAAGTCAGGGATTTTCCCATATATATCTTGACTAATTGCCAAGACAGTAGGCTGAGGGAGGATAATACACTTTCATACCCCGTCCACTTCTCTTTCTCTATCCATCTGGTGCAGAGTTGTGGAGGAAGAAAGAAGCCATTACAGATCAAACATGTGAGATACAAGTCCTACAAAGATGAATGGAAGTGAGATGGTGCAGAAGAGTGTACATCATCAAGTGTATATCAAAATGACTACTTAAATTTGGCAGGTCTGTGTTTGTTCTATTGCCTATTCTCTTGTCACTAAATGTCATTTAGGAGGCATACTGTAAGAGGCGAATTCTAACACCAGCTGAGCGAGAAACAGATAGGGAACAATCAGAGAGGTGTTACCAATTCCACCTGGACAGAAAGCGGTTTTCCTGTAAAAAATTCAGAGGAGAAACATTCGGTGGAAGTCACTTTTAACTAGCTTATGAAAGAGCTAGCTCACCTGGGTCATGTCTTCTTGATTCCCAAGTGAGCTATCTCATCAGGTTTCTTTGCCCCTCTTCCTCTTTGCTTTGCTGGGAAATCTCAGCTGGTAATGTGGGTGCCTGTGCCCTGTAACAGATGAGTGGTGTGATCAGTGTATCCAGGGCACTCAGCTGTTTCTGTGCATCTTCAGCTCTGATGGGAGGACATGAACTGTCCTCTGATCTGTTCTGCAAGCATCTGTCTCACTGTCTGCGTGTCTTGGCCGTGAGTCCAGCACACCTTTGCTTTCCATGCACAGTTGTCAGTTCCTGAATTATCCAGAAATCTTGGACAAGTGGTGAAATTATTTTTCTGTTCAGTTTCGACTTCCAGATGGTAGCAGACAACATATTTGGCACAAAATTACTGTACCTTGAGCTCAGGAGACTGGAACAGGTCAGTGAGCTTAGTACTTTGGAGACTAGAAGGAAATCTACTGCTACTGGCTAAGATTTTCTCATTTTCCCTTTACAATGAGATTGTCCACCGATGCCTGGTGAATTTCACTGCTACATTTCAAGGTTTCATAGCTTTGCAACAGAAAATGTCGTGTAGCCAGAGGTTGTGTTTCCAAACCAGTCAGCTAAAAATATTACCAAAGCCAAAAGCCAGACATAATTCTAAACCTAAATGGATTTCTAACAGTATGAGCATGGATCTGTTTAGAATATCTTGATGTGATTAGAGTTGGGAGAAATTATTTGAATATGGATGACATTAAGAGGACTGAAATTTGATTTTCTGACCATTTCTGTTACATTATGTAATATGAATATAATTTGAGTTTATCTGGTTTAGGTAGTTTCCAGTCTTTGCCCTCTACTACCACTGAACTACTCTTTCAAGGCCTTTCTGGAAGCTTTTTATCAATATATGTTGGAAAAAGAAAAAAATAGGAAAAAAAAAAAGTGCTATTAAGTTGCAACTTTAAAAATTAGAGTTGTGCTAATTGTAATCAATGAAGAGAAGTTGTAGCAATTTCAAGTTGATGTATCAATAAGATATTCAAGAGACTTATTGTGTGCAAAAATTAGAGAAAATTCTGTTTCTAAATCATCATCAGTCAAAACTTTAACTATTTTCTCCAGCTCCCCTATGCACACACTCACATGTGCATATGCATTGGTGAGGCCATATTGCATGATTCATCTCTCTCATGTTCAAGAAAAACAGCACTGGATTTCTCTTGGTATTTGTCGCTGCTAAAATCATTGAAAGTGGCCAGATTCTGGTTATGAGTTCAGTCTCCAACATCTAAACATTTGACTGATCCCTTCTGCCATTCCCATGTCTTTAAGACATTCTGTAATTTACAACACTTGAAAAAGATGCCGCAGATAATGAGAAGAAAACGTGAACTACCTGGCATAAATTCAGCAGGTTGTCAAACAGCATTATCCACCACACAATAGTTCAATCAGACATTAAGGACTAAAGCTGCTTCGCTTGATTACATGGGTTTTTTGCATCCAATTGGACCCTAATCTCATGAAAAATTTTCCCTTCGGCAATGGGTATTTGACTGTTGAGGATCTTTTTCAGAGGACTGATCGGTGATCAAAGTGAAAAAATGTCTGGTTTAATGCTAGCTCAGATTATTAATATGTATAGTAATCCTCCTCTAAAACAGATCTGAAGTCACAACACAGAAAATAATTTAGCAGTATTTTATCTGAAACTACCTCCAGGCTATTAAACCATATTACATGCTAAAATGATGCTAGTCTTCACTGCATCAGACTTCACTGATGGAGAGATTCCAGATTTGCAAAATGAAGCTATACCTTATCCTGAATATACTAACAAAACTGATAGAACTCTTCCTAGAAATAAAATATAAATCATTAAAGGTAATGCGTTTTCACTCTCATTTGGATTTTACTATTAGCAGCAAAAAGTATTGTTCCTTTATTTACTTATGAAAACAAGTAGTTTGAAAAAGGACTGGATCACAATTTTTGTGTATTTCATCACAATTCTTGGCCTCTCACTATGCAAAGACTTTCAAGCTTGGATTAAAATAAAAAGTTCTCATCCTAGGAGATTTCTCAAAGAAACAGTGAAACTGTTTGAGGACTACTCCAGTGTCCATGCTTGTCTTCTCTCTATTTAACAAAACACATGGCAGGGACCACTGTATTTCTGCACTCATATAGACATACCTCAAACAAGTCAAGGGTTTGAATATCAAGTACGCTAATCTTATTAAATGAAATTACTAAAGTGACATCCTGCAGCAGATTGACATGACTTGCTGTGAAGCAATTTATTATAAATGTTAAATAGGCTGTTTCTTTAAATAGAGACAGAGACTTGTTTGACATGTAGGAAACAATAGGATCTATATATAAAATCTAAATATGAAGATCACTGTGAAGAAACAGGTAGTCAGTACATAGTTATTCCTGGCCTAATTATATTCTGTGCTATTCAAAGAAGCAATTTGACATCAGTTGATTATGGCTGAGCCAGACTAAAGAGAACTTGATTATTCTTAAGTGTTCATATTTTCCATGGTCAAAATCAGTTTTTGAAACTCACAGTTTATTCATTGAAAGGATGAAAGTGCTGAAACAGAATCTCAGCTTTTCTTGTGAAGGTGTAAGCCTATGATCTTTCTTCTTGAGAAAGCAGCCTGGGAAAAGTTAATGAACTAACTGTCTCAGACAGAGGAGTGTGGCTGAAGCATTATTTTTCCTAAATGCTATCTGATTCCCTTTACAAGTCTCTAAGTGTCTCCTTTGGGATTAAAGAAAAATATATCTCTATATCTCTGCTTGGGGAGGAGACCCAATGGTTTATACTGATGGAGAGCTGGGACACCCATTCTAGCACAGGGATTATGGAAAAGGTTTTTGAACTATGACTTTACATTTTTCAGAAAGCTTCTTATAGCTTTGATGAAAATTAAGTTTGTCTAATTGACCTTCAACTTAGCGTTAGTACAAGCTCTATTTCCGCACAGGAAAGCAAGATGGGGAATTTTGCAGATTACTGGTGTATACATTAATTTATGCAGTATTTAAACTCACATCAAAAGGGCCAAGAACTGTTTTCTGGCACTGAGGTCCACCGTTACATCACAGCTGCATCTCTGCAATTATACTTGCTTGTCCTCCAACATAGGGTGGCTATACCTAATTTGCATCATGGGAAAGGTTCTTGGTCCACGCTAACCTCCAAACCATGCCTGGGATTTGCCTGGACAAGTCCTAGTCAACACAATTCAAAATCGTGTATAGGATTGCACTAATAGTTTGAACAACCATGCGGCAGGGTCAGGCCTGATTTATAATGGAAACTTCTCCTGACAATCTTATGACTAACCTGGAACTAATTCCTAAAGCTGAATTGCTGCAGAGGCTGGTTGAGAGCTGGACAAGCTGCAAAACAGGCATTGAACTCCAGAAAATATGTTTTTTATTGCCTTGTTTTCAAACTCTTTCAAAGAGGATCACAGTTTCCCCAAATGTGGTCTTTATTCATTATTCATCACTATATTACTCATGCAGGTAAACGTTTGTCTATAAACTTACCAGCATTCATCAGTCCATGTCTTCAGCTGTCCCCAACAGTGAGATATTAAGTGCCTCAGCTGTAGGCCTAGGATAAAATTCTACTCATCCTTAACATGCCCCAGAAAGTTAAGTAACTGAGGTTCAATTACACCAGCACCAAACCTGCAGCAGAATTCCTTCTTTTTTTTCTTTTTTCCTCCAAAAAGATGTCTACACTTCCAAATTCTTTATCTATAGCTACTGCCGTAATTCCTGTGGGCAGGACTTCACTGTCTCTGAACAACTATAGCACATTTGAAAGAATATCCAAGACTTTTGAAAGCCTCTTATTATAAGTGTGGCTGCCCTACATCTTTGATTGATTGCCTGCTAAAATACAAAGCCAGGCATCTGCCCAGTTGAGTAGCACTTTGTTTGTGGACGGCATAAAGGTTGTGTAAGGCAGCATGCCAAATCCTTGCTGGGGTAACCTCTATTACACCCAAAGAAACACGAGGGAATATCTCTATTTAGATCACCAGTATTTCCCCTGATTAAGCACATACTTCCTGAAGATATCACTTAGAAGCCACCTTTTGGACTTTTCTCCTAGGATTCTTTGGAGGAGAAATCTTCCGACTGTTTGGACAAGACTCAAGATCTGGACCACAAATCCATAGGTAAATAGAAATTCTGCGGAGAACTCCAGACATGTATCCATTCAACAGTGTTTGATAAATAAAACCTCTTTAAAAACTATATTTAATAAATCCTGGCTGCAAATATCAGGTTATTTTTTTCATCCTCTGGATGGGTATCCCCCTAGGCCTTAAAAATACTACAGAAAGATTTTACATGATTCATGTATCATACTGGGTTTTTGTAGGATTAATTTGTAGGAGGTGAAATTGTAGGCCTTCACTGAGCTGGAGGTCGTTTCAGATGAAAACTAACCGCACAGTGCCCAGATATGAGGGCTGCACAATTTTTATGTTTAATGAATGCACTAGATTCCAAAATTGAGCTCAGCAGGAAGAAAGATTTTGCACTGATTTCAAAAGTGATTGCACCTCTGTGTGCTAGCTCACATAAATAACTGCTCTTCCTGCAATATGGCACATCTCTGACTAGTGTATCATCCCTTATCTGGGCACAGCACTGTGGCAACATCATTTGGTAGTGTAACATAGTTTTGAGTTGTGTCAAGCAATTTTCTGGAGCTAATGAATCTTAGGCCAGAACCTTATTGATGTAATGCTTTTCAGCCTCTCATCTCTGCGGATATTACTTGTATAGACGTGGCTTCTTTCTTATTCCAGGCCTAACTACAGGACTGAGAATCCTGGGAAGTACAGAGACCCAAGCTGATAAGGCATAAATCGGGTAAGTCCGGGTGCAGTTTGGCAGCATGAAGTTTATATGAGAGAACAAGCCCTGTTGATAAGCTTGGGCTTATTCCTTCAATACTTAGGCCTCACAACCCAAACTAATAACTCTGCTCACCTAGTGCTTAGCCAGTTGGGCTTACCAATACACATCTTTGCTCTCTTCACCTTTGCAACACTTTACAGAAGTAGTGCAGCCAACAGCAAAGCCTACATGCTCATGTGCTAGCTGGATATCAGGATCAATTCTAATTTCTGAGGCTCTCAGACGCATGCTAGCTTTCAGTCTCTGCACCTCTTCTCCTTTCTGGGGGTACAACTCTCAGTGGTCATCATAAACATTGTATCTGATGCTTCAGCTTACTGAGCTCCCCACCTCCCCATACATCCCTTCAGAAGGCCCACTGGAGCTGTTTTAAGATTCCTAGCCTGGGACCACAATAGGAGAACAGGAGGCAAGACATAAAGCAAGTTTCTGAATTATAATCATCGCTGCTTTTGAAAGCACTACATGTGCACGAGTATTTGAAAGGATGCAGCCTTGACTTCTACCCTGAGGTAGATCTCACCTCTTTTATCAGTCTAGGGCAGAGGCTGATTTTTCTGACAATGAAAGTTTCCGCCTCATCCCTCCCCTTCTGAGTTTTCTCTCATAAACCACTATATAGCTCACAGAGAGCATCTACTCTCTGGAATGCACAAATGCATGCCTTATTTGAAAGTTTCCAGCCTCTTAACTGGGTTTCTGTAGAGCCAATGAAATGACTCTTACACAGGCACTTCTTGTTGAGGGACATTCACAAACAAGAGCCACTCTCAGCTCTCTCATTAAAGGTTTTCTTATGGTCTTTCTCCTGAAAGTTATATTGGGAAAAAAACTGATCTTGTCACAGCCAGGATACTTCTAAAATACAGGGCAGCAACAGGGAAACAGCACACAAAATGGAGAATGAAGCAAACCCCAAACTTAGTTTTATATAGATGCTTGGCAAATCTTGTGCATTTATTTTCTCTCATAGAACCATAGAATCGTCCAGGCTGGAAGGGACCTCCAAAGGTCATCCAGTCCGGCCACAGATTATCCACTCAGTGTTGTTTGAAGGCACATATTACCTAGCCTCAGCTGCTGTAAATTCTTTCTTTTTCTAATGCCTCTCAGAGCGCTATACTAGCCAGTAAATTACACCCGGCAATAATTAACCCTGTTAAGGGAGCTTTCAGGCATCTATGTCCCCCATAAAGCAAAGGGAGATGCAGAAGAGACTTGCACCTATCTTTAATGCACTGTTAAAGAAATTATATAGATTCAAGAATAGCATTACACAACTGGAGAAGTCAAATTTACTAGTAACATAGGAAAAAAAGAGAGTGTTTTCTTATCTCCTGCTTTAAAGAAGATTTTTGCTGTGCTTGTCAAAAAAGACTTCCATTAAATTCGAAGCAGTTATATGGTGTTTCTTTTATAGGATGCATCTGGGAGCCCCTAACCAGTCCCTCTGATTGGAATGGGACTATGAAAATGAGAGTAGAGAGTTTGTTTAGTGTATTAAACTTGCAGGTAGGGATACTTAAGAGCTCAGATGAGGAAAATGCTGTTTTAAGTAACTGCTGGCTAAGGAGTGGTTAGACCTCCTAACGGTTATGTTGTGTGTAAGAAAAGGCATATAGAATTGAGCTGTTTGTTTTAAAAGTCCTTTTCATATTCTGAAGACCCAAGGTATTTTTGAAAAGTATTTGTTCAGTCTGTTGTGCAATTATTTTTCAAGATATTGTGTGGCTTGTGACGATCAAGAGCTGTCGGGGGAGAAAAAGCTCAGAAATTGCACCTATATGATTGTGGTGCTCATAGTTTCTCTGGGGGTGTTGCTTTTTAATGAAACTGTCACTACAAGGACTCGAGTAGGGGAAAAGGCTACAGAGAGAACTTCCTTGTACAAAAGAGTTAAAACAATGCTGAATACCTTTCACAAACCTTATAAGGGAAATCAAAGATCTGGATGTAGCTTATTTAAATTTGTGGTAAACTCATTGACCTAGTTGAGGTTACAGCTAAGCCACAACTGTTATAAAAAGCTGGTTTTTCAAGGGTTAAATGGGTTTATTTATTTATTTATTTATTTTATTTGGTTTACAAAAAGGGCCTTCTGTCAAAACATTCCCAGCAAGCTTTCCAGCTGAAAGACCCAATTACAGTCAGTTGCAGCCTTACACAACTGAAGCTGAAATTGGTCCTCTGCTCTGGAATGGAAGGTTAAATCTTGTCCTTGCTTGGGATATTGCCTTGAACTAGATATAAACTTCATACCAAATTTTGCATCTGCTAGGAAAAGCTAATTTTAATTTTGTTGTCTGTTACCTGTATTAAGTATGCATTCTCACCTTCTCTAGAGAAAGTGTTATGTAAACAACTTCATGTGTTAACTTGATAACTAATGTGGTTGCCAGGATCTGATATATCTTGCAAAAGTAAATCTTCTCTAATGGCATGTGCACATTTCCCCAAGGCTGGATTGCAAATTGATATCAGTAAACTAACAATTTTCATTTTATTTTCAAAGATAAAGGACTCACTGCTCATAATGGAGATGTGAGTTTGTTGCACGTTATCTATGTTATCCCGTCAGTTGTTGCTGTGTTTTAGTCATGTTATTCCTCCAGTTTCTGCTAATCAGTATCATTGCTCTTCCTTTCCACCTGCAGTCCTGTGGCCCTGATCATTATATTTGTGTCATATTCTGCTGTCTGATCTTGTACCCTGTACGCTGCTCTGCTTTTATCACTAATGCTTAATCAATTTATCTTCTACACTTATAATCAGTGTGACAGGCTGACTTGACACCCTGGTTCATTTATAAACTAGCAATCTTCTAATTGGAATTGCATAGCAAAACAACTCAAGAACAATTTGCACAACCATAATATGTAAAATGAGTATGACCTCTGTGGATATATTAGCAAGTAATGATGATATTAAATTATTTTTTATATAGGATAGTCTTTGTTAAGGTTTAAGGTCTGGAACAATCTTAGTTTTAATCAGTTTCTGTGCAGGATAAGTAAGAGGAACTCATTTGCTGCCAGAGGAAATAGATAAAATTTATTGTTATATGTTAATTACACAAGGCTTTCTTAGTTATCTGGAATTGCTTTCCTTAATAAAGAAAGTTTCATGTAGTGTGATTCTGCCTATGTGATATCTGTTGGATTGGAGTACCAAGTATTTTCAGCTAAAGGCTAAAATTAGGCAGCAGGAATAGTATTTGAGGCTGTTTATAAGGTAAAAGCAGTAGGAAGTATTGGAGTAAGTGTTTTCCTAAAGCTAAATCTGGAATTCAGTTTGGTTTTACATATATTAATAAATATATTATCATATATTAATAAACTTACACACATGTTTGTACATATGTATATATGTTAGAAATACAATGAAATGAAGAAGAGGAAAAGATTGAAGCATTATGTTCAGGATGCAATTAATATGGCAAAAAAAAAAAAAAAAGTGATAGCTACTAAAGATCAAGCATAGACTTCCTTTATTATCTCACGGTCAAGAATTTAATTCAGTGCCTGAATTTCACCTTTGTGTCCCACCATAATCCTCTTATGATGTTATTCTTGTTATGTCAAAGTTTCCTTTTAGCTCTAAAAATGTCTAGAAATGCTATTCCTCTGTTATTTTGTGAGTCACGTGTTTAGTTCCTTGTTTATCTCTTAGAATTACTAAATTCCAGATCGCTGATTATAGCTTCTCAATCCAGTCTGAAGCACTTCTGTATGTGAAATCTACCACTGCTACAACATTTTCTGCAGTGTTATACTGTCAGGTTGTTGGCAACTGTCTAGCAGCCTTACCAAGGACTTAGATTATTTCTCCCCTGTGTATGCATGTAGCTACTTACACCTTTTCAGAAAACGATATTTCCTTTGATAATTGTAAGTTCTTCAGGATCTCACCAGATTTTTATCCTTCTCACAACTTCTTACAAAACAGTAATTTTTTCTGTTTTTTTTTTACCCCTCTCGCTAGTAGTGATGTAAAACAATAGTCATAACCCTATATAGATTCATCCACTATATTGCTGTTTATCAATTTCTATGTCAAAGCTAATGTAAGCTTTTAAAACTGCATTCAGAAACAATTTTTAAACCAAAAAATACTCTTCACCATTCCTTTATTGGATGACATCATAGTTTTTCTAAAACGAACAATCCAAGGAAACAATGGTTGATGGTGGAGTGGTGCAGAACCTTTTGCGTCTCCAGAGATGCTACCAGAAAAGGAAGAAAATTCACCTGATTTAGCGAGTGATGCCAGAGAAGAGATTGCAAGGAGGATGGGCAGATCCCTCCTCTACCCACGCAGGCAAACTCCCTTCAGCCTTGAGCCCACACAGTCAGGGGACAAAACCTGGAGTTGCTATTCTCTAGGACTTCATGTGGATGTTTCAGTAGAGTTGTTACTTTCAGCTAGCCAACTGGCTATCAGCATGTCAAACCCAAGAGCCCCTGCTGAAGCACAGTGGGGAACCACTTGTGTTTCTCCTTCAGGTAAATCAGATTATGCAGACTAACAAAATGAACAGTCCCATCCCTTTCCCTGTCTCAGCTGTGCCATCTATAAGAGTTAAAGATGCTTTGTAAATTATTCTTAAATATCTGGCTCTAGATTAAAACTTTATTTATTTATTTATTTATATGGCTTGACAGGACTTAATACTTTTCATCTTTTAAAAGACTGGAGGTAGTAAATTCTCTGGAGTTATGACTAGTTGATGTGATATGTCGATTACCAATTACCAAGTAGCTAGGATACTGCCTCTTTTAAAAAGAAAGGACACATTAAGTGAGAGAAGACTTTATATTTTGGCCACTTACAGGACTTTCATAATGCTTTTAATGATCTTGAATCTTTCAGTATCTCTTGTTTGCCACATGTTACCCATTCACAAGGTGAAATAGGACTTTATTTAGCTGGTACAAAATGTCCCTTTTGTCTCATGTGAAAAAAAAGACCCCTTTATGTCTGAGTACAGGCTTTTCTGAAGTTGTTAATGAACCCGTGGCTGGGCTTATCCAGCAGCAGTAGATGTCAAGTTGTAACTGTTCTTTTCTCTCATTTTTTGAGAGGTGCATCCTGCTTAGTTCAAAATAATTGTTTTTGTTATTTAACTAACACTTAGATCAGTGACTCTATTTGTCTGTTTTCCCCTTTCCTCCCTCAGCTTGAATTTCCTTCAGATGATATTTCTTTAGGATAAACAAGTCACTGGTTTATTTTAGTCAGAAAACTTTGCTTCTTTCTCACCCTGCATTTATTTTTCCATTTCTGCCTTTGAGTACCGAAACAATGCTATTTTTTCTGGATAACAGGTATCCCCCTCAAACCCATATCTTTTGAAAAAATCACCATCATCCCAATGGCACAAGCACCATGGGGAAGAGACTGTGGAAAAGAGAGGTATGTTTTTCAGTGAAACACAAACCAGTGACAGGACACTGAATCAGCTTGCCCAGAAGTTCAACCAAAGTTCAGTTCCTGGTGAAAACTATAGCTGTGAAATGGCACTGATATTTTGTGACACGCTCTCCTGCATAAATGAAAGGTACATCAAAATGCTGCCAGTGGTGGATGAATAAGCCCCACATGCTGTGATCTTTGGTCTTCTGCTTATGGATATAGTCCTCAGTGAGAAATGTCTGGCATTCCCATATTTCTTAAAATGATGACTTTTAAGAGATGGCCAAACCATTAATAATTTGTGGTAATGAATGTCTGTTAGTGGCTAATAAAACAGTATTTTTGTAAAATCAAGATGACAAACATCAGAGGAACTTGTATTTTCTCCAGCAGCTGAAACACACAAACCACAATCAAAAAAGCAAAAAAATCTGCCCACCTGTGTTCTTCCTTCAGCCAAACAATGTTGTGTAACTCATTCCTCCTTCCTCAGTTTGATTCAAGGAAACAGCTTTTTGTTACCCTTGTACCACTTCAAGCTCACTGCCATGATCTGGCCTGGGAGAAGAGAGGCGGGAGGGAAGTAACTGTACAATACCCTCGGTACAGCAGTGGTGGAAAGACTGTACTGATACCCTGGACTCTCCTTAAAGTGGCTGTACATTGAGGCAGGGCATATCAGCGTAGGGTAACAAACTGGCAAGTCATTGGACAAAGCATTTAGAGTGGCTCCTAAGCTGATGTTATCTATTTCAGGGACTTAAGACATCAGGAAAAACAGCATGCAAAGAAAGGATGTGTGATACCATCCTTTCATCAAATCCTTTATTTTTCTATAGTGAAGATTCTATAGAAAAATTTAAAAATTCAGTAAAGAAGCATTTAAATGAGATTTTGCTACTTTTTCACCTTTAGAAATCCTCAGACAACAAAACTACTAGAACTTAAGGCCCACAACTAAGTACAGAAACCTTTTTCTTGATCATGTTTAAGATTATTTTCTTCTGTAAGTGTAAAGGTTATTAGTTTTTAAAAATAAAATTTCTCATTAAATTGCCCCATTGTTACAGTTTTTATTCCTATTCTCAAAACGTGATGATTTTTAAAATATGTACCCAAGCTATTTTGCGAATAGATATTTTTCTAATCTATGATTAACCTACTACTTCTGAATAACTCAATTATACACATTTATTTCATTCTGTAGTGTTTATGCCCCTGAGACTTCCTTGGGGGGGAGGTGACAGGGAAACCTAATTCTTTATTTCATTGGGTACTACTATGTCCATTTTACAGATAGGAAAGTTGAAAATTGAGAAAGTGGTATGTTCAAGATCGAAGAAGAGTAAAGAGAACACAAGCTACCTTATTTTCCACCAAGTGCCTTTTCCACATTATGAAACACCAGACTTGATTGCCTTTGGCAGCAATTCTAGCTTAATTGAATAAATGAGGAAGAAGATAATCATCAATTATTAGGGCAAAAGTCAATCTTTTTTTCAGTCATCTTGGCACTTGGAAGGGAATGCAAAGCAGAAACAATGAATGACTGCACAGAAGGCATGCAGCCAACTCTGCATGTAACCTCTCTGAAGTGAGGTTTTCAAAGCAAAAGCACAATTTGAAATGTTATGTTATGCAAACTGCCTTGCTGGCAGGAGAACCTTTGACCTTCTAGGAATTATTAATTTTATTTTTTTTAATGTGACATCTACAAAACCAGATACTAAGATCAGTATTAAAAACAAATAGTATAAGAATACGAAATCATCTGAGGATTTCAAGCACATTCCTGTTTATAGCTAGCAGTTAACTAGAACATGGTGTCTGACCCAAGGAGTCTGTAGTGAAAATAATTAATCAATCTATTAAAATACATTCTTACTTATTAAGCATCTTCTGGTTGTTTTCAAAGGGCATCTTGGAATTTCCTCAGTTACTCTAATTACTATCCTGTTCCAGCTTTTTTCAGAAATCCAGTTCATAAAAACAATGTAAATAGTCAAGGACTTTAAAAATTATTTCCAGTATAAATTTTCTCTCTTTATGTAATGTTTAGTAAACACTGATTTTGTAGCAATCACTATATATCCAAGTAGTGACTTCTTTAAAAAAATAGTGGACTTGGGTTTGCACAGATGTAGATGAGATTGTTGTGATCTTGTAACATATACTGTTGTAGAATGCAGAATCCTTGGCATTTTAAAATAGTCATATACCCAGCATAATATATACTTGTACACTGTAGAGAGTGCAGCTGTTGTTAATGTGTTACAAAACTGTCCAGTCTCTGATGAATACTGAACTATTCTCTACCAGTCAGACTACATGTTTACAATACTCAATACATCTGGCTGACTTTAATTGCATTAGCTTTGCTGCACCAGAGGTGGCATAACTTTCATGCGAGCTAATTAGATTTGCTCAATTTAAACAGACACATTAATGCATCTCAGCAAGGCTCAATTAAATCTGTTTTCAAAGCAAAGGCACAATGTGAAGCATTATGGGTAATTCTATGCAAATTGCCATATTGGCAGAGAAGTTGACTGAGTTGTTCGCAATGCCTATTGGCACAAAATAAGTTTCTCCAGTTAGATTGAGAAGTCTAAAACAGCAAGACGTGTGTTCTATGTCCTCTTTCTTGGGGCTCTTCAAAATGGCGCATCTGCCTTCCCAAGCAAAGGAAGTGATTTGTGAGTTAGTTTAGAAAATTGACGTCTTAAGATTTCATCCCAACCATTGTGCCCACTCATTTGTATTTTATATGCTTTCCCTTACTGAGGCAACAGCAGAACCCAATAATAATACATCTCCATAATGGGTTTTCAGAACAATTGTATGTTTCAAACTTATTACACTTAACATCACTCTTACCTTTTGCTAACACTCAAGAGTAACTATCTCTCATTTAATTTTTTTCAGTTATGTATCATGACCCAAACTTCATAGCCTTGCAGGTTTACTTCTGAGAAGTGATACTTGCTGGCAAAGACACACATTTTCTTGATTTCACTCAATGTGCAAAGCTTTTTAAAATATTTAATCCAATAGTGATATTACAGCATGCAAATTCAAGTCTGCCTTTCTTTGTTATGACCCAGAAGAAATAGCAGATGGATTTTTCTTTGAAAAAAATGGGGTTGTCGCACTGCAGGCCACATCCAGTGGGAATGAAAGGTAAGTGCTTTGAAGCGCAACCAGGATGCCATCAGCCTGTCACTAGAACCACTTTTCATTTTGGTATCCTAAAGATTCATTTTTCTCTAAAAACTAGGAAAAGAGGGAACACAAGCAAGATAACTCTGCCATATTAATGGTACACATTCTTCAAAATAAAGCAAACTTAGCAAAATAAATCATGTAAGATTAACCATGTAGTTTGGAGTTATTTTTTTTACAGAACCCAATGTCTCCAGAAACTTGTATCTCTTCTAGTTAACAGGATGGAGCTTCATTTATACCTGCATGAATTACATGCACTTGTCTCAATGGGAGAATGGGCTGATTAGGCCATTTGATGACATTGTCTCCAACACAACATTGCTGGAAGATATTAGAAGTAAATATCAAAGTAAAAGTAACCATTTTATTTTAATGTAGTGATGGTTCGATGCATAAAAGGCCCACCATATGCTTCTTCAAGTGTTCTCAAAGGTATGCTATGGATGGCTTTGGTAATTTGTGTTGTTCTGCTGTCACTGTTATTGGCAGGTTGATAACAAAAGCAATCTCCAGAACTGGTTCTTCAGAATTTCCTAACAAATATGAAAACACTTGATCTCTAACATCCATGGTGTGTCTGTTAGTCATCAGTGTATGCAACTCCTCACTGCTCTGTGTGGGGATTTGTAACCCCCTCCACCCTCTTTTTCTGACCGTATACAGAAATCCATTTTTTACAAAGGAAAAGATCCTAGAATAGTTAAGATATTCCTGCCTTTTGTGTGACCTCACAGGGGATTTAAGAGGAGGGAGAGTACCCTCTATTGATCAGAGAATAGGGCTCACGAAGCTGAAATGAAACATGTGTGTAAATAAAGGATACAGCTTAATGTCTAATAAAATCTGAGCAACGTTAGAGGTAACAGCCAACTGTTGGATCCCATTGTCTCATATTTTAGATGCTTATACACAATCATGCCTTTTTAGTGGAGTAGTAATCACAGTAAATTTAAAATACTGTGACACCAAGAGCCTCTCAAATGAGTGAAAATCAACAACTTTATTAAAGAATATGTGAAAGTTACAGCCATATTGGTGTCAGAAAAATCAATATGAAGCAGATAGCTCTATGATTAGCCAAATGCACAGGACAATTAAATTCAACACATCAATTATAAGTAGGAAAGAAAATTCATTTGCCCTGCACTTTAGCAGATTCTGTGTTCCCACAGCATATCCAGCTTGGCTTTGACTTTATTTGGAAGCCCTTATTTTCCATTCACATTCTCAGAACTTGTATGTTTCATTCTCAAACTATAGGTTTTGCAGAAATAAATGTTTTAAACTGAAATACAGTATTCTTCAGAGCCTTTTGGCCAGAATCTCTAAAACTTATTCCTTCAACTGGATCCACATGCAGAAGGCTGATGTGCAGTAGAGACTGCCACTGAGTTGTAAATGTGTTCTCTCTGGCAGCTCTCTAGTAATACATACCAAGGCTATAATGTTTTCAGAAATTTGGCTGTCCCCCATCCACCTTAGGGCAGTTGCCCTAAATGATGAAGGAAGTCTTGGAAAAAGTAGAATAAACCTTTTATACAGCCAGGCCAATGCCTTAAAAACTCTGATGGACTCATCTTGGTTTTGGTGGTTTTTTGAAATTACTATTATAAAATAATTTCAATTTACTTCAATTATCATAATATTATGTGGATTTGAATTAAACAGTGAGAGTTGTTTTGGCTTTCCTTTCCCAGTTTAGTGATTCTTCTTCCAAAACTCCATTAGAATACAAAGGTAATCCCATACTGGGCCAACACACCAGTTTGAAACAGTCTTTAGGTATTGTAGATTACAGTGCTTAGGTTCCAGATATAATGACTACTGCTAAAATGTCAATGTCTTGAAAAAGAATGCGTGCCCTGGAAGCCTAAAAGCTAGTTTGAGTAAACATGTAATTAAAACTTCATAAAGGTGGGAAAGAGCAAGAATCAGCTGTGCTCGTGTTGTCTGCACTGAATACCACTTCTGAATTGCTGTCTGTTCAATAGAAAAGGTTTAAATTTGTTCAAATTTATTTCTCTTTCTGTCTAAAATGTCGTGTTTAGTCAGGAAAGAATTGTCTTTCACAAGACCTCCACATAGAACACATGAAACCTAACTCTAGAAGGTGAATTTGCTTCTGCTTTTGACTACAGTTTTCCTGGAATAATTTCAGGGAGAACAGTTGTGATAAAAGGAAGTTTAATTGCATTTTATCCTCTTAATTCTCTGAACTTGACAACATTTAAACCTTTTGAACAAAACATGACCTTTAACTAAAGTAGTCCCAGCTGGAACCATTATAATTATAATGCTTATTTATTAATATGACTGATAATGCATAAAAATACAGTTGCAGTTATAGAAAAGTCAATTAGTGCAACACTCTAGAGGACACACTCTAAATTGATAAAATTCAATAATAATGATAATAATTTCTTCCAGAAGGATTCAAAATTAGATTATGAGGCTAACGTGGTGTCCCCATGTTTGACGGCTCAGTCTAACTCCGTTTGATGCCAGAGATTACGTGGTTGACCCTTTATGTTCCAGGAAATTTTTTCCACTTTAAGTTGATTTTATGCCCTCTCTCTTTTAAGGGGAAAAAGAGGACAAAAGGATTTGAGATGAACAACTGTTTAAAACAGGCAAGCACTTTTGCATCAAGGAACCTTTAGAATTTTTGCCTCTCTACCTTTTGAATTTATTTTTTTTAAACTTATTATTTAACATATTTGAAAGAGGATTATCTAAAAGTTGTGTGTTGCACCAGAAACATAAATACTGTCTTTTTTATGATTCTATGAAGGAAAACATCCCTGGAATACTGTTTATGCAACCAAAGATTCAACATCAGTATGCTTTTCTTTCACGATATTTGGAGAGAAGATCCTCCATGTACTTTCCCTGTTGCTTCTGAAGTCCCCAAAATCTTCAGGTATCTGTGGATGTTTTACTGGTGTCATATCACTGATGCCTATTTCAATCCCTCACCAATCTTCCTACATAGCATAGAAATGAGCTTTTAATGTAATGATGCCATTTCTTTTTTTGATCTTAGATTGCAGCACATTGGCCTCCTCTTCTGATATAAACTCTTTTTATCTTATCATAAAGAAGGTCAAGAACTTACTTGATTCTCTTGTACTTCCACATGGAAAAGATGTGGAAGGAGAGGTTTTTCAGTGCGGCAGGCAAAGACATAACAAGATCCAATCTTTATTAAATAAGACACAATTTCCAAGCAGAAAGTGCAATTAAACATCAAAACAGGCTTCCCTGAGAAGATGACAATTCTGTTTTCAAATTGAGATGAAATACATTTCAAGTTCTGGCACTAATCCTATTTCTGAGAATGTTTGCCACTTGGGATATAGAAGGTCAGACAGCATGATCACATCAGTCACTTCTGTTCTCCAAGTCTATTCATATGTAAATCCTGTAACTTACCATGATCCAGGTATGGTGCATCATACTTGTGTATCAGAGAGGAGCCCTCATAGAAAATAGACTACTCCTCATTCATCAAATGTGAAATTCAGTGGGGATTCTTTTCTCATTCTATAGACTATCCTACTTTTTTTGTGCAATGCTTTATTCAAATACAAACTCTAAAACCCTATTGTTCAGGGGAACAATACATTAAAGTTAGGATTTAATGGAAAAAATATCTTCAAATTGAAAATAGTTACCTTTAGGAGCTGTATCTTTGTGAAGCCACTTAAAAAGATGTGTGTTTTGATGCTACCCCATTACTACTCTTGGTATGTTGTTTATAGCATAAAATTCTAACTCTTCAAATGCAAGTATAGCATCATAATTATGCTTAGCCTATTGATACACTTATTATTAAAGTATTTTTGAAAATCTGGAGAAATAAGTGAAATAGCCATGTTCTCCTGAAATCAAGGATTCCACTGGTCTATATTAATTGTTTTCTAGTCAAAACCATGTTGTTTTTCCTCTATCATATTGAGATTATTACAGCATTAAAAAAAAAAAAAAGAAGAGCTAGTAAAATTAAGAGGTATATATTTTAAATTTAATTTCTAATTTAATTTCTACAACTTAATGTAAGAAATTCCACTGACCAAATGAAATGGATTTTTTGGTACTGACTATTTTTTTGAGTCATATAAGCCATTCAGAACTAGAAAAATTAAATGTTTTCCTTTTTTGTGGTTGTATTATTGTTACCAGCATGATGGTCTAAAGATTATGCCAAATAAGAAGATATTAGTGACCATGCGACATGAAGCCAGACTGAATATTGAGAATAATTAGAATATTTATTTATTTATTTACTTATTTATTTCTGATCTGATAGCAGAACTCTAAGCCGGAAAACCTGTCTGGTTTCTAACAATATCAATCAGTTAACAAGGTATTTCATCTTCCTGTGAAATTTTCCTCCCTGCGAAAGAATGAAAAGAGTAAGGGATAAGAGTGTGGGACCATTCTGTATTCAATTTCATTTTTATCTATATGTGAAGATGGCATAGATGGTCACCTTTAAAGAGGTGAGGTAGATACATCTTCAAATGTATTGTTCCTTCCTTTTCAAAGTATTTATTATGAAGTATTTTACTTCCAGAAACACATCCTGAGTTGGTGTGTATTTGCATTGGTCTTTTCTGGATTAAATGCCACAAGCATGCCCCTAAAATCTGTTGAGATCAATATGACATATGTTACATATTTCCTCAATAAGTGTGGAAATTCTGTGAAAGCTAATTTAAGAAATCATGAATACAGGAAATTTTATCTACTTAGGCTAGTTAAAAAAAGGTGTAAGTTAGCATGTAGATGTAACATTTGCAAAAAGTGAATGTGATTCAGGAACTCACGTATGTTATGACCGTGCATCTAATTATTGAAAACAGCTGATTTTGTTAAGTGAAATCAGTGTTCTGGGTGCAGGGGTGTTCCAACTGCACGAATGCAAACAAGTTCTAAGTTTAGAAGACTTTAAACTCAATTATCAAGAACAGTTAAATTTCCAAGATTTCACAGAAAAATAGAATACATCATGGAAGAAAGAAGCATTCTCTAAGGAATCATTGTTGTGATGATTCACATTACTTGCTTTTAGAGACAACAGTTGGGCAAATGTCACCATACAATGAATCTCGAATGTTAAATATACACGTGAGAGTTCCTACAGACAATTTGCTATGTATATGATTATATAAAAAAAGTCTCATTTACACAGACTCATTCCCTGATAAATGGATAAAACCAGTTATGTATTATGCTATTGGAGACATTTTTGTTTAATATTAATTGAGATTTTGATATTCATAACACAGCAAATGTCTCCTGGCCTCTATATGACCTAACTATTTTATAAAAACTATTTTAGAAAAGAACATAAATTGTAAAGTAATATAGTTCCAGTAAATTGGATGCCATGAAATTATTGTAATCAGCTATAGTATGAAATCTTATAATTTTGCAATCAGTTGCATAAAACTAAGTTTCACCCTAGAAGTTTTACTGTTGTTTTTGCAAGCAGAGCTATTACAAATATTTAAATTACAAATGGCCACAATTTCAAGTCCAGGTGATGGAAACTTGACTTTATGCTGGAGGCTACTTATTCTTGTGAGTGGTTCCACAGAAATGAAAAGGCAGACATGCAGAAGGAAGTTAATAAGAATAAAGATCAGATCTAACAAGGCCATTGCTTGAATACAGCAAAGATTTGTGTAACGTAGTGCAGTTTACACTTGAGTTCTCATACTGAAATACTGAAACACGGAACTCTTCTCGGTTCTGAAGGAGGCCAAAACTGAAGCAGAGTTGTGCCATGCTGACATTTTGCTGGCAGGCTTTTTGCCGTTGCACTCCTCTATTTCCTTTTAAATTTTTCTTTCCCCTTATTTGTTTATTTCATTTGCAAGGTGTCAAGCTGCTAAGTAATTTCTCATTTATGCTATGATGCCATAGCACAAGAGACATGCCAGATTCTCTGAACACTGGAGATCTGGTATTGAACTAATCAATGAAACATTGGTAAGGATATGAGTTTAAAGAATGCAAATAATTCCGCAGTTACCCTGTAATTTAAGAGAGATGTTTAAGGTTTAATGTTGCCTAGGCTGAAATGAACTGAACTCATCTCAAATGTGTTCCGGAATGGAAACCTGTTTGCTTGAGGAAACTCTTTTCAAAGCGAAGTTATTACAATTAGTCTCATATATGCTTAATGGGAAATGCTTTAAATCGAGGCCTCATCTGACTTTAGAAGGGAGACTCCAGTGAGTTAGATCTGTATGTTTGTTACAAGTTCATACTATGCCATTTCAAATTATAAATGGCAATTTAGTCTCTTAGGTATCACAGATATATATGTACCCGTACTTATGTGGAGCAGAATCCAGTTGGACTAACACAATTTCTTTTGGGCATTGTTAATAATAGGATCAAAGAGATAATCTGTCATATGTGGCAGTGATGTAAATCCATTATATGTTACTATTCATAATTGTAAATTACTTTCCATGGCAACTAACATAAATTATTCATAATTTTGTGGGATTGAGTGCACCCTCAGCAAGTTTGCTGACAACACCAAGCTGTGTAGTGTGATCACACAGCAGGAGGGAAGGGATTCCAGTCAGAGGGACCTGGACAGGCTTGAAAGGTGGGCCCATGCAAACCTCATGAAGTTCAACAAGGCCAAGTGCAAGGTTCTGTACATGGGTCAGGTCAATCCCAAGCACAAATACAGGCTGGATGGAGAATGAGAGCAGCCCAGAGAAGGACTTGGAGGGTGTTGGTTAACAATGTGAGCCAGCAATGTGCGCTTGCAGCCCAGACAAACCACATCCTGGGCTGCATCAAAAGAAGCATGGCCAGCAGGTCGAGGGAGGTGATTCTGTCCCTCTACTCCTCCCTGGCGAGACCCCACCTGAAGTACTGGGTCCAGCTTTGGGGGACAAGAAGGATGTGGACCTGTTGGATTGGGTCTAGAGGAGAGCCACGAAGATGATCAGAGGGCTGGAGCATCTCTCCTACGAAGACAGGCTGAGAGAGTTGGGGTTGTTCAGCCTGGAGAAGAGAAAACTTCCAGGAGACATTATAGCAGCGTCCCAGTATTTGAAAAGGGCCTAAAGGAAAGCTGGAGAGGGACTTTTTACAAGGTCATGTAGTAATAGGACACAAAGTAATGGCTTCAAACTGGAAGAGGGTAGATTTAGATTAGATATCAGGAAGAAATTCTTTACTGTGAGGGTGGTGAGACACTGGAACAGATTTTCCAGAGAAGTTGTGGAAGCCCCATCCCTGAAAGTGTTCAAGGCCAGGCTGGGTGGGGCTTTGAGAAACTTCGTCTAGTGGGAGGTGTCCCTGCCCATGCCAGGGTGGTTGGTAGTAGATGATCTTTAAGGTCTCTTCCAACATAAACCATTCTATGATTCTATGATTTTATGGTAACTTAGTTTCTTCTTTGACTTTATTATACTTCTTCCATTGTAGTTGCCAATCTTCACGGCTTCCCAATGTCTCAATTGGTAACACATGTGGAAAAGAGACGGTAGTGTTTGTTGTGGTTGTTAGCTACGTATGTCCTCCTTTACATTTCTACTTTAGTTCAGTAACTCTCTGAGAACCTATTTACAGTGTGCAGTGGAGCACAGTGTAATGCTTGCTAAACTGGTTTTTGAGTGATCAGAAGACTATGTAAGATCCTGAAAGCAGTTCAACCACAGCAGCACAAATTTTCTCGCCCAACCAAGTAAGCTCCTGACATCTTTTCACTTTCCAGTTACACTGGCCAAAAATTTCTCCGAGTCCTCTGTGTTGTGTTAGCACATTCAGTGAATCAGCAATGTGTTGTATTGTTAGATATAGTTATTCCCTTCTTCAATACTCGAATATTTTGAAGAAACCTATGATAGATATGAATAAAGCTAAAATCTTGCATCCCTTAGCCTCAGAAATGATCCTTACTAGCATAAACACCGTGCATCCATGCAAGAAAAAATTACACTATTTATATGTCTGTCTAGGGTGTATTCCTGGGCCCACATGCCTTTGAAATAGTCTATCATTGAGGTTGCTCAAAATTTCTATTATTAAGCCTGGTTTTCACTGGCTTGTGACTTTGCTAAGCTGGTATCATACAGATTTAACCAGATATGCTGAGTACTTTTGTTGAACTCCATTTATGTGCAAAAGTACATCTGATATTACCATTGTGAAACATGGTGTTTAAACCAGTTTCAGTCATTGCAGCTCTTAACTGAGAAGCTGCAGTACCTCAGAGCTGGAAACATGAACTCCGGAAGAAAATTTACTTCCATCTCAGGAGTTTCTTTTTTTCTCTCACTTGAAAAATTTCTTCACATTTGGTTAAATTATGTGTCCTTAAAATGATCTCTTCTTAAATATAGAGGGGAGCTGTTAGTCTGCCAGACAATTCTCCACAGTTTTACTTGACACGGAACATGTTCCTTTGCCTTGTAGCCTGCACTGACAAGGAGACTGCATCTCCAGGAGCAAATGAACGTGCTGCATCTGAGGGCTGCAGAGGCAGAGCAGGGCATTATTTGAAGCCTTCACTTGCTTACAAGAGTAAGAGGTTACAGCCTCCAACTAATGAGACCCAAACCCTTGTATAGAAAGGAACTGAGACCATCATTCCTGAATCTCCAAGATCTTCTCTGACTAACAAATAGCCATGGGACCACAGACTAGCAGTGCCAGCAGCTCACATCAAGAGATCCCACTGATTTTTTCAGTGACAGTAGGGAAGATATCAATGTTCCAACATTACTGACAATACTGGGGGAGGACACTACAGCATTAAAGTATGAAATTAATATTTTTTCAATTGGCAGTGTAAACTGTAATGTCCTTTAGTTGGTGAGGGTCTCCACTGAGGACTGCTGCACAGGCAGGTTGTACTTTCTGTCCCCATGTGCTGTGGTGTTAGACTTGGTGCAGGAGTATGGGTGCTTTGCTCTTAAGGCAGGAGTAAAATGAGACTGAAATTTTAGTGGTGTTATAAACTTCTCTTGGGGAGGTGTTCCATTATCCCAAAGGTAAGTGTTGTCCCTGCCTGCTTTCTCTGGAAAAAAAACATACATATGCATACACATGCATACACATGCATACACACACACAGAGCCACATGGACTTGGAGGAGATGCAGTAACAAAGAAAGGTTGCCAACAGAACCCATTGATGTGTGCAGTTTCATTACCCACATTTTTAATACATAAGCAGAGTACTTTTTTCTTTATTTCCCTCCATAGACCAGGCCTCATTTAGTTCACAGTGCAGAATGGACTAGTAATAAATCAGGTCATGCATTGCAAGAGGCTTTTGTGGGACCTCTATCTCCCACAACTTGTCAGATAGGTGGTTTAACAGATGGTGTCATACAAACAGAAACAATACTAATAATGCTAACATGTTTTAATACATTTGTGTCATGTCTTCTGGTTCGAAATTCTTCTGTCATGCATGTACTCAGAAATTGAGAAACAAATATGCTCATGTTTTAGTTTTTCCCCTTCCTTCATAAGGCCCAGAACCCTTTCCTAGCATCCTGTTTTTTGAAAACGTATAGGTAACTATTAACTGTAACTATAGATTAATAACTATCCCTGTACTTCTGGAATCTTTACTTTTCTGTTAAGTCTTGCCAATAAATTCATTGAATGTACAGATGCAAATGCGTGTCCACAGACATGGGCACAAATATTTCTTGGAAAATCAGCTCAAATGGTTTCATGGTTATGGTGATTCACTGCTACTGTATAAAATTGGATTCTACTTCTGCCTTTCAAAGAAATAATGAGAAGGTCACATTAACTGAAATTCTCACTACTTAGTCTTTGGTTTCTGACTACCCAAATCTGATGTTTGATGCTCAGATTTTAGGTCAAGCTTTGCAAATCAGGTCAATAAGACCTATGCTTATATGTAAAGTATTCCACTTTGCACTTAAATTTAACCTACAGTTTTGCTTCTATTCCCTTTATTCCAGTTTCCGATTCATAAAATGGGCTGAACAGTATAACCTCCCTCCTCCTTACAGATATGTTACAAAGAAAAATGTATTACATATAAAGGGAAACAAACAGGCAAACATGCTCATATATCCACTTCATGGAAAAAATTGGCTATTCTAAGGAAGGGAAAAAAAAAGTTGAAATTCCAAACAAGTCATATTTTGTTTTAGTTTTATTTCTTGTAAGAAAAAAAAAAGCACAAAAAGAAAAAAAATGCTTTGTTTTAACAATAGCCAGTGAGCTTCAGAGAAAGTCTCCAAAATATGCTGGATCATGGGATCCCAAGAGCAACAGCCTGCAGACCAGCTGGGTTTTTTTATGGGAGCCTATACAGCCAAAAGCCAGTGCTTGGAAGTTGGGAACCAGATGATTTGGGATGAGGACCTGAAACTCAGAGGTGCTCTGCTCCATGGCAGGGAGCCTGCGAGAAACAAGGGTACACATGTAGGCTTTTAAAGAGGATCAAAGAGTATATCAGTTCTTAGGGCTGTGCACTAGGTTTCAAGCGTTCACATGCTGTGAGACATACCTGCATGTTTGCACAGCTCCTTCCATTTAGACATGACGTTTTGAACTCTGTTCCCTCAGCTCCAAAACTCCTTTCCACTGAGTCAAAGTGGATTGCCAGTCTCTGTGGCAAAGTGTGTGTGCTGTGATCCAGAGCTCAGGTGGGATGGGGTTACATTAGAGCCCAAGTGGGTAGTCTGAGCTCTCGAACAGCAAGCAGGCAATCAGCAGATTCTTATCAGAGAGCTGTGCTGTTTCATCAGAATAAACTAGCGTGTTTCTCTGAAAAATTAAAATTTATGTAATGTAGTGTTTTTCAGTGAAAAATAGTTTCATCAGTGACTTCCTGTTGAACCTGGACACACTTCGAGATCTAAATCCAAAAGTAGTTGGATATTACAGCGCTCTGACACAAAACTCAAAGTTGGGAAAAGCGAAAAGACCGACAAAACTCACATAAACCTACTAATCCTGCTGTTTTCCCTATAAAACTTTGAAGTACTACTGAGACACATCACCACTCTTGGAGCTGGGTGAGGTATTTCTATGAACACCTCCCACTGTATGTTTTGCCAGGGTCAGGATTTAAGGCACGTGCCTGTGTTTAAACTCCGGCAGTGTTGCATAACGGTACCTTTTCATGTGACCTTGGCTTTCAAACTCCTTCTTTCCCAGGATCTGGATCCTACAAGCCTCAGGAACAGGCTTTATATCCCCATCTTTCCAACTTTAGAACCAGCTAGCCTAAGACTCCTTCTCTTCCATGAAGAGACGGCTCCCTAAGAAGTCTATTTGCTATCAGTCATTTGAAAAACAATACCTGGCAAGTAAGTTTTGTAATCATATGCTGGCAGCACTCAACAAACATTTTTAGCTGATCAGGAATACCCAGAGTGATTTTGCTTTTAGTCTGTTACCTCTCTGAACACCTGCAATCTCAACTGCAAATGTGGCCAAACATGGGCAAAGTTATGTACTTCAAAATGAAGCCCAGGTTTGGTCAATGATGAGAGGGGAGCCATCTGGGACAGGAAGCTGATAGAGGGTGAGACAGATCCCTAATCTAAAGATCTCTGTACAGTCCAGGTTTGAACCCTCTCCTGATCATCCATGTGGAACTAATAACTTCAAAGCTGAGTAATGACAGCTGTTTCCACTGAAAAACAGCACAATGAAAGGAGAGTCCCTTCATCCAAGCACATATACAGCAATCAGAAATGTCACCAAAAATGCAGGAAACAAAATTGGTCACCAGCTGCTCTCTGTGGCGAGTACCTTCCTGTCCGGAGAATTTTCATTTTGAATGAAACAACTAAGAATTCATGGGGAATTAGGAGACTTTTATTGCCAAAACCATACAGCATTAAAGAGGATGATATCCCCATTTTATGGCCAACCTTGTCCATCATTACATTCTGGGCAAGGCTTGATCCAGTTGCTGCTTTTTTAAGAAAACTTATTGAACTGAGTCCCTTGAAGGAGGCATGCAGAGGAACATCTTGGTAGATAGAGAATTGATTTACATTTGGATTAAGAATTAAGCATGAGAATTTTGTCAAGACTGCAGAGGATTGGGGCATTCACAAAGGACAGTGGAATAATTCTAAGGTCTTGACCAATGTTTCTTCTGGAATAAGAGTTTAGGATCTTTTTTCCAGAGGATTACATAAAAATTGTCAGAAAACTAATTAAAGACTGAGATAATGCTAACCAATCAGTAGATGAGGGCATACTTTCAATAATGGAGGAAAAACCTGTACATCAGCACACTCTAACAACACCATCAAACAGATTCACCAGAGGAGACAGGGTTCCTGCAGAAAGCAGTTGTGTATTACCAGGAAAGTTGCCTGTGCTATCATGACAGTGTACAAAAAAGAGAGTGAATTCGACTGTCTTAAAGTGGCAGTTCCTAGCTTTTGAATGTTTGAATTTATAATCTACACAAAGATATTTTCACATAGCTTTTTTTTTTTTTTTTTTTTTTAAGTATTATCTATAAACAACCCAATTCTGGAGGATTTGAAAGAGTACATACCAGTACAGAGGATTTGTATCACTGGGCTCTAAGCAGATAATTCACTTTCCAAAAAGCTTTGGAGTTGCATGCATTTACATAAAATTTTAGAAAAAGATAAACTGATATTTGCATTCAGTCAAAGGCTTGCCTGTTGGTCATGGAAACATTCTCCTTTTTCTTGTTTTGAAAAATCTAATATAGTTTTCAAAATTTTTATAAAATAAAGACTTGAGTTTGTTCTTGCATGCAAAATGAATGTGAAGTGGGTTTAATTTTTAGAGAACTGTTTTTCATGTAATGAGTATAATGTGTATCCCAGTAGTTATTTTATTATGATTGCATTTAAAGTTAAAAGTACAATACTAATGGCCAAAAAAATAATTTCTAAGTTAATTGTAGCACAGAAGATATTTTGCATAAAATTTTGTTTCATTACTATTTTTGTAGAAGAAAAGGAAACCATCATAAGAAAATAAGCTGCCTGAGGCATGACATTCAAATGTTGTACATAGCAGAACACAAATTACTTGACTAGAGAAGATAGCAGCATAGAATAGTACAGATATCTGTAGGCTCCTTTCTACAAGCAATAGTTTATCTTAAACAAACATCTTGTACTGATTCAGATCTCACTGCTATGAGTGTTTTATATGCCCCACTATAGTCTATGCAAGTTATTGAGGTTAATGGCCAATATAGTCACTATTCCTTATGCAATAAACTACTTTATTTTCATCTGTAAGTTCTCTGAGGAGTAACATAAGCATAAAGGTTGTATTCAGCATATATGAAATATAACCCTATTAGAGGACTCAACTAAATTACGTGAGCTCTGAAGCAGAAAAGCTGTCAGCTCTGTAGAATAGTGGTTTCTATATTCTTGAATGAAACAAAATTACAGGGCTGCAGATTTTACTCTAAGAGGTTAAACCAAAAATCCAGGGCTGCACAGAAAGGCCTCAATAAAATAGGAAAGTGACAAACATAAACTATTTAAAGATTTCATGTGAGAAAATGGGTACCTGGTTTAAAGCTGGACATTTCAGGATAAGTAACCTGGAAGGAGAAAAACTCTTTAAAAATCTTCTTAAAATAATGACAAGACTTTTGAGGTAAACACTGTATTTATAGGTTAATATAGCCCGTGTTTCTATATTCATATGCAAATGCTAGCTAAACTACTTCAAAATATAGTAACAACTTATGGCCTAATTTCTAAACAGAAGATGGGCTACATGACATAACATAAAAGCAGGAAACAGAACTTATTTATGCTTTTGTTTTTATTAATTTTTGTGGCCAATGAGCCCCAGGCTCTTCAATTCATTACTAAAGGTTTGAATGTTCCTGTATAATCCTTTCTTTCTATCATTCAGTAACAAACATCATTTACAGTTTCACATCTAGACCCTATAAAACAGCAACCACACTCTAAATTCAGACACAATGAGATTTTACAGAGTACTTATTAACATTGCTTCTGTCTAGCCTGCTGTGATTAAAACAGCTAGTGCTAGCAATACAATAGTAAGCAGCACCAACTGAATGCATTTGCTGGATACCTGTGGATTTCGGGAAGAAGTAGCCAGTATTGAAGCTGTCCCATCTACAATAAAAACCACATATAATAAGATTTTCTGTATCTGGTTTCTTTGAAGTCCTTCATAGGTTTTTTATTCCCCCCCCCCCCCCCCCTTTGGTTGTGTCTATTGATGCATATCCCTTTCTAGTCAGAATAAACATCATGGAAACTATTTTCTTCCAGCCAAACAAGGATGAACACTGTTTTCCGAACCGCACATCTTGTCTTGTAAGAGATACTAAAATTTGCACTCTTTTCAGCTTTCTGCTTAGGAAGTAATGTGTCTGGCATAATGAAGGAAACATCTGGAAAGAATGAAAACAATGTACTGATCCGTTTATTAACTTTCCATTATACTGCCATCAAGCCGTTGGAAGAGGCCCTGCTGCCAAAAGAAATAAATGAACAAAAATGACATTCACCATAAAATCAAATAATTTAACAGTATCTTGAAACTGAGTCAAGCTACACAAGTTTTTCTTTTTTTTTTTTTTTTTTTTTAGTCATAAAAAAAAGGTATGAATTATTTATTCAGAGCCAATTCCTGCAGCATTATCTAAGCTTAGGAAGTCGTTAACCTCCAAAACTCTGCAAAGCACTAACATGGGCAGTGTTAAACATTCCTGTCAGCAGTCCAGAAGTGATATCCTTATATGAGAGATCCTGGGGAGAAGCAGTCCTTTCCTTGCAACAGCAGCAGTGTGCAATAAAACCTTCAATACGCAGCACTTTGGATTCTGGTGCCTGTGGAAGCGACTGTGAGTCCCCTCAGCACATTGGAGACCCTGAAGGGAAGTGCCATCAAAGATACTTTTCCCACTGTGACAAAGACTTCATAGACTGGTTGACAAAAAAAAACAATACTGAAATTTTTTTACTGCGTTACAAGTTAAAATATTTTTACATCCATGTTGGTTGTATATATAAAGAACTATTTTGGGAAGAATATATATGGATGTTTAGATTAATTTAAATGGCAATGGTGGTTCTAATTGGGCACATATCCTTTTAATTAAATGGGTCAAAACTGCCTCATGGCTGTACTTAGTAGTTCTAAATATCACAGTTCCAGAGGTAGTCCCCGAGAATCTTGTGAGTTTTCCCATTATTTGTACATGGCAAACATTTTCTTTTCCTATTAAACTCTGTCACTTTGCACTGTTCAGTAGGGGAGTGGTTACCTACTGCTGAATAGTTTCGTAAAAATGTAATATCCAGTTGAAATTGTGAGATGGAATATAAATAACCAGTTTAAAAATTGATCAAATGATGACACACTTAGAAAAACAAAGAAACAAACAAGTTAGACCTGGGTTGTCCTTGTACTGCTCAGTCACAACTTAATTCTTTACACAATTCCTCCATGTGCAGAATGCTACCAGACAGCCTTCTGAGCGATTGTTTTAGTGGATAGCAAGGAGAAAATGTTATTTTATCACTCACCAATATTCCCTCACTGTCCAATAGTTACTCAGCTAAACCTTGGTAGATAAGGAAAGCATATTGAACCTTATGGATGGAAACAGGAGAATTCTTGATCCTAGGATAATTTTAATTGAAGCATACCAGGAAGTTGAAGACTAGATAAACCTTATTCTGTGTTTAATTTTTTCTAACTCTGTAATTTAAAAGTGGGAATCTATATCTCAGAAAGCCTTGAAAGAAATTATACTGTGTGTTTACTTTATTCTTCCTATAAAACATTTCTAAAAAGTCCTAAAACATATTTATTTAACACTATCTTATTTTTACTACCAGTCTGAGTAGGAGCCAAAACAGAGTGGGGTTGCTTCCTTTTACTCTTGACTAGATATTTACATAGCCAACCTATTTTAGAGATTTTTCACATTGAGTTGTTAGGGAAAACAATTAATTTGTCCTGATATTATTTATTGCACAGAAATGGAAGGAGAGATTGCAGCAAAATCTATAAACTCTGTGAATGTGATTAATTTCTTGCTGTTTTTTTCCACAATATATTTTCATATCTTCTCTTTAAATATAGGTTATTTGTTAGAGCCACTTGCATGGAAATTTAAGCATTATGAAGGCATGGCAGGAGAGTATTAACTCTATCCAACTACTGGTTTCCAATTTAATTTACTTAACCTGCTCAGTTATTTGGCTAGTCTTCAGAGCACATAAATTAGGCTCATGTTCTCAGTTCTCCCTGAAAGTCCCTGTCTATGTGCTGAGTAGAAAGGGAGCCTTGGGAGACCAGCTGCCAGCTTAGTTGCCTGAATCTACACGATGCAATTGAGCTCCACTTGAAGTCAAAGAAAAGACTGATTTCAATTTGTCTGACAATATGTTTGTTTACAAATGCTAACTTGTCCCACAGATGACATAAAAATTATTGACGTAGCTACAATAGCCATAAAATTCTTCCCAAAGGCAATCAGGAATTCTGGAGATTGCAGGTATGCATGTAACAAAAACCCAGTAACTACAATCTTGTTTATTTGCTCTCAGAATAAGAGTGAACTATAAAAGTCATAGAAAAATAAGAACTGAAGGAGGCTCAAGAGCATCATCTAGACTTTCTTTCTGCCCCAGGGCAGAGTCAGATTGTGATAGATGCTATTCCTATCATGAACTATTCTTAACAAATTGTTGCCTGAGCTGTCCAAAAAGTGGTCCAAAGATGAAGACTCCACAATCTCTCCAGTCAAATTATTCCAGTCCCTCTAGCTGTACCAGTCTTTCAAAGCCTTTTCTGCTTCCTAACTTAAATCTTACCTGGTACAGCTAAAGCCCACTACTACCTGTCATACCTATCACAGTGTGTAGCAAACAGATTATTGCTTTATTTTGTGCAATCGCCTTTTACTTGCTTGCTTGATATCATCTACTTTCCTGTGATGGTTTTTCAGTAAAGGCAGATGCAAAAAGGTTGGTAAACACCATCAGACATCTCAGTGTCATACAGTAAAATCGTTCCAAAGGATATAATAACAGACTAGCACCTCTGCTCTTATTTTTATGACTACCATACTGGAATGTAGCATACTGGAATCCTCCTTAGTCCTGGCAGCTGGAAAAACTGTATTTGTGAACACTTCCACCCAGAATTTTATTTATATCTACCATTGTTTTCATTTTATCAGCTTGAAGCCAGCCCTAGACATTTACAGGATGGTCTAATGCTTGTTTTACATTCAAGGGCTATATGAATTGATATCTGAGCCCTAGCTATTTGTCAGTACAGCTTAGAGATATAAAGAAAATCTTAAACACCTTATTTTAATAGAAATGTTAAAGATGCAATCTTAATTGTAGCACTGCATTTAGATGCCCAAATGATAGGAAACTTGGCATGAATCACAGAGACGAGGGCAGAAATCTCACAACATAGGGGAAAACGTAGGCTGAAAGACTTACATCAGGTGGCAACCTGGAGGAGAAATAAAGCAGCAGAAAGATTTACAGGGTACTGTCTTAATAGAGTTTGATACGTTGCAGTGAAGCATGGATATTTATGTTCTACGTACAAGGTTTTCCTTGTAATTTCATTTGAATGAAGTATCCTTGTACTTAGTCTTTTTAAGTTTGTTATGTAGTGCTATTACTTGGATGCCTATACCAGGATATGTCTGTGCACTTCACTATTTGAAAATTGACTGTACTGGGTACTGACTCTAGCCTTGTGCAGGAGCAGCTTCTGAGGGCTTCCAGGCTAAGCTTTGTGAGAGTTTGAGTTCCTCTTCTTTACCAGTTGTGCAGGAAAGATGAGTTCTTTAACTGTCACCCTTTGAAATACACAGAGCAATCTTGATGATCAGATCTGTGTGACAAGCCCTTCTAGTTAACTGTGAATTTAAGCTGTGCACTGAGACCTGCAGATAAACAGGATTTTACTGTAAATAAATAAGAAATTGCTGTCATTGAGTAGTCTCAGCTACTTATCTTGCTAAACGCCATCAGTCCCATGTTGAATTCATTTCAAGCAATAAACTTTTTTCATGTTGGGTTTTATTTTCCCGTTGGGCCACCTTTTATTATAAGTTCTTATTACAAGAACCGTAAGATGGCAACATGTCACATGTGAATGAAAACTGATGAGATCACAATGAGAATAAGCTAGGTGCCTCAATTAAAGTTTGATTTTAATGGCACTCTTCTGGTAACTTTTTAAAAAGCACTATGCTAGCATTAAACAAAATTGGCAGAGTCTGTCAAAAAAGCAGATTATTCATCTCTTCATGTACATCACCAGGGCACAATAAAGACATAAAGGATGGCAGAGATGATCAAATGTAAGCGTGCATGTTCAGGGAGACTGTTGAAATTCAGATTTTTCATAAAATCAGCTCAACCAGTTAAAGAAGGTTCCTGATCATGCTTCTGAGCCTTTACTGAGAAAGCATCTAGGGCAATAGCTTGAGTACAACTAACATACTCCTATCTTTTATATTCTTCCTATCACCAGCTAAAGGATGCAGGTTTCTCTTCACAAAATAGGATGCACACATATTTATTAAATTCTTTCCCTATAGTTTCTCTAAGTTTTATTAAATTCTCAGCTTTTTTTTAAGAAAAGATGTCATTTTATGAAAATATGAAAGCACAAGGTAAAGGGAATTGACTTCTTTTATGTTAGGTGGCTGAAGAAGGTCTGGGTTCATTTTATTTTTTTGGTATATAATTTCTGTGTAAATTTAATGACAAGGATTTATAAGCAGATTTTCAAAATTCTATAGACAGTTCTTTACAAATGGAAGCCTAAAGTTCTTTGCTGCAGTCTTCTATACAGGAATATATTAAATTTTATAATATTAATGATTCCTACCCTTCCTTTCTGTTGTGATATTAAAGTCATAATGATGGGAAAAAGATGGTTTTACAATACTAGAAGACATTAAAGTAGTTGGAAAAGAGTCAATAATAGACATATTTGTTTCACTGCAAAATGTATTTTCTTTTAATCAACAAGCCATATGTTGCTGAAAATAGATGTGGTCCCCACATTTTCATTAAAAAATGTCAGCAGTTCCCCTATAACTAGTAACACGTCTAATCCCTAGATGTCTCTTCCCTTGGTACTTCAAGACTTTGTTCTTAATATTAAATACAAAATAACAATATTAATGCATATCTTAATAAAAGTAATTTGAATTAAGAAATAATAAATAAAACTGAAGCCTTCAGACACTTCAGCTTCTGAAACAGGAATGTCAAAATGTTAGTGATGTGGGGTTTAAAATATTCAATGCAAATGAAACTATCTTTAAAAAAAAATGTTTACTTGAACCATCAAATAAAGTGGTTTACTAATAATTCTTTTACAAATGTGCTGTTATCTACCCCACAGCTACTCAGTCACAGAACTGTGTTTCTGATGATAAATCCAGTTAGAATTTTGTTTTTGTTTTGTTTTTTCTGCATACATTAAAAACTCTATGTTTCTTACTAATTCAGAAAATGATGTTCTCTGCTGGAAATATTCAAATAGGATTCCCAGCAGTTTGATTTGAAAGAGATTCTCCATGTGCAACATCTAACCTAATAAGTTTTTTGTTTGTTTTTAATAAAGAAAGCTTAAGATTAAATGATTACAACTCAAACAGCAGCACACATTTTTCATGTCAACATTTGTCGTTTGACAGACAGATCTACCACAAAAATATTAGATTTCATTACAAAGCTTAGTTTAAAAGTACACATTTTCACATTAACATACTGTTTATATTAGCAAATAATTTAAATGCAAATGCATTAACCAATAAGACTGTACACTTTCATTTTAAAAGTTTACAAGAACTGTCTTACAATAAGTACTAAACCAGCAAAACTATGAAAAGAAAAGGAATTTGATATCTTGACCTCTCTTCTGTACATCAAAGACGTATAAAATATATTGTATACATGTGTTGATTTTTTACTGCACACAGACTACCCTGAAAAAAAAAATGTGCAAAGATGAATATAGTATCATAAGAAGGATAAATAATATGGTCAGCTAAGAAAAAACAAAAGCATTTTTAAAAGTGTGAAAGGATAGAAATTTGAGTAAGATCCTTTGCTAAACTGGCCACAAAAAAGATATCCACTATGAAATTAATATTATTCTCATATTTTAAAAATAATATTTTCAATTATGTCTCAGATTTGGCCAGAAAATCTCTGATTAAATTTTCCTAATGGTATGAAAATAAATATGCTTTCTGGAATCATGGCAATTTTTTCAAAGAAGTTAAAAGGAAAAAAGAGATAGACAAAAAAATATTCATTATATCTTGGCATTAAGCAATGAAACATTTTAATGGTACTTTTGAAATTATTCTGAACTTCAATGGTATGTAATGCTTTGATTCTCTTGAAACAAAATGCTTTGATACAAAACCAGTCGTTGAAAGCATTTTTTGAAATATACAGATTTATGTATTTTTGGAAATGAAATACAAATATTTTAGAAAAAGAAATGCCAACTGACCTCTGTTTTAGTTAGTTATATGTTCTATGCCTTTCCAATGCTTAGTTTTGGTTTTTTACTTTCTATAAGCTGTTTGATATTTTGAAGTTAGATGTTGTTGAATATTTGAAGAATTGAGAAGAAACACTGAGAATGCTCCACACCCCACACAGTCTCAGACCCACTCACACCCACACTCACTGTAGCAATGTTTTGCTCCAGTTCAAACACAACCATGGGCACTTTCAACACATTGAAGAACTGGTGGGGAGGGATAATATTCCTTGCTGAGCTATTGAAATTGAACAGGGAATTGCAGCAAAACCCGTTCACATGTATTTTCCCAGCACAGTATCATAAACTCCTTTTTGATCTTTACAGGCTGCTTTTTTCCACATTCCTCAAACATGACCAAAGTGGCTTACTTCATTCATGCTAGTTTGACAGTTAACAGAAGATATATTGTTTTTCCTTATTCCACTACAGATCAGCTTCAAATGAGCTCATAGGCATCCTCAGCATTACTTGTAAGCTTAATGAGAGATAATGGTTTTAAAATCTTCACCAAACCTGTATCCAGAAGATAACACACTTCATAAAATCACTGACTCTAGCTTACCACAGTTTAAACCTCTCTGGCATTTAGAGAAACTGGCATCATTTTTTTCCAACAAAATAACATTTGTAAAGTGTTAAAAGTTCATTTTAAATTACTGTTGATGTAGTTCACTGGAATTTGCCTTAATAGCTTTTGTAATCCCTGGGTGAAAAAGCAGATCATTTGCTTTAGCAGATTATTTGTTTTTTTTCAAATAGAAAGCTGTAGAAGGGATTTAGTTTACTGACAAAGCAAAAAAGTAAAGTAATTTCATTAACTATGCTAATTTAGATTTCCCTAGAAAAAAAATCCCAAACTATAGTTTATTACATTTTCAATTACAATTAATCTATTTTTGAAATTCTAATTAAATGCCTGAGTGACAAAATATCGTACGGTTTTGTGGGATTTTTAAGAGAGAAAGTGTTTATTTTGTCCACTGCATGAAAAATATGTTTTATGGTTTTCAAGTTTGAAGTTACTTAACAGATTCTATCTTAGAATTACATGCATGATACTGGGCTTGAAAAGTAACTTCTATTACTTTCTTTTGAGAACATAATGTTTTTTAACATAAACTTTCGCTTTCGGGGTCCTTTCTGGGAGAGAGGAAAAGGAGTAAGAAAGATACCCTACTTGGACATTTTAGCTTAATCTACTCACAGTACATCAGAAATATGTAACTTCCTACTATTCATATTTGAGTTTGGACTTGAACTTTTACGGACTTACTGCAAATTGCCAATCATGAGTGATCCTTTATGAGATAATCTCCCATTCCAGGAAACCAAGCACCAGGATGTGAGGCATGCAAAATACTTGTCTTGGAGGGAAAGGCATTAGGAAATTGCCTTGCTGCATATAAATTCTGTGATGGTACTGTTAATAATGTTACTTGTAATGAAATAAAATGCGCTTCTTTAACCCCAATCTGTTGCTAAGGAAGATTTTTGGCAGAGACATTAGCTGCACAGAGGATTATTACACACCATAATCAGAACTTTGGTCATTTTCACTCTAACACATGGGAAATTGCAAGGAGAAAAGCTATTAGCACCTACACTTCTTTTGTATGTAAGGTTCAAAGAGATATTTCTATAAGAAAAGACAAAAGAGACAATAGTGGAGTAAGGGTGGAGGACACATAGGCCTGATCCAGATATGTAGGGCTAAAAGTTCAACTGCTTGATCTCACAAACACATATCCTTAGTTTTGTCAGATACAGTAATGTAAGCAGTTGCAGTGAGACACAATAATAATTCATAATTCTATAATAAAATATTTTCTAGACTCAAGAACTACAAAACCCCCAAAATAATAGCAATCATTAAAAAAATCTTGCTAGCATATCTATCTAAAAAAATATGGTAATCATATATGCCCTTTTCGTGCCTACTGTCACGACCTACAGTATTTATCTCTCAGGTTCTCTGGCACTATTGTATTACAACGCATAACAACAGAGATTCATGTATTGATGTACCTTAGCAATTCCTTGTAACAAAAGAAAACAAACAAAAAATTTGCCTTCTCTGATATAAAAATACACTCTTATTTTCATTGTGACGATAACATGGTTTGTATCCACCTAGTGAAAATTTGATCTATATATTAAGCCTTTGAAAGTTCTCATTGACAAGTAGAGGGAAATGGTTCTCCCTTTTCCTGATTCAATGATATTTGACAACCTACTTCTTTGCACATCCTTTGTGCCTACACGGTCATGTCCTCGTGGTTGCAAGAAAGAGAAGTCCTATTTGAATATAGTTTAAAGTATATTTTACCTGTGTTAAATTGTGTTCTCCAGTTCAGAGGGTAAATAAAAACCCGGTGAGAAAATTAAAATTACTTCAAAATCTGTGACATTCTGCCAATGTGTCCCCCATAGCATTGAGCAGAGTGAGCAGACTGGGCTTTTTTAAAACTTAAAATGGACAGTTCTACATCTTCCATCATGGGAACACACCAGACATTTTACAGATTTTGGCAAGTTGAAATAGGTTCTGCACACCTTTCTGTTTCTTTACAAGGCAGCATCTAATGATTCCCATACTCTGTTACCTCTTCCCCTTGCCTCTGAGTAAATCCAACCCGTGCTGCCAGTACGAATATGATCACACTTCAGGTACATGATTTTCCTCATGGGTTATGAATTCACTTGCTAATATCACTGCATTTTGGTTCAACTTCACTGTCTGCAAAATCTTGGAAACTTTGAGATGTATTCTGTTCAGGGAGATGTATTTGTTAAGATCAGTATTGCTAACAATATTGCTTGGACAGAGAACAATTATGAGGAAGGATTTTTGTTTGTGCTTACCACTTGTTCTGAATCTAAGACAGGACGACAGGGTGTATACGCATCCTTGGAGTCTAGCTTCTGTTGATCATGAGGGAAGCGACACAATTTTTAAGTGTTAGAGTTTACTTTCCAAGAGAACTACTGCAGTATTCTTGTATTCCTTTAGACTTCCCTGCTCAGAGTGCAAACCAATACCTATTCATATTTTAATTGATTTCATTAATTTCAATTTGCAAAAGAAGGCATATTGGGTACATATTTGGCAGAATAAAAGTTTTATTTTAGCACTTAAAGGGTTGTCAAAAAATTATTTTACAATGGCAAGTTGTGAAATGTGTAAATTTTGCTGTCATTTATTTTCTAAAAATTGTATTTGCCACCTATATGCAGTGAATGAGGAAGAAACAAGAAACCTCCAAGCTACCTGGATATAAAAGGAAAGGCCTTATAAAAAAATGAAATGGTAGGTAAATTCTTCAACTGGGTGAGGATTGATTCCTGTAAAGAGGATAAAGGCCTAATAAGTGACAGTATCATTGGTCCTGGGGATTTTGGATTAGTCTGTAAACACATTTTTTTTTACCTTCTAAGTTGGTGTATTGATTTTATATTGATATTTCCATTATCCTTACAGTTTTACCTTAAGAATCCATTTGTTGATTCAATGTCTTGCTTGGGCAGAAGGAAGGAAAGATTAAGAAACCGAAGTCAAGTTGATAATGACTACTCACAGATCCCTGGGAATATGGAAACTACCACACTCCACCTTTTTCTAGTTTTGAAGATTACTTTGGCAGTCCTTTTTTGTTTATGTTGTACTCAGGCACCACTTTATTGCAGCTCACAGAAACATACCAGTGCTCCTTGATGAGAGTTAAGGTATATATTTTAGGTGCATTTTCTTTAGCGCTTCATCAGCATTTGTTCTTGTCACCCAGTGGAATAATATGACAGAAACAAATGACAATGTGTTTCCTGCTTGCTAAATACAAAATGGTCTACATATAGCTAAGAGAACTCTAACTTGTTTTGTTTTTGAAAGTGCTCCGTGGAAAATCAAATGCTAGTGACAGACAGCATTCCTTTAACTATTTTCAGATTTAATGTAGACTTGTCAGACCTCCTGGGAAACGAAAATCAATCTTTCTATTTCTTTTTTGTGTTAACATATTTATGAATTTTTTAGCCTTTTCATACAACAAAAAGTGACAGACACAAATAGAATTCATATAACATGAAATAGATAATTCCATGTCATGGATATACAAAAATAAAGAGCAGTGCCATAAAAATAAGTCCTCAGAAACATGAAACACAGAAGACTGTACATTAAAAAAAAGAAGTGTAGCAGTGATTACCATCAGAATTGTATTCACGGTGTAGGTTGCATGTTAGCAGTAAAAATTTGAAAAAGAGCAAGGTAATGTTTGTAATTTACATTTAAATTCTTTTTCTGAAACAAACAATTACACAATTAATACCTTAGGTTATACATCATCATAAATACTCTACTCAGATAACACCGGAGTATTTATAATACAGAGGCTATATATTTTATTATCTGCTTTCAGAAGAAAAGAAAAAAAATGCCTTTAATAATAGCTTAGTTATTTGGTTCCTCAATTTCTCAAAGTTTCTTTTTAGAAAATTCTTATGGAATTTAATTGAGAATTAAATCAACATGGTTTAATAGCAAACAAATATGATTATTGAAGCTTTCCCAGGAGAAGTGGCAAACACATGTGCCTAAAATAATTTTTATTCAAAGACCATGAAAAATGTAGCAAAAAATACTTATCTTTTGAACGGAAATTTGAATTTTCCAATAGAAGTTATGTTCCTGTATAGATTTCTGCTAGATTGCTTTTCATGCATAAAAAGTTCACATTTCTCATTGCAAGACTTTGAAAATATATTTAGGAGAAAGGATGTGACTGGGTGAATTTGGAACCCGGAAGTAATTTATCTTTTTCATTGCTGAAAAATATTTCATACTCCCAAGAAATACCACAGAAGTCCAAAGACTACCTCCTAGATGTTACTTTGTTAATATGGAAACATTCAATGTACCTATTATTTGCCATCTATCCTGACATAATTATAATGAACAATGGAAACTAGGCTTTGATAGATAATGTTGGGTCCATGTAGCTAGAACATTAAAAACTTATTTACTTTGGAAAAACAGCTGCATTCTGGGCTAGGCTTTATTTTGTTGAGTGAAAGCCTCAGACAACTGACAGACTAAAACAAAATAGTAACTATGGCCACTGCCTTCAGCCAACATTTTCCTCTGGGAAATGAGCGGCTATCTGTCTTCATAACTGTTTGCTAGCATTTGGGAGGCAGAAAAGAGGGACATAATGGCTTCTAGATTTTCTTGCTGCCAGAATATTTTGTAAAATGTTCCAATTCCCCTAAAGGAGATGAAGAAGGAAAAGTGACTATTCTCTTTTGTTCACAGTGTGAGCTATCAGGATTGACCTGTGCTATTTTCGTCAGCTCCCTGAGCATGTGTGTGCAGTGCACTTGTGTCATCAGTTTTATAATCCCAGAGACCATGATGCCTATGTACTTTTAAAAGACCCTGACATAAACCCTATTTTGTTATGTGCTGCCATAAGTTTGGTGGCAAACAGTTGACCAGATTTATTGTATGGAAAGCATCTCCCTGTTGTGGTCACTCCAGCAAAGCGTTAATGTCCAGACAAGACAGTACAAAACCATTTCACCCTGCCAATAAAAAGATCATATGGTTTCTAATTCCCCTTTTATACAACAGGCAAAAAATTTATATTATATGTGCAACCTGGTCTGGATGGTCACATCCCCTCACTACTCCTAGGACACTGGTTTACCCCATGCTTAGTAACTCTCTCTTGTTCCCATTCTGCCAGGCTATGCACCTATACACAAGTTATATAACTTACCTACAGGCTATCTGGTGATGTTGTTCTTACTCTCAGCTAAATCAGGACATATAGCTAGATCTGCATATAAGAATGAATTTCAGATATTTATCAGAAACAAATAGCCTTTTAATGACAGAAGTGTAGACTCATTCTCAGTATTCTGTAAAGTCTGATTTCATAACTATTCATTTAGTAGTTGTATAGCACTAATTTATGCAAACTGTCTTATATAAAGTCAGACTTTCTACAGAAAATACACAGAAGTTGTGGAGAAAATAAAAACTTGCCTATCTATTCCAGTCACGTTATTTGGAAATTTATCTGTAAATACAGCTCAAAACAGGGTCCCCAATGCTCAAGATGTTTCATTCTTCCACTGAAATTTTTCTAACCTGAATAGTAATCTGTCCCCAGCTTTGACTTTAATGGACAATAAGTTGATGTTGAGAGAGACTAGGTATAATTAAGTTCTGCATTTTTAACAGTTTTCCCCTTCATATCTTCACTTTCAAACCATTCTTTTTCATTTGTGGTGATTTTCCATTTCATTGCTGTCTGGCTGCAATTTGAACATTATCTGAGATAAGAGTGAAAGGTTTTTCTTGTGATAGTTCCGTGAAGCCAAACACTGACTCATTCCTTCTGTATATCAAAGTCTGAAATAGATCAAATAAAAACAGTCTGAGAAATATTTCACTCTCTCTTTTCTCCTCTCTTGGAGACACTGACGTATGTCTCCCGACAAAAAAATTGTCCTGCTCTCCCATCCATGCTGCTGACACATTGGCCTTGTCACCACACAGTGACTGATAATAATGATGGTTGAAATCACTTTCAGATACACTCATGGCCAAATATGGTCTTAGCTGAGCTTGAAACAATGGACATGCTACAATTGCTAGATGAAAATTGTCTTCGTTGCCTTCTACTCTTCCTTTTTTTTTTTAATTTCCCTGCCCGAAGTGTGCAATGAAGCAGTGATAAGACTATGCTAGTGACAACCATGTCAGAAAATGAGTGTCTAATGCAGATTTATCTGCCACTCTGAGATACTAAGTTTTCTCTATATATCTATAGAGAGTTGTTTCTATGGGTATAGCAACTATATTCAGGTTGTTTCTCTAATTTTAAAAAATCAACCATGATTTGAGCCTTTACAAGGTCCCATGTTTGTTTTCTGAGTAAGCCATACCAAGCTCAGATATTTTTTTTTTTATGCCTACACTACTTGTAGCGTTGCTGGAGTGCCGATTACTATGCATACAGAGGCATTAGTAAAGCATTAAGATAGGTGTCCAGAAGCTGTGACTAATAGAGTACTGGCCAAAACAAGACTTCTTTAGGAGGGCTAAAGGTCATTAAAGGTGCATAGTCTTTCAGACTGTTAGGATGATGATCTCAAGACAGCTCCTGACAAACAGATTTTTGAGATACTATTGGCATGAAAAGAAACCTTTTAAATAGCAGTTGAAATGCCAAAGTCTGAATAGACATGGGGTTGGAAGTGCCCCTTACTTTTAATACTAACTCCAGAGAATAAGGGTGCTTTTGCTTTTGAAAAAGTGGAGAGAGACATAGAAACTGGGGGTTCAATTCCTTCAAGCTATGTGTCTCACTTCTGAACATGATTTAAGGGTGCTTTTCTAACAGTAAAATGAAAATAACAGTACTCAGTCTTCAACTTGAAACTGGAACTGGCTATTAAGAGAATTGGAGACCCTTGTCTCTCTTAAGAGGTGGCTTGGAGAGTTTGGTTTATTCAGAAGAGCAAAAGAAAGACTGAGAGAGAATATGACCTCTGCCTCTGAATAGCTTTCTGGGCTGAACTGCAGAATGAGGAAAAGCAGCTTCAGTGAATATATTATACTAGTACAAGAGCACCTGGGCACTGGAGTGAAATAGATTCAGGCTGGAAATACTCTAGCCTTTATAGCACTGAGGTTTTGGAACAATGTTTCAGTAGGAGAAACAGTGAAACATTTCATAAGCTCTTAGATGGAATTTGACTGATTTATGAAAATGAGTGTAGAACATAATTTTTCACCATGACAAAGAATGGGATTTGAAAACTTTTCAATTCTTGTACCTATAGTTCAGGCAGAGCACTGCAGAGAAGCACTTGCTGGGCATCCTGTAAAGAAGATTTTGTCATCAACCTCTATGATATTTCTGTTTTGGGGACAAACATAATGCTTCTATTTCTAGTGCTGTTAACCTGACATATTTTATGGATACTAAACTGTGCTTAAAATAAAACAGCATATGCAGAGCTGAAATCAGTTGTTATTTCAATTTCTTATGAGATGAAGAGGTAACTGTAGTCTTGGAGACACAAATATGCAGGAGGCACAAGAAGCCATGAAGTTAAATTTAAAAATAACATGTCATTGAAGTGTGATGAAGTTGTAACAGGTTTATGGCCATTTCTCCAGTAGTCTGCCTTTGCTTTACAAGTCTTGGTGTGCTATTAAATTCACTATAAAAAGCAAGTTGGAAAAAAAACAGAGAAAATTCATGACAATAAATACATGCGGAATTAAAATTGTTCCTCGTGTGGAAGCCAAAAAATTTGGTTAATAGCAATATTAATCATTTTCTAATTCTGCCTTCTTCTTTTCCAGGGAGCATATGGATATAGTTTTATTTTGATGAAATATTTGCAGTCAGTAGAAAATTTATAGAAAGCTGATTAGCCTTATGTACTGCAAATTCTATGTTTTTCAGTGCTTTTATACTTTAAAATATCACTGAGAAAAAAACAAATCAGTCTAACTCCCAGACACTATGGTAAGGCCCAGATTCAGGAGAATCATTGGGTCAAAGCTTTTCTATTAACTCAGACATACAAAATTAAATTACTTAAATTAATTAAACTAAATTAATTGCCCATATGAAAGCTACTATATTTTTTGCTGTTGGGACACACCAGTTTTTCTAAGATATATACAGAAGGACTGAGGAAAACAAGAGGGAACAGTCCCAGTCCACCACAAGGTGAATAGAGGACAGATTGGTTCTGGGTATTAATAGAAACTGAAAGAAAGAGAAAAAAAAAAACTAATCCCAAACCTGTAGGCCCCAGGTCTATGATCATGTTCTGTGGTCCTGGTTTGTTACTGCCTAAGCATGGGGATTTGCCCTGGGACCTTAGAGTATCTGACAATTTTTCAGTTTGACTTTAATATTAGCTTAAATCATTGAAATAATTAATTTTAAGAAATTCTTCATGCTTTGCTTTTGCTGCAAGGGATTTTACTAGACAGGTTTAGTGAAGCTTACCAAGCTTTAGTTTTCAAGAAGAAAATGGCAGTCTGCAAGCAAGGCTTTGCTGCGTATCACAGACATTTTTCACTGGCACTTGACAAATGAGAGTGGAACTGAAGGAGGCTTAAGAACAGGAGATTTTTTCAAGACATACAGCTAATTGATAATCCAATTTGCTCATGCTCAAGAGAGATTTTCATCAGCTAGTCACTTTTTTGCACAAAGCTTGTCATATGTTAAGCCAAAAGATTCCCAAGAAAGATAACTCATTTATCTTATTTTGTATTACTTTATTGATTTTATGCTGTACCATATCAAATGATATGATTACAGTTTTGAAAAGTATCATAGCTCTGTGGCTTGAAAAAAAATTCTTGAATGTCCTCCAACAACAAGGTAAAGTACACTGTTGAAATTATATCTGTTGCAAAAGATTTCTGATGGCAAGAGATTATCAAAGTTAGTAAGTAATTTAGCAAATTAAGGTAAAATTACAGTGAACATCTAGATCAAATTAGTGTAGAATTCTGTATTATAACTGGGACTGCAAAACTGCTTTATGTCCTCATAGTTTTGACCCTTTGAATGATCACCTACTGTGATGAGACAATGTTGTGTCCTTGTGAGATACCTACTCTAAAAGGGGAGAACAATGCTTCCTGTTAGTATTCTTCACTCACTATTAGTTTCTACATTTCTGTGAATGAAAAGTTATGAGTAACAGAGGGCCATGAGCTGTGTAAAAACAGGATGCAGTAGTATCGCCTGCGGTATGACAGGTCTTTGGCAACAGACGTTATTACCTTCTTCGGACATGAACACAACTGAAAGTGGGTAGGAGCATCACATGGATGAAGTTTCCCATGACACCTGAGCGAGGTAGCTGCAGCCTGTGAAATTGTCTCTTGTACTGCAGAGTGAGAGGAGAAAGAAAGATTCATATTGAGAGACAGTCAATTTTGCGCTATTTGTTGGAAAGGTTGTTAAACAGTATTGATTAAACGTACTTTTTGGATCCCTCAAAATAATGTTAATTTCAGATTCCTAAAGCAGCCAGAGTTCATGGTAGACACAGAGTAAATCTGGGGTTCAAGGTGAGGGTTATTTAATTATAAGGAGCATAGGTGTTCACCAATAGGCCAGAATGTAGGGTATGTAATGTAATACTTGTGTCTGTATTACATTTCATTCCTGATGTCAATGTAAGAACTTTGGATACCTCTGCAGTAAAAATGGAAAACTGGTCAGCATGACTTTTATAATTATATGACAGAAAAATATTTCAGATTAAAGAAAACCCAACCAGCAAAACTAAACCCCAAAACATTTTGGGGAGAATGGATTGAAAATCTGGTGGTGTTCTTACAAAATGAAGCAGTTCTATCTTATAGAGTGCAGGAGACTGAAATCCAAGACTTTGCCATGATTATGAAACAAATTTAAAATAGTCACATCTTGTGTTCACTGAAAGACAGGACCCCAGATCAGGAGACAGCTGTGATATAACAGGCTACCTAGAAAGAGATAATTTAGTCATATAGATTATGATTTTGTGCTGTTCCATGACTCCCAGATGGAAATAAAGCCATACAAAACTTTTTGATGATGGCATGCTATTGGTTGGCATCACATTTAATAAAACCCTGCAGTCTCCTGCACATCCTTCAGTATGTGCAATTTCTTCATTGCCTGTTCTCAGACATGGAAACTTACAAATTTTTAATGAAATATAGATGATCATTTAATGTGAAGTTAATGCTTTAGTTGATATAGTTAGCTATGTGTGCCCACTAGGTGACAATCAGCCAGCATATTGCATATTTGGTGTCTTCCAGTGTTTGCTGCAAATGATAACTAATAATAAAGAGGAAAAAAGTATTACCTCTGTCTCCTTGCAAGGTTCTGCTTTGCTACAACAGATGTGGGGAACAGAAGATGAATTTTAATATATCTACCTGAACAGCAACAATAATTAAATAAATGATTTCTTTGTATTAGAAGAATATATTCTATAATGAAGCAAAATCCTCCTGCTTTACTTATGGATCTTCTCAGGGTTTTTCTGTGCCAAAAATAAAAAAATGTTTCGATATGAATTTTCTTCAGTTGCTTTTAGTGGTGAATGTTTTTTCTTCAAATCCTTAAATTTTTCTTGGCTAATCAACAAGTAACACAGTCTATAATAGAACAGGACAAAACAAAAGCTAAAAAAAAGCCCAAACCATTGGAAATTCTGAAAATATAATTTTTATTGTATCTGTTATCTTTTCTATAAAAAAATATTTTATGCAAACCGAAAAAATTCTTAAGTACAAATTTTGCTTGGTGGAAAAAAACCCTTAAAATCTATGTTTTTGGAAATGTAAGTTTTTTGCTGAAAATATTTTCTAATTCTGGACTTTTAGTCAACAAGAACAGTTCCTTCAGAAAAATATTTTGAGTTCAGCAGAGGAAAATATAACCTAGAGGGAAATGATTGAAACTCAGTGCAAGACTTCCACCAGTTGTACCTTAGTCTTATATCCTTCCAGGATTATTATAGTGATGATGTTGACTTAATCATAACTAAATTAACCTGGAGACATTATGTTTCAAATAACAGAATACAAGATAGGTCTTAAGCAAATCTCCTTGCATATTGGTGCAGAATATAGGAGTAACTGTTCTGTAAATGTGCCTTTTAGAAGTTAGCAAAATACAAACTCAGAAAGTACTTAACTCTCTCCCTTTTATTCTCCATTTTAAATGTACAAAGTATTGCATATACAATTTTAAATGAATGTCTATTATTTGGGGCATAGTACCTAATGACTGGAAAATATAAAAAATAGTATTGAAAAGGGGAAAAAAAGGGATCTAAGCAACAATGGTTAGGTTGACTTCACTACTCTGCAAAGTCTTACAACCCATTTTGAAACAAAGAACAATCAAGGACAAAGGTAATTGGGAAGTGGTAAAGTGGGATAAATTGCAATATTGATCATCAAAGGTGAATAGTGTCTGACTAATCTTATGTCTTTTCTGCTAAAATGACTAATTTCTTAGATGGAATTAATTCAGTGGGCTTCATCTGTCTCGATTTAAGTAATTCTTTTGCTATGAAGCTATATATGAAATTATTATTTAAGGTGGAAGTTACAGGGATTAATAAAAGAATTAGGAATTGTATGAAAAACTGACTAAGGAGGCTATCATAGGTTATGGCAAAGGCCAATTATCAGGAATAATATCCCTCAGAATTCTGTTCTCGGATTGTTCCTATTTCATACATTCATTAATAACTTCAGGATATGAACTAACACTCGTGCCTATGACTTTTTGATTTGGAGTCCTTGACAGTGCCAAGCAGGACCAGAACATTGTACAAGACAAGAAGGGTGAAATGTTCTTTCCAACTGAAGGGTTAGAAAATTAATGGCACAAAGTGCAAAAATCTCATAGTGCAAGCACTTCCGTTCCAAAGTAGAAATTAACCAGCTAGAGAATAAAATAGGGAGAGAGAGTCCTGCCTGCTTTGACTGATCATATAACAGCTATGAACCACCAGTATGAAGCCGCTTTGAAAAAGTCTCATGAAATTTAAGGATGAAGTAGGTGAAACACTTTTAGGGTCAGAGGTGGGAACAATCATTGTACGAGACATTGGTTAAGCTTCGTCTACAGCACTGTGCTTCAGTGTCCCAGAGTAATTTGTAACATTCTGGAAGAGGCTAGTAAAGTGATCAGAACACTGAAATAACTGTATTATGAACAAATATTAAAATATTAAAAGCCCAGTTTGGCCAAATAAAGGTTAAGAAGTTGTATGATGACTCTTCAAATTTGGGCAAAATATCAGGGAAAATACAATTATTGAAATTAAACTTAATGTTGTAGAGGATCAAACGTTTGCATATAAGTTGAGAATTAACTTTGACTGAAAGGTTGACTGTGAGTCCTAGATTTCCAAAGAGTAAGATTCTGAAAAGCGACAAGGAGCAACTTCTCATTTTCCTTTTTTTTTTTTTTCTTTTTTAGATTAGTTCATAAGCTTATGGAAAAGAGTATGTAACTAGACAGTATACCTAAATATATGCATTGGATTCAGTAAATCCAATTTCTGACATGAAACTACAGGCATCTGATGTGTTGGTAGCTCCTAGGGGATCTAAAAGAAGACTGCTTCATTGTCTTTTTGTGCTTGTAAGAGTTTCATGTTTCAGAGTTTCTGATGGTTGCCTCTGTGGACCAGCAAGGTCTGCCTGACCCTGAAGCATCACTTTGCCCTTCAGCTTTGTTGGTTGTGCTTTGCTTTCCCGGGAAACATAGGAGAGAGGCTACAGCTCAGGGCAGGAAATAGATAGAAGAAACTTATTTTCCTATGCACGCTACATTTTCTTAGCTGTTTGATGTTTACATAGTCTTTTCATATGGTTATGACTACAGCAAACAGAAAAAAAATTGTATGTGTGGAATAGTGGAGATACATTTAGAAGGGAGTACTGGGATTATTCTTTTTCCCCACTGTAGAGCATGTTTTTTATTCAAGGATTATCTGGGAATTTTATTTTAAAAATCCCTTGCTATTGCAGAGACCTAGGACATTGGACAGTGGTTGAACAAGCCTTTGAATCCAAGTGATACTTTCCTTTGCTAGACAATGGCTGCAGTTTTTGTTCTTTTTGCAGGACCTTGAAGTTAGTGAATTTGGATCTTGGAAACCATTTTGTGGCCAGTGATTTCTATCACATTCTGTGGACTTTCTAAGGTAGCCAGCTATTACATGACTACCTGCAATAGTAGAGATCTGTGTCTGACAACTCCCCTTTCCATTTTGGGACATTTTCAATTCAACTTTAAAGACACCAACTTGCTTTTAGATTAATGAACCTTAAAATTGTAGTAGTGGAATCCAGTTCCATTAGTGTCTTGTAACCTTTTACTCTTCTTTCAAGGAGTTTTCAAGAGTCTAGACAGAACAATATCTAGTGAAAATTTCCAAGCAAATTTTAGTTTATGTGTCAATTTGGTATGGTGACTATGGTACCATCAACTAGATATATTCTCATTTATGCAGTCAAAACCACAAAATCTTACGAGATCTTTTTTTTCTTCTGAGAAATCTTATACTCCACAAAGCAGTTCGTCCCAAATACCTCAGACACTTCCAGAAAGCCATACAATACTAAGAGGCTGTTGCCTCTCTAACTGCAAGGTGGATGTCAGTCAAGGCTTAATTTAGATGACTGTGTCTCACCTTCAGTAGCAGCAACGCAAATTCTAAATAAATATCACTGTTAGAAGTTGATCTCAGTACAGAGGTCATCAAGTCCAGTGTATCAAGCCAGCAAATTCACTGAATCTACTAGTTAATGAACAATATGACATAGTTTATTATGACAATACCAATTGCATTTTATATTTTTATATACACATTTATTTATAAACTATACTCACACTGTACCTAAGATGTAATGTAATGGCATATAATAAGCATGCTATATACACAAATACTAATATATCATATCACACTATATTGTATTCCTGTAACAACCTGTATAGATATTTTTTGATGATGAAAACAGTATTTTTAAGGCATTAGAGCAATTTATTTATTAAGCATTCAACCCAGTACTTTTATTGGTTCAAATGTTCAGTTAAAAATAGGATGAGTAAATAAATAATTAAAATTAAAATATCTATGCATTCCACATATGGAGGTTATCCTCCTCCTTACAACTTTTGTCTCTGTGCTCAGCCTTTAATTTTGAAAACCAGTTGTCTGAAGTAAGAATAAGGTGTTTGCAAGCTAGACTTTGAGGACGGAGTTGCTAAATATTTTTATGTATGTGTATTGTGGCAATGGAGATATTAGAGCTTGAAATGTACGTGCTCTCTTTGGTGGTTTAATTGCAATGAATGCAAGCCAGAGAATAAAGCTGTAAGTTGTCTTACTGGTACAAACATGTTCAGATTGAATGTCATAGTCAGGAGGCATTACTATTTAGCACAGAGGGTCACAAATCTGCTAAGTGACGATTCAGTCTACCAACTCATTAAAAATGAAAACAACTACTTCAAGTTTTGCAAAATCTTAAGAGATTTAAGAGCACTTAATTTATCTGGTTTTATGGTACCAGACTCAGACTGAAAGGTACAAAAATACTTCTGTCTCCTCTTGATCAGAAACCCAGTAGGTGACTCTGGGCCACCATATCCTGGATTTGAATGAGCTGATTTGAAGTTCAACCTTCTCTTCTCATTCAGTGACAAAATAAAGCTCTGGGTACAACAATGAATTATGTTTTACAAATGACTGTGTCACACACTATCACATCGTCTTAAAGATAGTCTGTTTCAAGTTGAATACAGCCTTTCTGTTTAAAAGAGGAAAGTCAAAGAGAAAAATGATCATGCTAATGTAAAATCCTTTCTGTTCTTGATGATGTATTTCAGCATTCTTCTGCTATTTAATGTGGCACGGCAACATGGCATTCAGAAGCACAAAGCATGTAAGTTATCAAGTTGTTCCACACCGTGTTTATGTGCAATTTTGGATGCCCGGGACAATTTTCTCAATATGGCATTACAGAAGACTGTAAGTATAGTAAAACATTTCCTGCTGTTAACAGTGTCCCCTTGGCAGTCCCAGTTTTTCAGGTGAAGTTCTGTCTTTATTACATCAGACTTTTGGGGCTTTTACAAGTATAATTTTTTTAAGGGCTGAAGAATGTGCCATCTGTCCAAGATGTCCTTTCAGTATGGTGCAGGAATACTGTGTATGGCCCCACACAAAGATAAATGGAGTTGTCTATGGCTGGAATATGATGGACATCTGCAGCTCCAGTTGAGAATATTTAAAATATGTTCATACAGTTACCAGGAGGGGTGAAAAAGAAGCAATAAATCTTTGAGCTATCTCTTTTCTCTTGTTTTTTTCATAAATTGCCACATCTGGGTGCTTTCATTTGTACTTGAGATGAAAAGATAAATATTTGATCCTAGCTATCATTGAAAAGGAGACTTTATCTGGGAATATTATTTTAAAATTAGTTACTCCTTGTCTTTTTGTCAAATATTAGTCTGAATGTTTTGCTTTTTCTTCTTGCAAAGTTCTCACTGACTTTAACTGTAGATGACTGGGTTGCTTTGGCTGAAAGTTTTGCACATAGACGTAAATGTGCCACAAAAAAACCAACCAACCAACCATCTCAGGAAAGAGGAAACAATTGTGATTGTTATTATAATGGTAGTGAGAGCAGTGTCAGGCCACTTATAGCAGGATTGGGTCCCATGACAAACTGTGGAGGCAACTGCTCTAAAAAGTTGCTCCAGGGAAAAGAAAAATCTTACTTCCTCTAATGTCATTATAGCCACTTGACTGATGAAGAATTCCCAGAGGAATTATTTTAACTGAAAGGCAAAATATCTTTTTTTTTATTATTTTTGCCTTTAAAAGAATTTAAACACTTTTTATTACAGCAAGAGATTTCCCCTACTTCACATTCCTACATACATACAAATATTTATTCTCCTCAGCTCTCAGGAGCTTATTGATTTCTATAGCCTCACGGGGTCTTGTGCTCTGAACACAAACTCTCTTTGTCTTCCATTCCATCAAAAGAAAAAAAACATTGGTAAGTTTGACAGGCTAGTGCACTACGCCCGAGCTTACTCAGAGTATTCTTTAGGGATAAAGATATTTTGCACTGTATTTAGACATTCTTTCTTCATACCACTGCTATACATTAAATTTTCAGTGCCTTAAGTAGCTGATAGTAATTACTTGGGGCTTGGCTGTTGTTTCAAATGACACCTACACTCAACATATTTCAAGTTCTTTGCTTTACCCGTTATTACATACATGTCTCTCAGGTAACAGTGTATTTATGCTTTGGAGACCACAGCATGCACTAATACGAAGTGGTTGGGCGAAGGCTGCTGGAACCAAGAGTAACTGAGTCCTGTCTGCTGCTTCTGTCCTTCTCTGCATGGCATTTCACTTCCTGCCATTTCTACTTTTGCAGCTGAAAAGGTTGTGTTCTGCCTATAAGTTAGCAGTCACTGTTCCAAGTTTGTCATCACCTCTGAGATGAAGCAGTAAACAGTGGTAATTGTTGATTTAAAAATAACCATTATATGTGAACTAGTAACAGTCATGGTGAGTATAAGTGCAGGTCTAATTTTGGACACCTGGACAAGTACCATTGCACTCATGTGTATAAGTTACATGGTATTGATGCTGAAAATATTATAAGGCAAAATAGTTTCAGTTTTGTAAATTATACCCTGTTTTTTCTTTGCTTGAAATGTTTAGACCAGAAACCTTTTATGTATTTAATCATCCTAGAATTACTAACAACACAATTTTCCTCTCTACATGAACAATTCCAGCTAGGCAAAAACCTGTTATATTTTGAATTATAAGCAGGTTTGGTAAGAGAGAGACTGGTAGTTCTGCTGTGTCTTATTCTCACTTTTATTTCTTGCAACAAGAGAGAATAGAATTGATACAGCGATTTCTGTTTTATCAGGTTCATGTTTTCTGTTTAAGTTCAAAAAAAGATAGTTGTTTTCAATAGCAATAACACTTTTCATTAAAGAAGAGGAATGGGAAAAAGATTATTGCCTAGCAGACATTAACTTGTGTCATGAGGATAATTATCTTTTCTTAAATGTGAGAAATGTTTGGATTCGTGGTTAGCTAAAGCTGGTACACTGCAGAAGAGTTCAGTGTGATTTATAGGAGCAGAACATTAACTCCTCATCTTGAAGTAAAGAGTTCAACATCTCTTTACTTTGTTCACTGTCTTCATGGAAAAGATGCCTTTTGAAAGCCAGCATAATCCCCATGAGTTATCTCCTTATGAAAATTTTGGCAATTGTGGTGGGTTAACCCTGGCTGAACACCAGGTGCCCAATAAAGCTGTTCTATCACCCTCAGTCCTCAGCTGGACGAAGAAGAGAAAATATCACAAAAGGTTCATGGGTCGAGATAAGGACAGGGAGATCACTCATCAATCATCATCACGGGCAAAACAGACTCAACTCTGGAAAACTGATTTAATTTATTACCAGTCAAAATCAGAGTAGGATAATGAGGAATAATAAAATAAAAATTTTAAAGCACCTTCTCCTATTCCTTCCATTCTTCCCAGGGCCAACTTCACTCCCAATTTCTCTATGTCCTTCCCCCAAGCGGTGCAGGGGGACATAGAATGTGGGTTGTGATCAGTTCATCACATGTGGTCTCTGCTGCTCCTTCCTCCTCAGGGTGAGGAATCCTCACACTATTATCCTGCTCCAGCATGGGGTCCCTCCCACAGAAGACAGTTCTCCACAAACTTCTCCAATGTGAGTCCTTCCTGTGGGCTGCACTTCTTCACGAACTGCTTCAGCTTGGATTCTTCCGATGCAGTGCAGTCCTTCAGAAACAAACTGTTCCAGCGTGGGTCCCCCATGGTGTCACAAGTCCTGCCGCGAAGCCTGCGCCAGTCTGTTCAGACTGTAGGGCATATTATACATGATTAATGCTTTGGAAAGTCAGGGAAAGATCTTGTCTCTGCTAATCAGTGGAAATAGGGTTGGATTTCACCCTTGCTCATTATAACTCAAATTACCTACCTTCTATCAGAAATTGCAGAGAAAGATTTGATTGGTTGCATACATTTCCTAGTATTTGAATTTTTCAGTCTTTCTATAGCAATGCTGCTTTGAAGAGTGGTGGGGCTTTTTTAGAAGAAGGAAAAAGTCACTATCTCAGTCTAGAACTGAAATACTCAGTTCAAGTCATGATACTGTCATGTCAAGATACTGCCATGGATTAGGCTGGATTGGCCTCAAACCAAGACAGACACCTTTAGCAAGCGAGCACATCAGCCTGTCTGTGTCCTGGTGTTGAGCCACTGAAATATTTTCTGAAACACAGTTGGCTAGGTCTGTACTAGGTGCTATGTTTTCTTTATCTTTACCTTTGTGGACTACAAAATAAAATCCTTTGATTAGAAGATAAAAATGGAGAAAATCAATGACAAAAGATTAAACTAGAAAAAATATTTACCCAATAGGAAACAGAACAGAAAAAATGTGTGTTGTCTGGGTAGATGATCAGAAGAAAATGTTTTAGCTGTGCATCTCAAATAAATGTCTGAGCTTTTAGTATTCCTGCTAGAAGCAGACTATTTTCTTGTTTCTCAAAGGAAAATCCAAAATTAGACAAATAAAGAAATTCACTGGAATTAAAATCGTGCTATCATATGTTAAAGCTAGAGCCAGGCCAGACATCGTCCCTTCTCTGACACTGAGTCACGGGCTGATTTTGTTTAGGCACGTTGAAGACACTTTCTTTCATATTGAGAGCTTATAGTCTACCATAAAAGCCAATGCTTTCTTATTATAACACCTGCTCCTCTTACTTTTTTGTAATATATATTCAGCTTGAAGGAGAAAATGTCAAGCTGATGTCAGTTGACCGTGTCCTTTATTTTCTTACCAGGTCCTCATAACTGTCCCATTCTGTCCTGGAAGTGATGAAGTCAGACATAGAAATATCAGCAATATGTTCAGAAACACAAGTACCTCTTTTATTATGGAGCCTATATAGAACATAAAACCTGTAGTATATTTAGCATTTACAACAATATTTGCCCCCAGCTACATGTACTCATCCCACTAGAGATGATAGAGATAAATGAACATTGGGCCAGAATTTGCCCTCAATGCCCAGTTTGTTTTTGTTTTTTTTTCACTTTCCTTTGAATCTCCTTTTCAATTGACCTATATAGTCTGTGTTCATTTCATTTTTGCATCTTTTCAAACAGAGAACAAATATGGTATAACCTATTAGCATATCTGGTGAGTGGTGTTAAATATATGTTCATGTGTAAATGACTATGTAGATAGAAATGTACCAGAGAATCAGTCATCTTGCTTTTGATTCAGGCTTAAAGTTTATTGCGGTGAGACAGAAAGGTGAGAAATCAATAAGAATACAATGCTAACTCCAGCAAGAAGATTGGGGATGCAATAAAAGAACAAGGTTTTGTTTGTTTCCCATGACAGATCTGCTAGCCCTGTCATGACATTAGCCTCCCTGACTTATGTATGATATCAGTTTATTTATTTATTGAAAGGCAGACAATATATCTACCATACTTAGAATGCAAAAGAACTTTAAAACAATCTGCAGAACTAAGCAGAAATGGTGCCATATGAGAAAATTCTTGACTTTCTCCATCTGCTCTAAAACAATGAGATTGCCATGAGTTATAATTTCCTGAAACAGGGCCTGTGCAGAATTCTGGTATGCCCATCAACACCGTTCATTAAAAAAAAACTTAATTAGAAGAATTATTTTTTTCTGTCTTGGTATCCCTCTTTCTATCTTTGTGTTATACTTTGTGAGGAGGAAGAAGAGGAAAGTGTTGAAGATAGTGTACAGTAAAATACTAAATATCCTTATTTTGAGACTCTAAATTCAGGAGGAATACTAGGCAAAATACTTAAAAAATTGCTAGTTTTTGGAGTATATTAAATATACTATATTCCTGAAGTGCTGTTTTGACTTACAATGAATATTTGGCTGATTTCAGCACAGTTCATCATTCAGGAAAACACTTCTTTGTCTCATATCAGGCCCATCCAGTTACAGAACAGCTTGGAGAAAAATCAAATATCTAAATCCTTGTTAGGCAGGTTTGTACATGCAGCCCAAAAGCAAAGAGGGTTAGGGCTAATAGACAATTTTCTTATACTTGAGTATTCAATCTCTTTTGCTAGCTGAAAAAAAATCCTTTACCAGTGGAAGTTTATTTTATAATTTTAGATATAGTAAATCACGCACTTTAGCATCCTCTTGACTTGGATGGATTTGGAAACATCAAAAAACTGTATTAAAATAAAGTTTCACGGTTTAACCCCAGCTAGCAACTAAACACCACGCAGCTGCTTGCTCATTCCACCCTTGGTGGGATGGGGGCAGAATCAGGAGAATAAAAGTGAGAAAATTCATGGGTTGAATAAAGACAGTTTAATAGGTAAAGCAAAAGCTGTGCACAGAAGCAAAGCAAAGTAAGGAATTCATTCACTACTTCTCATCAGCAGGCAGGGTTCAGCCATGTCCATGAAAGCAGGGCTCCATCACAAGCAAGGGTTACTTGGGAAGATAAAACACTATAGCTCTGAACGTCTTCTCCCTTCCTTCATCTTCCCCCAGCTCTATATGCTGAACATGACATCATACCGTACGGAATATCTGCTTGGTCAGTTGGGGTCAGCTCTCCGGGCTGTGTCTGCTCCTAACTTTCTGTGTACTCTTTAGCCTACTTGTTGGCAGGCCAGCGTAAGGAGCAGAAAAAGCCCCGAGAATGTGTAAGTACTGTTCGCCATTAACTAAAACATCCCTGTAGTATTCACACTGTTTCCAGCACAAATCCATAACATAGCCCCATATTAGCTACTATGAAAAAAATTAACTCTATCCGAGCCAAAAACAACACATAAGGTAACAGTAAAAGAATGGGATTTCATAGAAAAAATATATTTAACATTAAATTTCCTTAATTTTCCTTTCCTTTTTTCCTCATTGCTTATTGGACCCCACTCTACCTGTCTTGGTACTTCAGGGACACATTCTTAACAGAACCAGTTTAGACATCAGATATTTCATATGAAGACAATGCTATACTCTTGCTAGCATTCAGAAAAGAACAAATTCAGCTAGTTACCCAAAGATGTAGCCTTTTTATGATCACTTTAGAGTTCATGAAGTTTTCTGCCCTCAGTGTCCTCTTCTGACCCTCTCTTGTGAAAATAATCCATGTAAAATAAGTTGTGAACAGCCACTTATTTGAGTTGCTAGCAGAATCCCAATCTTACTACCTTCAGACATTACCCCCAGGTTGCATTGATTTATGAAAGCCATAGCTTTTCTGATTTGTTTGACAGGTGACAATTTACATAGGCTCCCCATGGCTAGACTGAACAAAGAGGATTAGGAGGCAGAGTGACCCAGGTAGTTTATGTTGTGGAGACCACACTCACCTATCCATGGCTGAGGATTTGTACCCCAGTCAGGGTGATGTCAAAGCACGGTTCTGGTCAGAAGTGGAAGCAGTTGGAAACATGAACAGGAGAATGACCAGGAGTGTCCTTTCAGATATATGATAACTCGTGTTCCTTGCAGCCTTTGGACAACTTTTTCAATGAAATATCCTTTCACTTACTTTAAATAATTTTCCCTATTTTCAGGCTTAGAGAAATTTAATAACTATATTTAATAAGTATGTAAAAAAGCATATTACATAGCTTCACAAATGACTCCTGGAGGAGGTGCATGGACAGTAGGTGGGGCTGGGCCTGCTATACTTCAGAGGGTCAATCACTGAGCAATGTTGTGTGGCTGGATACATCCAATTTAGAGTCAAATGTAATCACGCTGACACACTGGCAAGGAAAAGGCATGCCATTACTACATACAGAAACAAACCTGTACTACGGGAATATCTGCTTCCAAAGATCAAACAACAACAATAAAACTAAAAAAAAAAATCCAATGATTTTGGGAAATAACAGTTTTTCTGTTGTTTGCCTCAACTGTATATTGAAATAACATAGTATCACATCTCTGTCATAGGACCTGTTTTGAAAAATTATCTTCATCTGTTTTCTAATGAAATATATGAAGCTCTTAACTAAAATAGGATGTTTTCTTTATAAGACCAAAAATGTGCCTGTTGTCTTAATACCTCTTATGAGCATATTTAATTCATGACAACTTTTTAGGTAAAACTTGGAATCTGTATTTGAAGCAATCATGTAGTTATATTGCTAATTTTTTTTTTTCTGAGAAACTGATTTCCTACCTGTGCCAATCTTCTGCAAAATGTGGCAAAAAATTACACTGCTTCCCAAAACCAGACACTAAGTGGCTCCCTTGAAAGATAGATAGTTCATTGTTGATAAGAGAAGACAACAGGAACTCTTCTAAAATAAAACGTCATGACAACAAGCAGAAAGTCTTCTATTCTGCAGTCTCTTCTCATAATCCTTTATTCACCTTTCCCCTTCTCTGCAGTAGGTGAGTACTAACAGGACCATGTAATCTCTTCTTTGAGCTCATCTGAATTATCTTCTAAAATTCACTGCACTTCAGGGCTTATCTATATTTTTCAACACAGTCTGCATTGCAGGAGTGAAAAGTCTTTTAAGGAAAGACAGTAAGTGTACAATTTTGCTCTGAATAGGGAGCAGAGAGGAGCCATGCTAGCCCTGAAGCATTCCAGAGAGTTACCTGGGATTCAGAATAGCTTGTGTCTGTTTTTCTTGTAGTCTAATAGGGAATAGTTTTATCCACCTTATTTATAGGAAAATATTTTGCTTTCTTCCCTTTATTGCATTTGAACTGTGCCAATTTCCACAGTGGGGAAACAAATTTCTGTCCTTTTAGTCCTTGCTGATGGGCTTCGCCATTCTTTTTTTTCTTCCTTTTTTTTTTCCTCCTTTTTTTTTTTTTCCCTATTATGCTTCTATCTGAATAACTACAGATTTATCCATGCAATGAGTAGGAGTCCCAGTGAATTAGTGTGGGCTATAGTTGAATATGCAGAGATGCCAAGCAGCAGAAGCAACAACTCTTCTTCAGATCTTATATGACTTCTTTCTTAATTACTCTATCTTCCATTTTATGGTTCCTCATAAAGCCCGTGTGACAGAAAGCAGAAATACAACATATAAATCAGTGTGTTCCTGCCCTGGATACCTGTGCTCAGCATGAGAGAAGTCCTTTTGGTCCTTCAGCAGTGTTTGTTTTTATTATTGCTTCTTCTACATAGGCTTTGCAGGTAGAGGGGAGCGTTGGAAATGACTCCATTTTAAACTGCTGCAGAACAAAGCAACTCCATTCTCTTTGGTAAATGGCCTGATGATACAGAATTGTTGCTACATCTTGTCCTCCTTTTCCAGAAGTGCTTTTGTTTTTCCTCCACCAGTGGCCGGATGGAAAATACCCACACACACTTCACGTGTCAAACTCTGGATCCCAAACCTGACTCCTGGCAGCTCCCTTTGTGTCCCCGCTGTACTCATGTTCCTGGCTGCACTGAGGGGCAGTGTTTCGGCATAAGAGCTGGGATACGAGAAGTCAGACCATGCAGAAGGATGCAGACGCCTGAGGCTACAGTAAGTCCTTCTTACCAATTTCATGGGTGAACAGGTAGGACCCCGCATTGCCAGGCACTTGCTGGAGGAAAGTCTGTATGTTTCTTACCAAAGTGACATCTCCCTAATAACAAATCAGCTCTGCACCTTTGGACAGAAATGTCTAAAATTCCTTGCTATTCCCTAGGAACCCAGTGGAGAGAGGGTCAAAGTGTTAGTCTTATGGTGGCTGCTGTGCCTCCAGAAAGGGTAAAATGTGTAACTCTTGTGCTGGTCCTATAGCCTACTTAAGCACCAGCTTTAAGGGATTTTTCGTCCCTTGCAGGGTGAGGAATGTAAAGCTAGGTGTATTTGCACTTGCATTTAGCATCTAAATTCAGTTACTGGAACAACTATACGTAGTTATGAACCATTTGGTTGCAATATGAGCATAAAATTGTACAAAGAAAATCTTGATCATGGTCCTCTGTAGCCTCACTGACCTCACTGGTGCGTCAGGGTAGGAGTTCACTCCCACAGCACAGGCTCTTCAGGACAGCAGCTAAAACAGGAGTCTCAAATCCCAGCTGAGGGGTTACGATCCTATCACAATTAATAACAGTCTCAGAATACACGTTGGTTGTTTTTTTTTTTTTTCCCAGTAGATTCTTTTAATCCCTTAATTTTGTGATATGATAAAGGATTTAAATGACTTTGGGACCACTTTGTTCACATACTCAAATGTTCTTGTATCTGAGATTATCTGGTTCAGTGTTCTCAGGAATGTTCACATATGCTGCATACACTATTTTACTGGAATCAGTGATTTTCAATAATTATTAACCTTTATTATTTACATATGTTTATTTTAGAATGATCAGTGTTTCTAAGATTTATGAAGACTTTTATATATTTATATAATTAACCACAGACCACTAACACTAGGAAAAACTAATTTAGTTAAATCAGCTCATACCAATGTGTTTGTTATGGCAGGAGGTAAGGCTGATAACCTTCTTTTAATGTCAGAACGGTAATTATTACTTGCTGATTGCGTCAACACTTAGTACTTTTTATTCTGTTTTTTTTTCCTACTTCCTAAAACTTTCTTATTTTATCTTATTTATCAGCTATATTTGCAAAGTAACATGGCAGCTAAAGGACCATTTCAACCTTGAGCTACATAAAGCAGAGATATTTATGCCTCTCATGGAGCAGGGAGATAATAGACCCTATCTGTATAGTGAGACTGAACCTGGAATATTGCACTGAGAGCTTTAGGCACCTCATTTCCTGAAAAATGTAGACAAACTGGATGGAGTTCAGGGAAGAGCAATGGATAATAATCATGAAGATGGAAGGATTGCTATATAAGGAAAGATTAAAAGAGACTCAGCATTCAGCTGTAACAAACAACAAAAAACTTCAGAAGATAAATGCTCCAAACCTTATACACAAATATAAACCCACATATATATAACTACCATAACATTCACAGAATTTTCCATTTAGTATATCAATGGCAAAATAAAATGTGTTTTTCTGCAGACTGAAAGTTAAACAGCAGGTAATTCAGAAACCACAGTGGGCATCAGAGTAAACAGCAGGAAGAGAAGACAACTTTCCTCCATCACTCCATGTTAGTTAACCTGCAAGGAACTATTACAGGGGTTCAGTAACTCATTCCCCAAATAATCTAGAACTTCATGTAAACTCCACTCATGCAACCTATGATACGAATGTAGGCATAGCATTAATATTTCACTCAGTAATTTGGTATCCCAGTGCCCAGGATATCATGCTGGCTTTTTGAATAAGCTGCTTCTTGGTTCTGCTCTAATGTCAAGTTTAAATCAACTTAGAAGTCAAATCTTGAATTAAGCCCTAGCAATGTTTTTACACAACAGCTGAGGGGGTAGGAGAGGTGAGGGTTTAAATTTGCTTTCTTGCCTTTTATGAAGGGACTTGGTACCTTTGCAGCTATTGGCATTGGCTAGGAAGGGAGTCAGAATTAGGCAGGACAGTTATGTGGGAATTCAGCAAGGTGAGAATTTGAAGCAAAATATATCCAAAATGAACTCCACCTGTACACATATTTATTCTTCATTTGGTGTGCTTTGCCTAATCTGTTCAAACACATTTCTACTATTTTTTGATACAAGAGACAAATGGGAAAATGCACTGCTATCTTGCATTGAGTGTCCACACACGAGCACACTGCAATATAGACCTTATGTAAATGAGCCCTGAGTTTAGGGGGAAGGATAGCCTATTTAAAGGCTTTGAGTTTGAACTGATTGTTATTTCTAGGTCTTGGTCCTAACACCTGAGAGGCCTGGGGGCCATAACTGATACAACTCCCACATCTGCAGATGCTCTGTGGCATAAGTCAGAATAGTTCACTGAATTTCATGAAAGGACACTGATTTTGCATTGGCTGAGGATTTGATTTCTGCTGAACTTGAGTATTCATAATGACAAATGTGTTGGGGAAGTGACTCATGAGAATTGTCTAGTGGGAACAAAGCTGGTCACTGCACCTTTAAAGCAGAAATGACGGTGACACATGCCGCAGGTTCTGTGATGCAGATGAGCAAGTAGGGGAGACTCAAATGAGACAGTAAATCACTTACATCTTAAACTAGGTACTGAATGCAGGGTTCCAGTGGTGAAAGGGGAATTACATGTCAAAGTCAGTGTCCTGTGCTTTGTGCTGGAGCTAAATTGTCGCTTTAAATACAGAAATTTGATTAAATCTGTACTGTCAAGACAGTAGCTGAAGGTGGGTAATTGAAATGAAAAATGCAGGCTGTTGGTTGGAGGTTTGTCTGTTTCTTAAGGATTGGAAAAAAATGGTGCGAAGGAAATAGAGTGCTCAAATTTTAGATGTTCACTGAGGACACTATTACTTGGCAGTTGATATGTTTCATCTCCTAGAAATAATTATGTATTCAGGCCCCCTCAGGTAAATTGGCACATTAAGATTTCTGACTTAGTGTCACCACTGTAAAGCAGAAATCCTGCAAGCTGGTGGCAGGTCTGCCTTTGGGGTTCTGCCCAAATCAAAATCTCTTCAAATACAATCCCGGGACCAGATCTGTTGCCAGTGTCACTTAGCATAACTCCTCCACTGTCAGCAAGGCTATGCTGGTTTACAACTGTGGAAGACCTGGCGCCGAAGAGATACTTTCACCATTTAGGTCAAATGTAATCCTGTAGGTATTCAAAGACATGGGGGAGCACACTGGTTGCTGTGCTGGTGTGGGAATGTATGTCACTCTCCAGCTGTGGCCTCCTCAGATGCAACGTACCTTGCAGGGGCTCTTGGTGAAGAGCTGGCACCCGTGCACCGAGTGGAACAGCTTGAACAAAGCCTTCTGGGCAGCCTAAGAAGCTGTCTCACTGATCACGGCATGTGTATCTGGCACTCGGCTGGAGACAGAGTTAATCATATCAAACATGCAACAGGGAGATGATGCAGAGCCTAGTGCTCCCATTTGGCTGAGGGAGTGGGAAACAGTGAAGCTTTGCCATTGTGTATTCATCCCTCAGCCGCTGCAGGGAGAGAGAGAACGGTTTCTGGCAGAAGAGCTCTTTCATGTCCTGAAAAAACAAGAGGGTACAGAAAAACCACCCTGCAGAGCAGTAGCTTTGAGGGCCGTGAGGCAGGTTCTGCCAAGTCCCAGAATCAACAGCCTGCTGCCTCCTCCTCTCCTGGCCTCATGCAGACATGGAGGCAGACTGTCCTACCAGCAGCTGCCACCACAGGGAACAAATGTGGGACTGCGACTCCAACTGGGACACACAAAGCATGTCCAAGGCATTTTGTATCAGCTGGCTGTATTTTTGAGCTGTCAGCCAAGGTAAAGGAGCTCAGTTTGAGAATGGGTAGGAGTAGCGAACAACCAAGTGGTTAGGGGCAAGAGGTAGGAAAAAGTTAGTTTCACTGTAAGAAAACACTTCTGGAATGCTTCATACATTCCTAATCACTCATATCACTTGAAGATGTTCTTGAGAAGAAAAAGAGTCAAGAAGAGCTGTGATAAGATAAAAGAGGAATAACAAATCTGTCTCATATAAGGCAACTGAAAGACTTAGTCTTCTTTAGCCTGAAGGCTGAGAGGAGATATGGTATCTTTTTATAAGTGCATCAGTGGAGAAAACACTGTGGAAGGAGAAGGGCTAAGAATCTGTAAATTGGCTGGAAATTTAAGCCTAACCAACAAACTAGTAAGGTGCATACTGTGGGAATAACAGGGACAAAAATATCTGTGCCTTGTCAGAAATGAGGACCAAGAAATATCCAGTGTGATGCCTGGTTAATAGAGCTCTAGTGTTGAAAACGTAGGAAGCTGTGTAGCTTCCAGCTCATTGCTCCTTCAGAAAGCATCACTGAGAAAAGTTGAGAGAAAACAGACACATGTTGTAGAACACCATACAATTTTCTGTTAGGCTTCTTTCATATAAGACTTCTCTAAGACAAAATCTTCTACCTTCAATAACATGAAACTTCTGAAAAACTTCTGGAGCTGGCACAACTAATGACATTGTAACCTTACACAGCTGACATGTACCTTTGATAATAACAACAACAGAACTTTTGGCTATGTGAAGATCATAGAATCAGGTCTGTTCTATTCTGTAATTGGAGGGGGGTGGTATTTCAATTTTTTAACTCTTTCATTGGTTATATAAAAGATTGCTGAATCTGGAGATTAACATATCAAGCCACCTGTGCCACAGTGCAGGTTTGTGAGTAGAATTGAAGACTGAGCATGCTGGAGCTTGGGCATCACATAATTCTGTTTCCCTGGTGTCCACTTTTGCAATAATAATTTGGATTGAGGAATTGTGCTCTGATCTGAAGATGCTATGTTCATTGCAAGATTTGACAACTTATGAAATAGAGCATCACAATAGATAGGAGACATTTGTTTTCTTATTAAATAATGTAAGGAGTATAATCGATGGAAGATGAGAAAGGACAGCAAGTTAGGCTTCAGCAGTTTACTCATGGCCTCAGGGCTTTAGGTTTCAAATGAGTCATTTTGTGCTAACACATCTTTGAGAGCTGAGGGTCAGGTGCAATTTTGGTTTAGTTCTAAGTAACTCCATTGAGGTATGATAGCTTACACCAGCTGAGCATACAACCCACAATATTTCAGTATTCAAGGCAGGCGGCTAGTGGTCACAAGTTAAGGAATTTCTGTATAAAAATTCCATTAGCACCTGCCCATCGTACAAATCCTGCTAATGCCTCTCTATCCACTTGTGTATTTCTGTTGAAGGCTGGACTATGCTAGTAGAATAGCATGTAGCTTTTTCATGTCCTCAAAGTGGGTCAAATCCTGCAGTCTTTACTCCTTTCAGTTCAATAAGGACTGCATCTCAGTAAACTGAAGGATTTGAACTCTTTTGAATACATTTATTTTCTCTCTAATTTCCTTTCATTCACTCACCCTGAGCTTTACACCAGGATCCAAGATTAGGATTCATCAAACACCATAAACAAACATTTTAAAGTCTTTTCACTTCACTGTGTGTCTTGTAAATTTAAAGATCAACATTTCCCCTATTTTAGTAAAGAATAAGATTCTATGCTTTATTCCTTCTTCATTTTATATATGTCCTCAAATCAATCTTGCTGTTTTCTTCATCACTGCAGAGTCCTTTCCTTCCAGTGACAAATTTTTACTCGGATAACCCTACATATTCAGGACATTATAATTTCATTTATTCCCAGGAGATGCAGAATCTCTTCTTCATTCTGTTAGTGAACCAGACACTACATTGCCGTTGTTCCCTTTATTCTGCCTCTGTAAGTGTCCTGATTCATCCTAGTGTATTTGTCAGCAATTTGCCAGCGTATGCTTAGGTGGTCACTCTCACTAAAAGGCTTTTCTTCTCAATCTCAGAAATTCTAATGAAATCACACCATGTAGGGAAGGATTTCAAACAGTAAGAGGGGAAAGAGTGTAGCTTTCTCTCTCATGTATGCTACAGGTTCTGTGGAGACACAACTCTCCATCTGCAAGACAAACACTAAAGATCCACTTTCACATGACAAAGGAGGTAACTCATGGGTATGCTGCCACTGGTGCTCCTTATCTCAGGTGCTGCAGCCGTAACCTACAATTATTTCCCTTTCTCTGCTTGCCACAGAAACACAGATGCACTTATGCAGAGATGGGATTCAGGCATCACTGGAGGAGGAAGGAGGATATCTTCTCACAGGCTTTATCTGGGTTTCCAGAAGTATGGCACAGTAATGGAAAGTAAAACTGATGCATCTTACCAACACTTTATTAGTGCAGTTCCTACAGTGTCTTGCTGCGGAGGGAATAATATGCTTCATACATTAATAGAATTGGAGATATTAAGAGCTCAGCATTTGTCATTTAGAGTGTCACTTGACATTCTAAATACAGGAGGATATTGTGGTTATTGCAAGTAGTGGGGTGTGGGCCAAAGAATTTTAATACTGCCTACTATAATGGAGAAAAAGCAGTGAGCCGCTTTTTCATACATAAAACAAGAAAGGTACCTGATAGATTCCACATTAGACAGAGCTTTTGGAAAAAAAATCTAGTGAAAAACGCTCATGCTGAAATATACAAAGTCCAAAATCTTCCACCTTATATTCAGCTGCTATAACTTCTTCTAATGAGAATCTCTGAGGCGTGAGAATATGTCTAGAGACTTCAATCTTGCACTTAAAAAGATAGGTAAAAAAAGCTCCCTCAGAAAAATTCTGGAATGAATCTTAACTCTCAAACAAGTCAGTCTTTACATTTTTCAGTACAATGTTTTCAATAAATCAAACGTTTTCATTTTAAAACTGTTATCAGTTAAATCGTGAAGGGAATTCATTTATAAAAAAAGCCAGAGTATGAAAAATTATCTGTCTCCTAGCTCTCTAGTTTAATATCTTCAATAAGTCAGAAGTCCTTGTATGAATCCAGGAAAGCAGAAAAGAATATATATCTATTAGCATTTTGCACAAGAGATATTTTTCCATGGGAGTCCCTGCAAGGTGACTACCTCCTATAGAGTTTCGTGTCTCATTTAACAAGGCTGGGGACATAAACTAGGAGAAAGATTTTTTCTGCCACTCCATTTATGTGTATAATGATTTTTGTTGTCTTAGCACGATCTTTATATTTACCCATATGTAAAATGCTTAAAGCACTGAGTCAAGCTTTCTGTTTTTGCTGAAGTGAGGTCTAAGCATGGAGCAAGAAACTTCTGGTCAGAAGATGTACACAGAGCAGAGTAAGTCGGAGGACAAAGATGGCAGGTTCAGACTTACATCTACTGTGAATCCCTGGCATTTGTTGCAAATCTTCAGATGACACATCTTGTATCTCTACCAGTAGTAGCTTGTTATGGATCAACAGCAAGTTGCGTATTCTGAGAATCTGCTTACTGCACATTTAGGATCCCTTAACTGAAAAGAAAGGAAAGTTTAGTGGGCATCAGGGACCTCGATACAGCTTTTCATTGGGACTGTGTCGTGTTCCCTGATTCTTTACTGAGAGCAGAAATTATTGCAAATGGTGTGAGTTGAGTCACAAATTGTGTTGGCCACCTCTATGTTTTTTAGTTAATCAGTAAACATATGTGATAATCAGATAGGAACGCAGCTCTCTAAAAAAATAAAGAAATTTTACTAAGGGAGGGCTGGATGAACACTGGGGGTTTGGAAACATTTTGAGTTTATATCAGAAAGTATAAATAGTTTTGAAAACAGACCTCTGAAACTTACTCTCCAAAGTGTTGAGGAAATGTTGATGGGGACCTGACAGCGTCTACGCTATTTTAAATGCAACTATTCCAGGCACAGGAGAGATTCTGTTTTTACAGCTATGTTAAATATGGCAGTTGCAGCCAGTATTAAACCTGCAGCCAATTTGCATTGTGGTATCTTCTCTGAAGTATATATTGACAGCTGCAGAGTACTTATAGAAATGACAAAATTCAAGAAATCTTGAAGAAGATGACGTGCAGAGTAATCAAAATGATTGACCTGACATTAGATCCAAAATCAAGGTATCTCAGCTTTTCTTAACTGGGTCTATCCATCTTAAATTGATGTATTTTAATACCAGATACCTGAGTTGTAAACTTCATTTTAGTACTAGGCTCCATTTAAATAATCTCCTCTACTTTAGAAGACACTTAAAGACATATGCATGTTTAAACAAAGTTGTGATTATGTTGAACTTCAGTTTAAACAAATCTCAGATGTAAAGCCAAAGCCTCCCTCCTTGACCCTAAAAAAAGGGGGGAAAAAAGGAAAAATAAAAAAGAAAAAAAGAAAAAATAAAAAAGAGAGAGAGAGAAAGGTATGTTTTTTAATAAAAAGGATAGATAAGATTCCTGTGTGATAATATCACTTTTTCCTTCCTTTCTTATAAAATCTGCTGAGTTCAAGTATGGAAATTAATAGTCAAGAATACCGCACTTGTGCCAGTACTCAAACAAATATAGGGCTTAGGTGATCATGTGATTATGTTGTTTAAGTCAAGTGAAGGCAAGAAAATTTACAAGCAAATTGTAAAACTTTGACAACAGGAGTGGAGATCCTCTCAAGTCAGTCCTTATTTTCCAGGGGGCAAAATATGTGTCTAAGAATAGGGAGGAATGGCTAAGGATGCATTGGGCGTTCTAAGATATTGCAGCATCTCTCTAGGATGATTGATGTTATTTATTGGACAAATGAAAAATTGAATAAAAATACAATAATGTTAATTTCATGAAATAAAGTAATTTTGTTTAGTTATTGGACCAAGCAGTGAAAAATTACTTCATATAATAGGAATACCTGTAGGCATATCATCTAACTTGTAGGAGATTCTAAAATAAAATCTTTAACATAAATCAGACAAATTAAAAGCCTGAACTTTTATTTCTGATATTTAATAAAGTATACAGATGAGACTGGAGGGTAGAAAGCAAAATCGGTCTCAGACTTTTTAACAAAAAAATATAAACCGGTACATTCTACACTGGATCTTAGACTACCTCATAATCCTCCTTACTATCTTTCACTAATTCGTACTGGTTTTCAGCCAGTTCTGCTTTTGATAGTATTTGGCAAATAGCCCATTGTAATTGAACAGCCCTGAGTTTTATTAATAACACAGTCACCACATTATTCACGTGTCTCCAGGTTTCTCCACACTGACATGCTCCCTCTCTCCCACCCATGCCTAGCTTACCTCTGCAGACAAAATGAACAAACATCAATAGCAAATTAATTAAGTTATTTACTTTTACTATTATTTACATGAGATGTGAAAAGGCTCAAAATTTCATTAAGGAGAATATGCAATTTCATGGTATTCTACTTGTGTACCTTCAACAGGCTTAAAGGAATGCACAAACAACTATCAGTCTGATAACTGTAATGATTTCAAGTCTACCGAAACAAACACAGATTTGTGATTTTCTAACCAATATATTTATTCTATGATGAAGAATCTAATATGGATATGTGATTATCGGACTCTGTTGATTTTCAATTGTGCAGTCCTTGAAACAGTAGTACTATGATGAAATAAACTCCTTTCACTGGAGCTAAATGCTGCCTTTGTGCTTCTCCAATCATGATTCAAAATGTGATGCTCATACTATTTTTATTACTACTGTAGAAGGACTAGAGCAAAGAAGGGTGAGTATTGCAGAAAAATATTCACAAAAAAAGCATTCTACAAAAATAAATAAATAAACCCAAAAAAATCACTTTGACAAAATTAGGATCATTTTAAATCTATTCTCTAGAAACAGCTGTTTGCAGAAATGATGTGGAAAGCAAGGTTATTGCTTGTACTCACTGATGTAGGCTCCCCCATGCAGATTGATTAATATGTAACTCACACCACAACTTTAGAACATGTCTAAACCCATTTCTTCTAAATGATTATGTGGGACGTCATGCTTTATTTTACATAATGCAACAAGGCCAATCACAAGTAGAAAGTTACACAAGTGCTTAGGAGCTTTGCTGAATCAGGTGCAAGACGTTAATGCTACACAGGGCTAAACCAGAGCTGTGGAAGAGTCCTCCTCCCTGGCTAAAAGGATCCTATAACACAAGCCATTAAGTAATGCTTTGAACCATGGTATATTTATTGATGCATTGTTCAAATAAATTTGACCGCTGTTTCTTTTCTTGTATGTGTTTGAATATGACTTTTCCATAAGGGTGGACTGAGCGGTCAGGGAAACTTGGAATTTATTACTTAGTCTGGCATAGGAACTGGGAAATGCATGTAGGGCTAACTCGAAGCAAGAACTTTATTATCTCCTACCTCAGCGTTACTCTCAAAGAACCTATCCTCAAGTTAGAATATCTCACACCTATCACCCTCAGTCCAGAGTTCACTTCTCTCAAGTGCCTGATATCACCAGGTAACAGGCTTTGTGTCTGTCCTTCTCAGAACAAAGGCACACCATGCGAGGATTTCTCAAAGTGAGCAGCACTGTCAAACTGCACCGTGGTTGGACTCACTAGAAATGGTGTACAAAACAACCACTCAGCCCCAGGATCCTGCTGGGACAACTGCAGACAGCAGCGGGGAGCAGGCAGAGTAAGAGTTACACTCCCCACATACTCCTGCAGCCTCCGTGATTTGCTGCTCAAAGATGGTCTGAGTTAGGGGTAGTGTCTTTGGCTACATCAGTAGTTGTTAACAGTTGTTGAGTGTGTGTGTCAGCTGACAGCACTTGTCCAAAAAGGTGGGCTTCTCTCCCTCCAGACTGAGAGGGCAACTTCCAAGCTGCTTGTCGGCAACGTCTTCTCCATGTCAGTTCTTGCACTATGTCTGGTCATTGCCTGAGGCAGTGCTAGTTTTCTCACTCCTAAACTGTGCTGGGGTCGAAATTGACAATTCAACAGTGTGAGCTGTCTCATGCTGGTATTCAAACCTAAGCTCCCCCTCTCTGTTTAGTTTACTACTGCAGACAAAGGCGTAGTGTTTAATAGCCCACAAATAGATTTATCTTCCTGGTATTTGTCTAAATGCACTTTGAACACATGTAAATTTGTAGCTTCCAGAACTGATGGGAGTTTTACAGTCAATTTCAGTGAGAAAAGAATCAAACCAGCGACAAGTGTCTTCAAATCCCACCATTCGTCTTCTTGAAGTCTTAAAGAACTCAAGCACTGTACTGCAGATTGTTTAGCACGTCTTTTATTACACATGTGAGAGAAATAAACAATACCTGATAGTACTGTATTAGTTAATGACTTAGTACTCATATACATGGTAAACTAAATTTTGAAAAAATATAAGTCCAACAGTTACTATGAAAAGACGATGTAAACATGTATAGATTTTTACTAATTATAGAAGACATCAGTATGTTAATTTGTCACATGCCATCAGCAGATTGATATCTTATGGGAAACTGTTGAAAGTCATGCAGCACATGATATTTTATGGATAATTATATAAACATTAAGCAGATTGGCTTAGATTTTAAAGCATTTTGCTATATCTTTTACCATATTTTACACTAAATGAATAGTTATGTAATATTTAAAAGATGCCAGCTGCAATCTGAAATCTGTTAAATAATTACATAAATATTATCTATTAATTATTTCAGTTGAGTAAAGCATGAAAAATGTTATTTCATTAATTAGTACCATAGATTTAATTTTTTCTTGTATGTTTGCCTCCCTCAACAACATGACTTAGTAAAAGCATTAGTTTTCTAAAATATGAGACTGCCTTTGTTGTGACAGCTGACACATCAGCATAACAGTACAAGAATGAACTTAAACATGCGTGCAAATATTTGAACATTCCCAACAAAATATATAGGATATCTTTGTGTCTGAAGCTAAATTGATGCCCAAGTACTTTCCTTGATCTCAGCCTACAGATAGACAATACAATTAAAATTATTTACATCAGAAAACCTCAGCTAGTCTTGACACTAGCTGAGTAAAGTGTGCTTGAAAAAAACTCTTACAGGTAGTGATACACATCTAGAATAGTGTTATAACTTCTATCAGTCCATAGCCAAGAGAATTTCTCAACAAGAGATGATGACTTTGCAATAAATTTTCATTCACGGGATTTTGTTCCATTGACTTATCTGGTAATTTTTGGAATCTGCATAAACTTTTACCTTCACCTAATAAAAGAAAAGAAGGAAGAGAATTATATCAATTTTACATTCTTTAAAACACCGCAGTCTGGAAGGTATTAATCAAGTTGTAAATTATGGGTTGTAGGTTATGTTATATTCAAAACATTATAGCAAAAAATAGCAAGAACAAAATTATACAGCAGAGGGAATACTATACTATGAGTTTATGCTGTCCTTATTTTTCAGCAGTACTCTTTTTATCTTTCTCTCTAGTTTTCCTACTCTCCTTTCTTCTCCCAACCACATTCGCTTTTTCACCTCTATTTTAACAATCTATTGTCTTCATCCTCCATCCTTTCCTTCTTTGGATTATTCAGTCATCTTCAAGCCTTTTCCATGGTTGCTGATGTTGACCTATCTTGCTTCCTTGCAGTCCAAATAGATCCTAGTTTTGGTTAATACACTTCCTTGAAGTAGAATTAATGCCTTAGCTGTATCTTTAAGATATACTTTTTTATGCCAAACACCTCATATGATGGGGAACCTCAGACCTAAAGTTCTGACTGATCTTAATTTCAGTTAATAGCAGTGATGAGTATTTTCATACATGTCTGACCCTTCTAAGTTTAAAGATCCTTTTTAATTTCAGCACAACAGAGCATATGATGGAGTTTCACTGCTGTAGATCAAGGGAGCCATCTGCATCATGATTCCCCTAAAATGTGTGGTTCATGGAGAAGTCTGGAACCATCTGTCAGGCAGAAGACATGAAAACAGTGAAATGGAAAAACAAAGGAGTTCTCTGGACAACCCTTGAAAACTCTGATATAATAAAAGGGTGCTAAAACTGGTTAGTAGGTAATCTTTCACTGTTTTCTCAGTAATAGGAATGAAAGCACAGTGAGCAGAATGTGAAGGACCATTTTTATGGGCCCTAGTAATGCCAGAAGTACTAATTTCTTGTTTTTCTATTGCATATTTAATAAGAATAAAAAGGATTAAGCCACAGAGGATTAATGGAATCCAGCTGTTGCTACCAAGCTGTTGCTTGGTGTCCTGAGCACTGGCCCGTTGCACTGTTTACTGGGAGACATGGCCACTCACTAACGCAGGCTTGCCGAGAGGTCACTTTCCCAGAAAGCATTTGCAAGATCTGATATAACTTTAGGTAGTTGCATTTATTCATGCTGCTACGCAGGCAGGCCAAATGTGCCAGAATTTATCATCAATAAAGAATTCCTTGAGGAAGTTACAAATTCATAAAAGAACAGCTGTTGTGTGGTTGAAAGCAATGCATTAGTGCATGCATGGTGCTATAAAGCCTGATGCTGCTTCATTGTTCAGCTCTTCTACAGGGTGGTGGGTTTTTTTGGTTTATGTTAATTCTCATCTATTTCAGTCACAGCTTGTGTGGGATTTCCTTTCAGCAGTGAACTTATCACAAATAAACAAGTAATAATTAAGTTATTAATGGGCATGTTGATCACTGCAGACTGAGACACTAAATGAAATAGAAGCTCAGAACTGTTGCCTTCCTTCAGTGGGTATTAGGCTTTGTCAAGAAAGGGTTTGCAGGAAGATTATTTAGAAACGGAAAACTGTAATCTTTTAAATTAGCCATGTATTCTGAATCTGTTAAGACCACATTTGCATAGCTCCATGTAGGTCTGAAGCTACCACCTGTTTTGAAAAAAAATTTTCCTTCTTTCCCTCATAGTTTGTGAAGATTTTGTAAGTCTTCATTTCCAGTAACATATAAATAGGGTGGGTTGGATTATTCTTTCAGCAAGTAATTTGCCTTTCCCTGTACCATGAAGACCCCTCCTAAAAAGAACCTGGTTTAGGTGCTGGTTACTCGAGTATTTAAAAACAAAGGAAACTGGATAAGCAGGTTTTGGTCTGGTACAATTTGCTTCAATTGCATCTTCTTCACATCCCTGGACAAATTACTTAATTTTTAATGTAAGTGGGAAGAAAGAGGAGTATATAAGGGTGACTGGGAAGAGCTGAAAGGCCATAACTGTAGGCAGCTCTACTGTGTATGATAGTGGCAGGTAAGTACTTCCTTTCTTAAGAGCAGCTTTCCTTTATTCATGGGTNTGATAGTGGCAGGTAAGTACTTCCTTTCTTAAGAGCAGCTTTCCTTTATTCATGGGTGATGTTACATATGGGACAAACAAGCCTCAGTTCAGGGAATTTGTCTTACTTATTGTTTTTAAGAACTCCGGCTGCTGATTGTTCATTTATGTTAGGAGCAAATTGTTCTGTTGACAGCAACTCACACACGGTCAGCTATCTCACCCAACTTTAATCTCTTCAGTATGGGTATCTAAATCAGAGCTGGTAATGTACATTTTATTACCATCAATTAAGAAAAAACGGGCACTGACAAGTGCAATTCTTTTGCCCCTAATGAGGTCAGAAGAATCCTAGAAAAGACCATTTCTCTGTCTTGATTTAAAAAAACAATTGAGGGTGAATAACTTCGCTAAGACTTAATCTACATTATGGATATCTGAAGTAAGGAAGGGTGAATCAGGTTTCAGCCATGGGTTTTTTCTTAAAACACAATGCAATTCCATTTCTCCCAGAAAGATGGCTAAAAATACCAGGCAAATACAGTATATCTACTGTTTGGCGAGGAGATCAGAGCTGTGAGATGAGAGAAAAGTCAACTGTAAAAATATGCCTTTAGGTTTTGTTTTGTATTGTTCTTGCCATGTTTCAAATCAGTATTCAGTGTTAAACATCAGTTCAGAACAAATCGTGCCTTGCAAGTCTCTACCAGCCTTGAGGAGGGCCCGCAGAGAGTTCCACAACCTGAGCTCAACCCATCTCAAATGGGCAATACATCTGTGGAAAGAGCTGTTTGGCAGACTTTCAAATATCTTTTGAACAAGCTTTTATGCTCATGCACTCATTGTTTCTGTTCAAAGCTCATCATGACAACTAATCCTGAAAGCAGCCAATATTTGTATTGATTTGGTTGTTTTATTTGAGGAGAGCAGTCAAGGAGAAAAAAAGACTTTTTATGCCTACAACAAAATTAGCATCTTCAGTGTCTGGGAGAAAACTTCAAAGGCACCCAGGCCTCAGCACTATCAGAGAATCTCTGACTCATGGTCCTACAATGGTATTTAAAGGTTTGATCCAAAACTCACTGTAACTGAATGGGTTTTCCCAGGGATTTCCATAGATTTTGAATAAGGACCTAAGATCATGTTCCTAATCACATATTGCTTTGAGAATTTAGTCTACCAATGTTTTCTAGTCTTGCAGGGTCTCTTTTGGTTTACTACAGAAGTCAACACTAAGCCCGTAGTTTTTAAGGAGCAGTGAATCAGTTGTGGGAAATGGCTGAGATACATAAAGTAAGGCAAAAAGTGTGATAGCTTAGTATCTTCATGTGGTCAACTGTTTCCTTCTAATTTGATACTTTTCTGTGCTTTTAGACCCTGTACCTTGGAAAAGTGCAAATTCATGACCTGGCATTAGTGAGTTATTTTTGTTAAAGTCAGGGAGTCATTCATCAATTAAAGAAGTTGAAGTAAAGATCACATAACAATCCACAGTGACAATCTTCCATAAGTCTCAACTAGCTAGAATCACATCATCCCACTATTATCCAAAATGTCACCTTCTAAAATATATGATTGGGTCTAACGACACACTTGTTGCATAGCTGGTCTTGGCAAATCAGGTCGAAATTAGGTTCACAAGATATCCTAGTACTTTTTCCTTTCTTTCCTCTTACCAATCAACAGTTACTGACTCTGTGAATCCTTGATAATGTTGATGACTAATTTTAAACTCCAAATATAAAATGCAGATTTAGGCCATATACTTGGCTATCCAGTAGCTTCTGGAAAAGGTCTTATCTAATATATGTGAGGCGTTGCATATATTGCAGCACAGTGTCGAGAAACTTGGAAAATAATGATGCTTCATGGAAACAATTTAAAAGTTGGCAGTTTCAGAAAAACATAGGCAGTAAATTTTGTGTGTAGATGCAAACTCTGTAATAAAGAATTGGAAAATAATTCTGGATTTAATGGTCCATAAACATGGGGTAGTTCTAAGTTACAGGTTTCATTGGCTGTGAATCTATCCATGAAGCCATGGAGTGAGTTGGCTGGTAAAAGAGACTGGAAAAAAAAAAAAAGAAAGATTTTTTGTATTTTTGTGGAGTATTATCCGTTTTTTTCTAAACTCTTTATCTCCTATCCATCTAAACTATGGCTCAGTCACGTCTGGAAACTGTTGAGATGGATGTTTTTCAGAAGTTCATTAACATATATCTAATATATTGTCCTGTAGAATAAACCGTGATTTGGCAAGCAAATAATTTTCCTAAAATTCCACTCTATAGCAATGCATCTTTTCTAATCACTGCAGAAGAAACTTGCTTGAAAAGCTTCTACAAAGGTAGCCGGAGCTAAACTTGATGCATTCCCCCATGCTCCATCTAAGGGGCAGGACAGACCCTGAGGCTGCTCTGTGGGAGCATGCATAAAGCAATCGGATGATAGAACTGCGCTCCTAAAGAACTATTACTTCTCTCATTTTATACACCCTAAGTTAAAGTCATCCTCAGTTTTCTCTTGTTTTGGAAGAGTGTCCATGTAACATGTAAGGCAGATTAACTTATTAAACATACTTGACTATCACGTTTCATACTCAGAGATTCCTGTTGCTTTATACAGGATTTGGTCCAGGTTTTCATTTAGGGTGTGCTGCTTTGTCTATCCATCTCTCTATTTTTGTCCCATTTCACAGACATGCCAAGATTTGTCGTTGATTAGATGAGGGAACGTGGTTGACACAAACAGTTCCTTCCAGCAGGGTCATGCATTTACTAGTCTCTGACCCTGTTCCTTAATTCTCTTCCATGGTGGAATACATCAAACACTTTCTGTTCCTTCTTATAATGAAGACTATATGCATTTTCATAAAACCTTCAGGCAATATCTCAGTGAATTATAAAGCAACAGCAAGACACTGATGATCTATACATATATATACATATATAACAATGATACAACCCAAAGAAAAATTTGGAAAATGTGATGTTATCTTCACATTAGCCATTTTCTCAGAATATTGGCTAAGCAGTCGTTATAGCAGAAACAGAATGTGTTCAGAGATGGATTACAAAAAGAAGAGAAACACAAAGAAATTCCTTCATACTCCAGACATGAAAAGATTGTTTAGTATAGACAGAGGCACTATTCTCCCTCCATTCACAGGAAGTAATGCCATAAGATTGAATTAAAAACCATAAAATTTACTCAGGTGATTACAGGAGAGGCAGGCATTGGTTTTATTTAGAGTACACCTAAGCCCTATTCACAGTTTTTTCCACAAACAGAATGTACAGCAAATCCAAAGTTTTCCCCATGATCCTATAACCCATGGAAGTTAAAAATAAGGAAGGAAATATCACAAGTATAATTTTAAAATCACAAGAGATAGAAATGCTAGAGCAGCAAATGTATCTCTACAAAAAGAGAAGGGAAAAATAGTCAAATGAGACTCCACTTAACCTTTCTTGTAATGCATGAAGCAGGCATAAAAGTGAAAGGTTATTCAAAATGCACAAATAAAATTCTTTTCACAGGAGATATCCCTAAATCAGAGGACTCATGACCACTTCAAATCATTTTATACAAGGCACTGATTAAGTTCACAAAAGAATTAGCCATCTATATAGAAAATGAACAGCTACATTCACAGCTACAATGTATTTTAAAATAAATATAGATTTATTCAGTTAGTTAAAGAGGCAGATGGTTATCCATGCTTCAGGATGGCTTCTCAATATTAATACTTAGGATGAAATCTGGCCTACAAGCAAGCATATACATGGTAAATGCCGAAAAAATAATCTTATTTTAGTATTCAGATGTGTGGCTTTAACATAACATATCTGCATTTATTCATACTGTATGGTATGAGAGGAACAGATGTCCTGAGTAGAATGCTTACTAATGGAAAATAGGGATATATTTGGGTCATGACTGGTTGAAAAGGTAAAGTCCTGAGTAAGAGATGCCAGATACATACAATATGGATGTATCATTGGCTTCAAACAAAGAGCATAACCATAGTACTTCAGTCAGACTAATTAGCTGTGCAGAAAAATGTCCAGGCTAATTAACTTCGGCAGAGAGCTGTTTGAATGTGACTACACTGCTCTGAGAGCCCAGTTAGTGTCTCAGTACTAAGTAGATGTAAGATCTGCTTAATATTTATAGTTTGTCATTAGCCTTTCCTACTATCTGGTTGCCAAGAACTTGTCTTTTTACAGTGTTTGTTTCACTGCTGTAAGTTAAGTGCGTGTACTGTGGCATGCGTGCTCCAGAGATTCCCATTACAGACAACAGGCTGATCCTCACTACGCCAAAGTCTTTCATAGTGTGGTCTGACCAACCAGGCCAAATCTAGACCAACTCTGGAAGATCCATGAAAGAAAACAAGGAAAATAAGTTTGATAGCTACTTACAGCTACAAAAATCTGGGACATTTGTAAAGGGATCTGAATCTTCATTGGCAAACTTTTAGCGAGCGAGTTAGATCTGGAAAAGGTTGAAATGTCCTGCTCTGGATTACAGACCTTCCCATTTGGAAGCTGAACTTCTCTCAAACTTTCACCAGTCCTTCATTCATGGAATATATTGCTGTAGTGATAGGCCAGTGGCAGAAGTAATTCTTCAAAACAACCATTACATTACGTAACATAGATGACAGTGCAATTTAAGATGCGAATATTCTTTTTCTTTCTCTAGTGAATCTGTGGTGTAGATAATAGGTAGTTTTGTCACTGCCAGACAAGTGGTTTCCCCTCTAGGAGATCTCTCTCTGCACTTCGAAATTCGTTCTTTCAATTGCTTTCTTCTTGTGGGGTGAACCCTAGTAAAACTGAAATGTCAAACACTAGTAAGAAGAGATGGTATTTTATCAGGCACTTACATCACAGTGACTGAGTAAAACTGAATCAAGTATATTACTCACTGAAGTGCAGATTGTTGGCAACTTGGTATTAAGAAAGGCTAAAGATGAATCATAAATTTAACCAGATCTCACAGCTACTCACAAGGCACTGCAAAGACAGCAACAGACTGGTAGATAAGAGCTGGAAAAGACCTGTATGGACATGGAGGTCAGCTTTCTGCCAGTGCAAAATCATTCTCTACTTTGCAAAGGCTAAAGGGGTAAAATTTCAAGGAGAGATAATGGTTTACCTAGACCATGTGACAACAACAGAAGTATAATATTTGTTTGTTAGATCACTGTCTGAGCTAATTGTATGTCTCAATGCAGTGATCTGGTGTTATTTGAGGCAAGATTTAATGAGGCTACCATCAGTGGAGCTTCATAGAAATAACAAGGGACGTTATTGCTTAGAACTGGGAAAATCTAAATGTTTTGAGAATCACTTTTTTCAAGTAAACAAAAGAAAGAGGTGTGCAGCACTGTGTCCATGTTCCTGTCACCTTCCCAATATGCTGCATGGTGTAAGCATCTAAAGGCCACGACTTTGAGGTGAGCCTGCCATGCTCATTATTCAGAATTGCCAGGGATTCCACTCACCCTGGTTTCCTTGGTAAATAGGCAGGAACTGGTCAACTTTGGAGATTCTTGGCTATTGGAATCCATTATATGTAGTGCACAGGAAACAGACCTTAACCCAAGGATAATCAAAATGTTTGTTTGTGATCTTTTCAACAAACTTGCAATAGTTTCTGGTACATTTCCAGGCAAACCCAGGAGTTGGTGGGCTGGTAACTAGAAATAATATTCTTCTTTTTCAAATGATCTGAGTCACAAGTTAAATACAGCCATTTTAATCCAGCAACCTCCAAGATAATGTCCTGGGAAACCAAGAACATGAGTTAGAGCAAGAGGATAAGTCTTTCCTGGAAAACAGGGATTCATAGAAGAGCTTAGACACTTCAACATGATCACTTTGTATATTTCTATGGCAAGAAACACTAATGATACATTTTCATTTATGTAAAGGAGGAAGATGAAGCAGAATTGAGGAGAGAAGTCATCTAATCAAACTCAAGTCTTCTAGAAGTTGGAGATTAGGCCTAAGCTAGTCAGCTTGGTTCATAGTAGGTGGAGACAGGTAGGAACTTCTACAGGGGCAAACACAGCATACAAAAATTGCATATACTGTCTTATTGGAGCTGCCAGGGACTAAATAGGGAACCTGGACAATTATTGTACACAAGGGTGCTAAAGCCAACTGATTTTACCAAACATTTCTGAAGTGTATACAGTCTATATGTGTGGTTTTGATAAGACAAATCTGTAACAGGACCATGTGCTGTTTTTTCATACTTCAGCGAGAATATGGAAATGCAGCTTCAAAGAATGACGGAAGGTGTAAAGCAGCCACTATGTGACACAGGAAGCATAGTGAGTGATTTAGCTTACCAAACAAGAAGGTAAATTTGATAAGGTTTGTGGCAGTATATAAGGAATAACATTGAAAATTGCTAGATGTAAAACTCAGTGATTAGGATTTAACAGCTTCTGTCACTGAAAGTCAAAATTTAGAAAAAAAATGTAAGTTGATACTTCTTAGTTTGGAGGCATGTCTCTCAGGCAAGCACGGAATGGTTTGTTAGGACAGATGATAAGTAATCACAATCTGAAGTATTAAAACAAGATTAATTCATTTAAAGACGTTCTTGACTCAAATTTGGGAGTTCTGTGATCTGTGTCAAACTCTAAGACAAACCTGTTCCTTCTAATGATATTGTCTGTGGTGTGGATCCCACATATTTGTGTTCCTTTATAAGACCTGGAAGGAAATGTATTCCCTTAGCAAGCTCGTACTTCTTCCACAGTCCTTTTGCACAGCTTCAGACAGATACTTCCATATGAGAAGATTTTTTTTTTTTCCTGAGAATATACAGTTATGTCAATATTTTTTACTTTGCTTCATTCTACTGTCTTCAAGGCAAGTAGTCATAGAGGTAGGACTATTGTACTTGGAATACTTATGCAGCTGGAGATACCATAGTATTTAACATCATCTGGGTCAAATGCTCAGATGAAGATGCAGATTGTGATCCAGGAAAGAAATTTTCCTGGGTCAGACTGGCAGGGAGGTTGCTGTTGTTTCTACTTTGTTCTGCAGGCAGGGAGTCATTCATTAAGCTCACCTGTTCTCCATTACCATCTTTATCCTGTGATCTAGCTGCCAATTATGCAGACTTCCTGCAGACATCCAAGACCTTTTCAAAATGTTGTGTGAGATGCATCAGAAGCTCTTGTGTGAGACACATCAGAATCACTGGTTTCGGAGTTGCCAGAGGAGGCAGGTCTGTTACTGTTCTTTAGATTTCTAATCCAGCAAAAATGTGTAAGAGAAAATATGACTGAGGCCACATCCAAAAAGGATTTTGTAGTCTATGAAAAGTACATGGTACTGTAGCTTCACTCTTGGGTGAAATATAATGCTCTTGATAGAGCTCAAGGTGGATAACCTGACTGTCCTTTCGATTCTTAAATTCTGGCTAAAAATTCAAGGCAGAAAAGGCCTGATCTTAGAGCTCCTAGAAAAAATTTCTGGAATAGAATTTTTCTTATTCTGTGGCCTTTCAGGTCTATTCAGTGGGGTTATGGAATGATAGATATAGAAGATATATTGCCATAAATTTTTAGGGTAATATATCAACAGGTTAGGCAGAGAATAAGCTTTGCTGGGCTTGTCTCTATGACACATTAGCGCATACAGAGCAAGAAATTCAAAATGAAAGCCAGAACCATTTAGAACAAGATTCATTCTTTTTGGATCAATATGTAACTCCATTTTAAATGCCTTGCTCTCAATAGAATGCATTTTGCAATGTATTACCTCCATAAATACCATTGGTAGTATGGGGGATTTGTTCTCTTATCTACAACAACTTTATTTTTGATTCATGTATTGAATATTTTTATTGATTCCACTGGTTACATTTCACATTAGAATGAGAGATGAAAATACAGCCTCCACTCTAGGCCATGGGAGAAACGGCCAAATATTTTCACTTATTTGGTGAAAAACTTCATGAGTGAAAAATGCAGTAACGAAATACTTCAAAAGTGGAAGATGATTAATAAGGAGAGATATTAAATGTCTTGTCAGAATGATGACATAATGTCATTTACTACCATCACCACAAATAGTGGTCTCAACCACTGCAAGCCACTAATCATTTAAAAAGAAATGCAGAAAAGAGAGCAAACAACAAAAAGAAAAGGATCTGGATCAGTTTGTAGCTTAAACACTTATATTGAAAAGCTTTTAACTATTTTCTCTGAGGTTCCAGCAAATAAACTTGAACATAATTTTAAGAAGTAGCATTTTCCTTTGAGTTTGCTTTTATTCAGTCTTGCTGCAAAGTAGGTGAGAACATACAGAGCACTTCAATGAGACTGACTGCATTTAGAGATGGAAGAAAAGGATGATAATTAGTGAGCTTGTTGCATTCCAAAACATGAGATAAATAAATTGAATTCTGCCTTTTGGTGGTGTCAGTAATATGCCAGTAGCACAACTATTTCCATAATAATGAAACAAAGAAACAGTCAAAATATGAACAAAAGAGGGGATGTATATGGTGTAATTAAAATGTGTTAGGTGGGTGGTGTGCAGAAAGAACACTTACGCAACATAGGTTCATGAGTAATGTGACATCTTAAAGCACTGGAAAACCAAATCTAGCGTACATGGTAAGCACAACTTTGTACAAACATTTACAGATTTGTTAGATGAGAGTAGTCAGTAAACAACTTTAACTATCCAGAGAGAATATGATTTTTCAATAGAAATGCTCAGGCACAGATAATGTGAAAGTGTTTCGTTCAGGAGAAACTGTGTATTATTATTGCTTTCCAAAAGTGACCAAAGCAGGAGTCTGTAATGCCATTCCATGTATCAGAATCCCACTTTGAACCTTCTCAGAGAGAATTCCACACCCAGACCAGAATAATTCATCTGTCACACCCAGACCAGAATAATTCATCTGTGTCCCTGCTGCTGTAAACCACAAAGATATGCACAGTGATGTACTGTGTAAGGATTGGGCTGTATGAGTAACCTATGACAGTCAAACTTTGTAGAACCCAGTTTAAAATTATTCTACTGGAAATAGCCACACTGAAGGTACAAAACCCCCAATATATTGTTTGTTGTTGTACTACAATGGGAAGCCCGAGAAAGAATTAATACACTCATGGAATCACGTCTTTCTGCCTTCTAACTTCACGAGATACAAGAAGATTGCATCTCATATTCTAGTAAGATTGGTTCCATTTTCTTTGACCTCTGTCACTGCTATTTTAACACTTTCTTTCATTCAGTTGGACATTAATTTACAATTGGAAATAAAATAAACCACAGGGGAGAAATAAAGAAATAAACAAGCAATAAAGACCAGCTAGCTGTTATAGAGAGCTATTGCACTATCTTCTATTGAATCTTCATTTCCTTTATTTCACCTCCAAAAGTGTAAAGAAGTGTAATATTCTCAGTAAATGGAAAGATGAAAAGTAAACTGAGGGCATGCTGGAGCAAGACATGAGATGGAAGGGGCTGCATATTGTATATCTTTGACTTAAAGCTTGGCAATCGCAGAATTGTCAAGAGCAAGTAAGGCTGAGTGGCAGGAAGGGCAGTGAGAAGTTCAGGGGAAAAACAGTTAATATGTGTCTCTGGTTATTTGCAAATTTAGTTAAATAGGACTACTTTTCAACAAGAGAAACCATATTTATATGGCATAAACTAGGGAAAGTAAAATGGTCAAACGGAGTTGTTTATTTTCAAGCCAAAGGCTGGCAGGTTAGCCACATTCCATGTACTGCTTGAAAAACAATTTTAAAGAAAATGGCATATATATAACAGCATAAGTGCATTTTTTCCTAACCCCAGAATATTTTATTCTAAGCCTGATGAGAAATGGAAGTTCTTGATTTAGTAAATGGCATGGCATAACATTTTCAGAAAGAAATTTTCAATTTTGTATGTCATCTTGCGCTCAAGTTGGCAATGACTTTACAGAAAATCAAACCAGCTTAAATAAAACATTTATTATCTCTAATTATGATACAAAACCATCCAAAAAAATGAAGAAACAAATTTTAAAAAAGTTTAAGTGCTATAATTTTGATTACAAAAGGAAGGTAATATGATTTTTCAGGTCCCATTTTGCTTTGGTCCAAATCATAGAAAAATTGGCATTACCAGAAGAGCCTTAGCTTCTCCAACAAAAATGAATATCCAGGCTTTATGAAATCTTTCAAGGATGCTACAATTCTAACTGCAAAGCAAAAGTATGCATTCTGACCATATTTCCAGGCATTGTGTTGTTGCAGTTGCTGATCATAACAGCTTTACTACCTGAAAATATAGAGTGGTATACTTATGTCACGTAAATCATAAGTTTCATCCGTGTTCTGTACTGGATGTTGGCAGAAAGGTGACATTGTGCAACAAACATTTTCCTGTAGAAGTTTAGGTTTTCTTAAAAAGACGCAGAGGTCTCTACTAAAGAGTTAAAGATGTTATTTTGGGTTTGATTTTTTTTAACATGTGCTTTTCTGTAAATACCTGTTTTCTTAAAAGCCAAATGGTCCCTTATGTTCTGATCAGCAATTCCTTAGAGATTCTAATTAAATCTAGTCCATTAGGTGGTGTTAAAAAACAATTTGATTTCCCTTCCCCAGTCCATGCCAATGTCCTTACCCAATTACTTCCACAGTGCTTTAAAGATGAGATTTTCAAAAGCATCAGCACTAGCAAAATAGTGTTTTCAGTACGTCAGTGGTCATCCCATTGACTTCAAATCTACAAGAAACAAAATAGAAAATGTTCCAGTATCTTTTAAAGACCCCAAACTGTCTAAATTATGGGATAGCACTGTAATACATTACAGCAATACCACTAAGCTAATTAGCTGGTGCTTTCAGTGACTTCTTATGTCAATATAATTCAATTGCTTAAGAGCCTCTTCCCCATCCTGGTTTTGGACAGTAATGGAGACATTTTTATTATAACTGACACTTGCAATTAGATTTCAGAGATTACTTTATGAAGCTCATTTCTTCTTTCTCTAGAAACACTACTTTTTGAGTAACAGAAAAACAAATTATGGAACTTATGAGCCTTCCTATCAGGATGGAAAGGAAAGTAGAGGCAGTCAGAGAACACCTGAATTCATTGTACATTTAATAATTCATTAATTGCTAGCATGAAAGGAAATCAAACAGCTGAGACTGGAGTGATCTGGCTGCAGAATATAGAAATTTGGGTCCCAAATGCTCTCAGTGTCAGCGGTATTGTCCTTCTGAACGTCCTTCAGTGCTTTCCTCATTTTTATTCTTGTTTTTAGCTTATATACCATTGTGAAATGTTTCTTCTCCCACAACTTTAACTTCCAAAATGTGCAGCACTTCTTTAGTGAGGGAAGCGAAGGACTCCAAAGCTGGGTTTTGTATTACGAATATTATTATTGTTACTATTTTGAAAGCAAAAGAGAAAAAAAATTCATAACAAATATTAGAGCCTGGAGGTAGGTGTCATGCAGCTAAGATATGGAATTTAAGTTGATCTGATTCTCATGGTTGGATAACATCTCTTAGGAAGGCTTCAAAAGTGAGAGCAGATTATTGGTCTCTCTGCTGGGAAGAAACTCAGAACCCTCAGTCAGCCCCTTATTGCTATTAAGGTTTCCAGCCAGGTGCCTCTTAGTGGATTTAATATATACTAACAAATTAAGCAATTTTTAGTCTATGTCAGAGTGACAAGGAACAAGCTCTCCAAAGGGCTGAAAAGTATTAATCACATATACTGAACTTAGAGAAGAGAGACATGTTCTCATTTGGGTTTACCTCCATGGGTGGTGATCACTTCCACCGCAACAGCTCTTATCCAAGCCTTGGAGTCTTCGGTTACTTTGTAGGCTGGTGTATTAATGCAAAACTGAAAATCGTGGTAGATTACACTGATGAGCTAAGCAGTGAAATGCAGCATGGGAGGACCCGACACAGCAGCTGCGGCCCTGGTGGGGCATCCTGCAGCAGCACAGAGGGATGCAGGCAGCCTCTGCACGGCCCCAGGCAAGTACCATCTCCCCACTCTGAGCCCCAGGGAAGCAGCTGAGCACTCACCTGCGAGGGACCTTGTTACCCATTTGGTTATACGTGATTTACAAAGCAGGAAGAACAATCTTGTTAAGAGGAAAAGAAGGAAATAAAGACAAAATAGCTTTTCAATTATAGGTACAAAGTGTTAGGCAGTGTGCCAATTGCTCTCCATCTGTATTCTGCATCTGTTGACTTTTGCACATTTCGCTGTGTGTCTTCAGCACTTTTCATTGATTATAGATTTAGACGCTATAATTTCTACCAAGTATGATACCAGAAAATTGTGAAAATATTTGCAGCCAAATGCAAAACTGCTTAAAATTCCACTACCTTTTAACTCCAAAGCTTATAGGCTGAAAAAAAACCCCAAAAACTTAGCTTAATAATTTTCTTCAGAAAAAAATGGTGCATTTTGCAGTGCAAGATGATGACTTTTAGATCAAAACTTTTTCACTGCTCAATATTGGGATTAGAATGCCCCAAACCAAGCATTTTTACCTTTATACATTTCAGAAGTGTCTTTTCAGATTTTCCAAATTTGATCAATGAAATTATTTCCTTTTTTTTTCCAGTCTGGAGGCAAGATAAATTGTTCTTTGGCAAGGGACAAACTAAATGAGAAGGGAAAAGCTCCTTCACCAGTAAAGACAGGCAGGATGAAAATAAATTGACATGGTGCTTGGATTGCAGTGACATTAGGGTACTTTGAGGACAAAACGAAGGAAAAGGTGAAGGGAAGGCAGTAACAGCAGACTATGCTGACTATACCTTTGCTGCAACATAAACCAAAGTTTCAGAGAGAAATAAAAGATTTTAGGTGAAGATCACATGCACATACAAGAAAGGAATTCCATCTATGTTTTTTGCCTGTTGAACTTTTCTTTCTGGTGAATATTCTGTCAGAGGAGATGAACCCTCAGCTTTCAGGTTTTTGAGTAATTATATAGATACAGTAAAAGACAATGGAGGAGAAGCAGACTCTTAGGTCATTTAAATGCAGACACAGAAATGTAGGATCTAGTCCATTTAATAAGTGAACTCGACAGGGAAAATCCAGCATGATTTTTTTCAGGTTTTATTTCTTCCTTCTTAAGCTTTTAATGTTTTGTTGCTATTGTTTCCTGTCTATGAGGCCAGGCAAGAGCCTCAGTGAGAATTGAAGCCTCTGTAGATTTTCCTGCTGGCTCCTAAACTGCATATAAGTACAATATTCCCAGGTTTATCCAGCTCTGCTTTAAAATCCATTTGTAATCCACACAAGAGCAGTAAAGAAGAAACATATACCGTATTATTACTGGGATAATTGCTGCCTGGCTAATCTCACGTTTCATTGCTGCTGGGCCTCTTTTCTTATTAGCTGTGAATGTTTACAATTTCGACTGATTGTGTAAGTCCTTCTTGCTTCATCTAGCCCCTCTGCAGAACAGATAGTTGTCCTTGACTTTAAAGCATGATATATTCTGCTTCATTTACAGTACATCCAAATCCACTCTAAACAGACTTTCTACTTCTTGGTGAGGTGCCAGTGATTCTGAACAGTCAGATTCCTCCAGCTATTACTATTGTCAATAGCTGACTTCTGGGAGGAAAGACATGGTATAAGGCTTTGAAGTAGCTGATCAGCTATGCTCAAGTGACCGCTGCTTACTATATGGCTGTAGCTTGGATTCATTGTACACACGTACATCTAATTTCAGTACAAAGTCAAAGAAAGAGAGCTGAGAAATGTATCTGCACAAGCAAAAGCTGGAAACAAGATCTACCTTCTGTTGCTTTGCAGATGTGGTTGACCTCAAAGCTTCCAAGAATGGGCAAAAGGGGATAAAAAGAAAAATAATAGGTTATATATTTACCCTGAAAAAAAACCTCTGGTGAGTTTCATACACTCCAGTATTTCCTGTTTTTCATAAAGTCACATGCTTTTAGTCTTTCCTTTGTTTGCTTTCTCATTTTTAACACCCTAAGACAGAAATTTAAAAGGATTGATTAGGAGAAGTAGTGTTCTGTTTTTTGTGAATACTGAATTTGTTGCGGTTTGCTCAGGTCTTTAACCATCAGAAAATACAGGTTCAATTTGCTGACTATTTCTAGTTTGGGAAGGGGACAACAGCTGTCACACCGCATCTGAGATCACAGACACTGTGCTGCTTGTCTCCCTCCCCTTTCAATGTCTCCTTTCTGGTAAATCTGTATCCTGCAATGCCTGAAATCCAGAAATCCTGTCTCTCCACTGAGTCTCCAGTGACTAGTCTGGAAGCTTCTCTGTTTCTTACTTTCTAAATCAGTGAATATTTAATTATTTTAAAACTGGAAAAGCTCCTGATGGAGAGGTGCGTATTGCAAACCACGCTACAGCTGCCAGTTGGTACATGCTCCCCAAGAACAGCACACCACAGGACCTATTCCATGACCAGCTTCCACATTAAAAAGTGGTGTATCCTCCATATTCCTACCTTGCTCTGGCAGATACCTGTACAGATATCATGGGTATCTCTCAGGCATATGCGACGGCACAAGACACCTATATCTAGGCACCTGAAACACTTCCTTAAACACATTTTCTGCTGGATGTAACTACCAATCATAGGAAGTGCTTGTTAAAATCTTCTCATGGGGAGAATGAA